>CM075728.1:6420174-6887354 GCA_037974335.1 Prionace glauca | reverse complement strand
TCACGTGCTCACTGTGTCCCTGATTCCTGCTGTCAGGAATACAGTGAAAATTGTGGTGAGCACGATTCCAGCAAGTGGTTTGTGCCGGTAAGTTCTCAAGATTCTGTTCCCCGCATGAACTTTCCCTGTTGTTGAATGAGGCTGGGACACTGACAGTACCTCTCTCTCTCTCTCTCTCTCAGGGTTGCTACAATAAGATTGAGACATTGCTGGAGAAACAGACAGCTGTTATTGGCTCAATTGTGATGTCCATTGTTGTAATACAGGTAAAGCAACTTTCCGGTAATGTTCAACTACCCCCCCCCCCCCCCCCCCCCCGGGCTCCTATGGACTGGGACCCCTCACACTCTATGATGTGCGGACACTGGTGTTGGACTGGGGGTGGGCACAGTGAGGAGTATCTAATACACCTAACAATAACAAGTCAAATACAAAAATTTTTAAAGTTTTTTAAACATTTTGATTTGATTTGATTGATTATTGTCACATGTATTAACATAGAACATTACAGTGCAGAACAGGCCCTTCGGCCCACGATGTTGCGCTGACCAGTTACAAAACAATGACCCACTAGCCTAAACCAATCCCTTTTCATCCATAAACCTATCCACGGATCTCTTAAACACCCCCAAACTAGGCGCATTTACAACTGCAGCTGGCAGGGCATTCCAGTCCCTCACCACCCTCTGGGTAAAGAACCTACCCCTGACATCTGTCCTATAACTACCCCCCCTTAACAGACACTAAGTATTGTTTCTTGCGCGCTACACAGACAAGGCATACCGTTCACAGAGAAGGAAAGGAGAGAGTGAAGAATGTAGTCTCCACAGGCATTTAAGTCCAGCAAGGGGCATGCGGGCGGCAGGTTGTGGTGGGCTGCTCTTGGATGTTGCTTCGGGAGTTGCCTACTGCTTCATGTCGTCGGTGTGCGTAAACTGGACCATCTCGAGGGCAACATGACAGCTCAGAGGCTATCTCTGTTGCTGTGCGGACACATGGATTTGGGCCTGTGTCCGTGGGAGTTTGCGCGTTCTCCCCGTGGTTGCGTGGGTTTCCTCCGGGTGCTCCGGTTTCCTCCCACATCCCAAAAATGTGCTTTTAGGCTGATTGATTGGGTAACAAATTGTCCCTATATTGGACCTCCCTGATCCTCACACATTAGGCATAGACTAGAGTCATGAATAGGTCACTGACCATGGGACGGCGGCGCGGGCTCGTTGGGCCGAAGGGCCTGTTTTCCGTGCTGTGTTGTTCTTTGTTCTTTGTAGTGTTACAGTCATAGCTACAGTCAGGGTGGCACAGTGGGTTAGCACGGCTGCTTCACAGCACCAGGGACCTGGGTTCGATTCTCAGCCTTGGGTCACTGTCAGTGTGGAGTTTGCACGTTCTCCCCCGTTGGTTTCCCTCCGGGTGCTCCAGTTTCCTCCCACAGTCCTAACATGTGTGGGTTAGGTGCACTGGCCATGCTAAGTTGCCCCTTAGTGTCAGGGAGGAATATCTAGGGTAAATGCATGGGTTATGGGAATAGGGCCTGGGTGGGTCGGTGCAGACTCGATGGGCTGAATGGCCTCCTTCTGCACTGTAGGGATTCTATGATTCTAATTTAGGGTGCAGGGGAAGATTAGCTTAATGCGAGGTAGGTCCATTCAAAAGTCTGACAGCAGCAGGGAAGAAGCTGTTCTTGAGTCTGTCGGTACGGGACCTCAGACTTTTGTATCTTTTTCCGATGGAAAAAGGTGGAAGAGAGAATGTCCGGGGTGCGTGGGGTCCTTAATTATACTGGCTGCTTTGCCGAGGCAGTGGGAAGTGTAGACAGAGTCAATGGATGGGAGGTTGGTTTGTGTGATGGACTGGGTTACATTCATGACCTTTGTAGTTTCTTGTGGTCTTGGGCAGAGCAGGAGCCCAGACCAAGCTGTGATACAACCAGAAAGAATGCTTTCTATGGTGTATCTCTAAAGGTTGGTGAGAGTCGTAGCGGACATGCCAAATTTCCTCAGTCTTCTGAGAAAGTAGAGGCGTTGGTAGGCTTTCTTATCTATAGTGTCGGCATGGGGGGGGGGGACCAGGACAGGTTGCTGGTGATCTGGACACCTAAAAACTTGAAGCTCTTGACTCTTTCTACTTTGTCCCCATTGATGTAGACAGGGGCATGTTCTCCTTTAAGCATCTGAAGTCGATGACAATCTCCTTCGATTTGTTGTCATTGAGGGAGAGATTATTTATCTTACTCTGGCTCTATCCCCGTAACCCTACGAATTTGCCTTGAAAATTCCCCTAACCCACACATCTTGGGACACGAAGGGACAATTGAGCCAATGCATCTAACCAGCGTGTCTTTCGGGCTGTGGGAGGAAATCCATGCAGACACGGGGAGACTCTGCGTAGACAATCACCCAAGGCTGGAATTGAACCCGGGTCCCTGGTGCTGTGAGGCAGCGGTGTTAACCACTGTGTCACCCACTTGGAACGAAGAGTGGTGAGCCTGTGGAATTCATTCCCACAGGAAGTAGTTGATGCCAAAACATTGAATGTATTCAAGAGGTGTCTGGATATCGCACTTGGGGCGAATGGGATCAAAGGTTATGGGGAGAAAGCAGGATTAGGCTATTGAGTTGGATGATCAGCCACGATCATGATGAATGGTGGAGCAGGCTCGAAGGGCCAAATGGCCTCCTCCTGCTCCTATCTTCTGTGTTGATGTTCCTGTGTCCCTCTCGGTTGATTTTGCTGTCTTTACTTCTCTTGCAGATCCTCGGAATGGCTTTCTCAATGACTCTGTTCCACCAAATCTCCAGAAGCGGCAAGAAGTACAAAGCGTAATTCTGACTTGGACGATGACCCAATGCCCTCACGACATTGCGAAGCATCCTTCAGAAACTCAAAAGTTCTGCCTGCCAGGCACACTCCCAGTCATCCTCCGCACTCGGAAAGCCGCTCCTTCCACAGCTCAGGAGTGATGATTCCTCACCTTTTTGCCAAAGAAACATAAAGCGCTAACCACCATTGGCTTCTCTCTGGCGACCCTGCATTCACCACCCCCCCTCCCAACTCCCCCCCCCCCCACACCCACCCCACCTCCCCCCCCACCCACCCCCCCCTCCCAACTCCCCCTCCCACCCCCCCTCCCACCTCCCCCCCCACCCACCCCTCCTCCCAACTCCCCCCCCCCCCCACCCACCCACCCACCCCACCTCCCCAACCCTCCTATACCAAATATAGAATTGATAGCAGCACTGACCCAGAAACCTCCGCCCTGACAAGCGCGCGTAACCCTTGCCGTATTAAGCAGGCCTCAGCCTCGTTGGCAACGGAATCTCGCTCTCGCAGGTTCTGGGAGGCCGTTTTGCTCGCACGAGGCACCTGCGTTCCTGGCCTCTGGCTCCACCCCAGGAGAGCCGGCTTCGAAACAAAATCTTCTTCCCCACTGTCCCAGGATAGGCGGGCGTCCAGTCTTGAGTTGGGGGGGTTGCGAGGTCCAAGGAAAGGGAGGAAGTCCTCAGGACTCTTACCCGACTGGCCTGGCTGTAAATCCCAGCCGACGAGACTCCCCAGTGGGAGCGGTGGAGCAGGCAGGAGGTGGGTGGGTGGTGGGTGGGGGGGGGGGGGGGGGGTAGATGGAATAAGTTACCTCGTCCTGCAGATACATTCAAAAAGGGAATCCTGTAGATGGATAGTTGATCAATAATTGCCTAGTGCAGCCTCCTAATAACCAACTGGTTCCACTCGAGTGACTGACAGTACTCACCGCCCTATCTGCTGTGCGATAGGTAATCTTTGAGCTATTTTCTGTGTTGCCGTCACCCACCGGGGACTGTTCATTCAACGTAAACCGTCGCAAAGGGGCTACTGCGAGGGCGTTGCTGCTTTATTCAGAGCCAGAGATGGGAATCTGACCATCACTAATTCTTTGCAAAACACAAATGGAACTTTTTTAAAAAGGTAGATTAGGAATTGTATCTTTTAAGTAAAATAACGGAGCATTTTGTTTTTGTACTGTTTGGACTTTTTATATGGGCTTTTTCTCCTCCTCCCCCCCCCCTCCTCCCCCCCCCCCCACCCTCCCCCCCCTCCCCTTTAACTTCCCTGCGTGACTCGCTGTGTGATCATTAAAAGCTGAAATTCCCGGGTGACCGCGGGCGCGTTCTGCTTGACGTCTGCGGCAGAAGCGACACTGAACGCAGGAGAGACCGACGGATCGAGGTCTCGAGTCGAGACGAGAGCCATCCGCCCGAATCCCGGCGGATTCCCAGCCATCCGCTGGGAATGTGAACGGCTGGGAACCCTCAGCAGGTCGGGCAGCTTCTGCGGGGAGGGAAACGGGGTGGGTGTGGGGGAGGGGGAGGAGATGGGGGTGGGGGAGGGGGGAGATAATGGCCCTGATCTCACCGGCACCCCCTTCCCCGGGGTGCCGGTAAAATCCCAGCCGTTGTCTGCAGTCGGCCGAGCCGGGGAAGGTTTGAGACGTTGCGAGCCGGCTGGAGGGGAGAGGATGGGGAAAGAGCGGAAGGAAAGGTCTGTGACGAGCTAGAAACCTGGAGAGGTCGGGACAAGTAGAACAAAGAACAACACAGCACGGGAAACAGGCCCTTCGGCCCAACGAGCCCGCGCCGCCGTCCCATGTCAGTGACCTATTCATGATTTTAGTCTACGCCTAATGTGCGAGGATCAGGGAGGTCCAATATAGGGACAATTTGTTACCCAATCAATCAGCCTAAAAGCACATTTTTGGGATGTGGGAGGAAACCGGAGTACCCGGAGGAAACCCACGCAACCATGGGGAGAACGCGCAAACTCCCACGGACACAGGCCCAACTCCATGTGTCCGCACAGCAACAGAGATAGTCTCTGAGCTGTCATGTTGCCCTCGAGATGGTAAATGGACGAGTGACCGGATTCTAACTTTGGCACGGACAAGAATGGCCTGTTTCTGAGCTGTAATTCATCCCAAAAATGTGCTTTTAGGCTGATTGATTGGGTAACAAATTGTCCCTATATTGGACCTCCCTGATCCTCACACATTAGGCGTAGACTAAAATCATGAATAGGTCACTGACCATGGGACGGCGGCACGGGCTCGTTGGGCCGAAGGGCCTGTTTCCCGTGCTGTGTTGTTCTTTGTTCTTTGTTTGTTAATCTTTCTGTGGTTCTATCTCCACCCCCCCCCCTCCCTTTGGATCTCGTTCCCTTTTGTCAGTCAGTCTCCCATCCTGTGACGTAACGTCTGTTTTGTAGCCTTCACGTCCCCGCCCCACACCCTTCCACCGAAACCAGTAATGTTTCCACCTGTCCCCCAGTTCCGCCGGGAAACCACGACCCAGCTGTTTATCAGTCTGCGACACTGTGCCGCCTGCCCCTGTAGGGGTTGCCCTGTCGAGAATGATCTGCCGACTAGTTCAGTGGTTTCGGGTCAGGATTCCCGTCCTCTGTGCAGCCGTGAAGCAGATCATTTCAACAGCTGGTCACTCCGTGTGGAAGTAGCTGGAATGACGATAAAATGAAACAGCAGGGTTCATCGGCCACCTGTTTCTATTACATAGAATCGTACGGTGCAGACGAGGCCCTTTGGCCCATCGAGTCAGCACCCGGCACTCGGGGAACACCTGCACGCCCATCTAATCCCATTTACCAGCACTTGGCCCATAGCCCTGAATGTTACGGTGTGCCGATAACTCATCCAGATACTTTTTAAAGGATGTGAGGGCTTCCCACCTCCCCCACCCCTCCCAGGCAGCGCATTCCAGACCCTCACCACCCTCTGGGTGAAAAGGTTTTTCCTCACATCCCCCCCCCTAAACCTCCCACCCCTCACCTTGAACCCACGACCCCCTCGTGACTGACCCTTCAACTAAGCTGCTGCTTATCCGCTCTGTCCACACCCCTTCATAACCGTGTACACCTCGATCAGGTCGCCCCCCTCAGTCCTCTCTGCTCCAGAGAAAATAACCCAAGCCTACCCAACCTCTCTTCGTAACTTAAACGTTCCATCCTGGGCAGCATCCCGGTGACTCTCCTCCGCACCCCCCCCCCCCCTCCAGTGTAAACTACAAGTTACAAAAGGGTAGTGATGTATAATTGCGTACGACTATTACTGCCAACAGGTAGGGGAGTCTAAAACTAGCGAGCACAGGTTTAAGGTGAGAGGGGAGAAATACAAAAGTGTCCAGAGGAGCAATTTTTTCTACACAGAGGGTGGTGAGTGTCTGGAACAAGCTGCCAGAGGCAGTAGTAGAGGCGGGTACAATTTTGTCTCTTAAAAAGCGTTTAGACAGTTACATGGGTAAGATGGGTGCGGAGGGATATGGGCCAGTGGGCAGTTGGGATTAGTTTAGTGGTTAAAAAAGGGGGCAGCATAGACCAGTTGGGCTGAAGGGCCTGATTCCATGCTGTAAACTTTGATGACACTTTGCTTTGTCCTTGGGGTTATGGGGAGAGGGCGGGAAGGTGGAGCTGAGTCACGACAGATCAGCCATGATCTTATTGAATGGCGGGGCAGGCTCGAAGGGCCAGATGGCCTACTCCTGCTCCTATTTCTTATGTTCTTATGTTCTTATGCGACATCAGGAAATGCTGGCGTTGCTGTGGTTACACTCAGTAAGAAATGGAGTTATTGACGGCTGGAAGTGTTAGGTTCCCAAATTGGACGCGATTGTCTCCAATAGGAGTGGAGAAGCTTCCGGTCTGAGAGTGACCAGGCGAACTCAGTATGTTCCTAATAAGAGTTTAAACTTGGCTCAGTAGCAATAGCTTTGCACGTGGAAGGGGTTTGGAGCCGTGAATGATCTGAGACATTGACATCCATCTGTGTCGAGCTCTCACTCCATCTGAGCGATCGCTGTTGGAACCACACGAGGAATCTGTAAGGAAGTGTCTGCAAATATTTCAGCCCTTTAACTATCCGCGTCTTTATTCAATTAAAACACAGGTCAGGGATGGAATGTGTGGAGCAACATCTTGAAGTTGGGAGATATTTAACCAAAGGTAGGGAAAGGCCCATGGTGGAATGAGCCCGGGTGTGTGGCGACAGTCTGTGTGTCCCTGGCGAGGGGTCGGGGGGGGGGTTCATTCCCCTGGTGTGATGGGGTGGCGTTAGTATAAAAGTGCCAAAGTCGGCACATTTCCCATTAGAAGAAATCCTTCATGAAGGTGCACGTGTGTTTCAGCCAAAGGGATGGAATTGGAAATTTTATACACAGGGTTAGATTTTCCTCTCTCACCCTCTTCATCCTCTCCAACTCTCCCTTTACCATTCCTCTCCTGCAGTCAGTAACTCGCTCGGTCACCTGGCAGCACAGTTAGTGATATTTCTGTGTGTTGACTCCAGTGACAGTTGGCTCTGTTGTAATGCATCGTTACAGGTCATTAATAGTTGGCATTGCCTCAGTGTGTACGTTACAGATCAGTAAGGATCGTATTTTATGGCATTGATTACAGGTCAGTAACAGTTGATAATGGTCATACATGTTGATTATAGATCAGTAACAGCTGATAATGATCTTACATGTTGATTACGGGTCAGTAACAGCTGATAATGATCTTACATGTTGATTACAGGTCAGTAACAGCTGATAATGATCTTACATGTTGATTACGGGTCAGTAACAGCTGATAATGATCTTACATGTTGATTACAGGTCAGTAACAGCTGATAATGATCTTACATGTTGATTACAGGTCAGTAACAGCTGATAATGATTTTACATGTTGATTACAGGTCAGTAACAGCTGATAATGATTTTACATGTTGATTACAGGTCAGTAACAGCTGATAATGATTTTACATAGGGAACGTAGGGTTCTAGTAGGGTTCTATGTTTTGTACATGTTGATTACGGGTCAGTAACAGCTGATAATGATCTTACATGTTGATTACAGGTCAGTAACAGTTGATAATGATCTTACATGTGGATTACATGTCAGTAAGAGTCAGTAATGATTTTGTCTGTCGGTTACAGGTTCACTCCTAGTGTTGCTGGTCTCAAGTGTAGCCTTCTGAGTGAAGTTTTCACCTTGGAATCTCTTCCATGTAAAAATTAGAGGGAATGCAGAAACCTTTGTTTATTGACTGGACTTTGGCTGATTGTCTTTGAGCGGGTACAGAATGCAGAGAGAGAGAGAGAGAGGAATGGAGGTCAGTGTTTGCCAGTGAAAGATCCACATCCTTTTGGCAACTGAGTTCAAACCAGCTTTGAGAAATTGATTGGGGCGTGGGATGGACTGCCAGCGCTGAGCCCGCTTGCTGAGCTGTGTAACACACATGGGAAGTGCAAAAGATTTCACAGACACCGAACTGTTCCTGATAAATTACCCGTTCTCGATCCCTCTGAGAGTCTGGACTGTGTTCGGTGTTGTACAGGACATTGCCGGGGAACTTGAGTTTCAGAGATCACACAGCGAGGACCTTACAGCATTCCCAGTGTAAAATCAGCTGGTTTTTAATCATCCCCCCCCCCCCACCCCCCCCCGTGCTTTATGATAGAATTTCTTTCCTTTTCTGTGGCTTTTGACATCAATGAATCTCATTTACAGCATGCTTTGGATCTGTTTATAATCTAGAAATGTTAATGAGCATTGTAAGAAATGATGGAAGTGCTGGAATTTATTTATGTTCGAGGCATTTAGATACAGATTAACAATCTTTTCAATTGTATTAAAATATTGATGCTATTAAATGCATTTTACACTTCCTGTTTTATAACCCGGAGCTCAGGAAAACAAGTTTGGTCAATATTTACAGGTTTAATCCTCTAAACTGCTAAGAGTCTTCAACTGACAGTAAAGGCTATCAAACCAACCACCTTTCCAACACAGCCAGTGATTATTAAATGTGTGTTTGTCAGGATTGAAAGATTTAGACTGTGTATATTTGAACCAACAATCTGTAAATGTTTCCTTGGATTGTAATCTCCCAGTCTCATGTTAATAATTCTGTTGATTTCTAAATTCACGTGGCTGCTTGTGTTAACTTGACAGTGGATTACGTCAAACCGTCTCTGCAAATCCGGCACAGACAGAGAGACCATTTCCTGGACAGTTTTTCAATTGGAAAATTACTCTGATTCCAGATGAATTCTTCCCCGTTTGATTGGGATGTTTATTCTGTTGGGGGAGAACAAGTATACTGTATGCTATAGGAAAGGTTTGACAGGTTCCTTTACAGTTCAGGAGTCAACTGGTTCCTCTGACATTGCAGTACTCCCTCAGTACTGTCCCTCCGATAATCTACTCCTCCCTCAGTACTGTCCCTCCGATAATCTACTGCTCCCTCAGTACTGTCCCACTGATAATCTACTGCTCCCTCAGTACTGTCTCGCCGATAATCTACTGCTCCCTCAGTACTGTCCCTCTGATAATCTACCTCTCCCTCAGTACTGTCTCTCTGATAATCTACTGCTCCCTCAGTACTGTCCCTCCGATAATCTACTGCTCCCTCGGTACTGTCCCTCCGATAATCTACTGCTCCCTCAGTACTGTCCCTCCGATAATCTACTGCTCCCTCAGTACTGTCCCTCCGATAATCTACTGCTCCCTCAGTACTGTCCCTCCGATAATCTACTGCTCCCTCAGTACTGTCCCTCCGATAATCTACTGCTCCCTCAGTACTGTCCCTCCGATAATCTACTGCTCCCTCAGTACTGTCTCTCCGATAATCTACTGCTCCCTCAGTACTGTCCCTCCGATAATCTACTGCTCCCTCAGTACTGTCCCTCCGATAATCTACTGCTCCCTCAGTACTGTCCCTCCGATAATCTACTGCTCCCTCAGTACTGTCTCTCCGATAATCTACTGCTCCCTCGGTACTGTCCCTCCGATAATCTACTGCTCCCTCAGTACTGTCCCTCCGATAATCTACTGCTCCCTCAGTACTGTCTCTCCGATAATCTACTGCTCCCTCGGTACTGTCCCTCCGATAATCTACTGCTCCCTCAGTACTGTCTCTCCGATAATCTACTGCTCCCTCAGTACTGTCCCTCCGATAATCTACTGCTCCCTCGGTACTGTCCCTCCGATAATCTACTGCTCCCTCGGTACTGTCTCTCCGATAATCTACTGCTCCCTCGGTACTGTCTCTCCGATAATCTACTGCTCCCTCGGTACTGTCCCTCCGATAATCTACTGCTCCCTCGGTACTGTCCCTCCGATAATCTACTGCTCCCTCGGTACTGTCCCTCTGATAATCTACTGCTCCCTCAGTACTGTCCCTCCGATAATCTACTGCTCCCTCAGTACTGTCCCTCCGATAATCTACTGCTCCCTCAGTACTGTCCCTCCGATAATCTACTGCTCCCTCAGTACTGTCCCTCCGATAATCTACTGCTCCCTCAGTACTGTCCCTCCGATAATCTATTGCTCCCTCAGTACTGTCTCTCCGATAATCTACTGCTCCCTCAGTACTGTCCCTCTGATAATCTACTGCTCCCTCAGTACTGTCCCTCCGATAATCTACTGCTCCCTCAGTACTGTCCCTCCGATAATCTACTGCTCCCTCAGTACTGTCCCTCCGATAATCTACTGCTCCCTCAGTACTGTCCCTCCGATAATCTACTGCTCCCTCAGTACTGTCCCTCCGATAATCTACTGCTCCCTCAGTACTGTCCCTCCGATAATCTACTGCTCCCTCAGTACTGTCCCTCCGATAATCTACTGCTCCCTCAGTACTGTCCCTCCGATAATCTATTGCTCCCTCAGTACTGTCCTTCCGATAATCTACTGCTCCCTCAGTACTGTCTCTCCGATAATCTACTGCTCCCTCCATACTGTCTCTCCGATAATCTACCTCTCCCTCAGTACTGTCCCTCCGATAATCTACTGCTCCCTCAGTACTGTCTCTCCGATAATCTACTGCTCCCTCAGTACTGTCCCTCCGATAATCTACTGCTCCCTCAGTACTGTCCCTCCGATAATCTACTGCTCCCTCAGTACTGTCTCTCCGATAATCTACTGCTCCCTCAGTACTGTCTCTCCGATAATCTACCTCTCCCTCGGTACTGTCCCTCCGATAATCTACTGCTCCCTCAGTACTGTCCCTCCGATAATCTGCTGCTCCCTCAGTACTGTCCCTCCGATAATCTACTGCTCCCTCAGTACTGTCCCTCCGATAATCTACTGCTCCCTCAGTACTGTCTCTCCGATAATCTACTGCTCCCTCAGTACTGTCCCTCCGATAATCTACTGCTCCCTCGGTACTGTCCCTCTGATAATCTACTGCTCCCTCGGTACTGTCCCTCTGATAATCTACTGCTCCCTCAGTACTGCCCCTCCGATAATCTACTGCTCCCTCAGTACTGTCCCTCCGATAATCTGCTGCTCCCTCAGTACTGTCCCTCCGATAATCTACTGCTCCCTCAGTACTGTCCCTCCGATAATCTACTGCTCCCTCAGTACTGTCCCTCCGATAATCTACTGCTCCCTCAGTACTGTCTCTCCGATAATCTACTGCTCCCTCAGTACTGTCCCTCCGATAATCTACTGCTCCCTCGGTACTGTCCCTCTGATAATCTACTGCTCCCTCAGTACTGTCCCTCTGATAATCTACTGCTCCCTCAGTACTGTCTCTCCGATAATCTACTGCTCCCTCAGTACTGTCCCTCTGATAATCTACTGCTCCCTCAGTACTGTCCCTCCGATAATCTACTGCTCCCTCAGTACTGTCTCTCCGATAATCTACTGCTCCCTCAGTACTGTCCCTCCGATAATCTACTGCTCCCTCAGTACTGTCCCTCTGATAATCTACTGCTCCCTCAGTACTGTCCCTCCGATAATCTACTGCTCCCTCAGTACTGTCTCTCCGATAATCTACTGCTCCCTCAGTACTGTCCCTCCGATAATCTACTGCTCCCTCAGTACTGTCTCTCCGATAATCTACTGCTCCCTCAGTACTGTCCCTCCGATAATCTACTGCTCCCTCAGTACTGTCCCTCTGATAATCTACTGCTCCCTCAGTACTGTCTCTCCGATAATCTACTGCTCCCTCGGTACTGTCCCTCTGATAATCTACTGCTCCCTCAGTACTGTCCCTACGATAATCTACTGCTCCCTCAGTACTGTCCCTCTGATAATCTACTGCTCCCTCAGTACTGTCCCTCCGATAATCTACTGCTCCCTCAGTACTGTCCCTCCGATAATCTACTGCTCCCTCAGTACTGTCCCTCCGATAATCTACTGCTCCCTCGGTACTGTCCCTCCGATAATCTACTGCTCCCTCAGTACTGTCCCTCTGATAATCTACTGCTCCCTTGGTACTGTCCCTCCGATAATCTACTGCTCCCTCAGTACTGTCCCTCTGATAATCTACTGCTCCCTCAGTACTGTCCCTCCGATAATCTACTGCTCCCTCAGTACTGTCCCTCTGATAATCTACTGCTCCCTCAGTACTGTCTCTCCGATAATCTACTGCTCCCTCAGTACTGTCCCTCCGATAATCTACTGCTCCCTCAGTACTGTCCCTCTGATAATCTACTGCTCCCTCAGTACTGTCCCTCCGATAATCTACTGCTCCCTCGGTACTGTCCCTCCGGTAATCTGCTGCTCCCTCAGTACTGTCCCTCCGATACTCTGCTGCTCCCTCGGTACTGTCCCTCCGATAATCTACTGCTCCCTCGGTACTGTCCCTCCGATAATCTACCTCTCCCTCGGTACTGTCCCTCCGATAATCTACTGCTTCCTCAGTACTGTCCCTCCGGTAATCTGCTGCTCCCTCAGTACTGTCCCTCCGATACTCTGCTGCTCCCTCGGTACTGTCCCTCCGATAATCTACTGCTCCCTCGGTACTGTCCCTCCGATAATCTACCTCTCCCTCAGTACTGTCTCTCCGATAATCTACTGCTCCCTCAGTACTGTCCCTCCGATAATCTACTGCTCCCTCGGTACTGTCCCTCCGGTAATCTGCTGCTCCCTCAGTACTGTCCCTCCGATACTCTGCTGCTCCCTCGGTACTGTCCCTCCGATAATCTACCGCTCCCTCGGTACTGTCCCTCTGATAATCTACCTCTCCCTCGGTACTGTCCCTCCGATAATCTACCTCTCCCTCAGTACTGTCCCTCCGATAATCTACCTCTCCCTCAGTACTGTCCCTCCGATAATCTACCTCTCCCTCAGTACTGTCCCTCCGATACACTACTGCTCCCTCAGTACTGTCCCTCCTATAATCTACTGCTCCCTCAGTACTGTCCCTCCGATAATCTACTGCTCCCTCAGTACTGTCCCTCTGATAATCTACTGCTCCCTCGGTACTGTCTCTCCGATAATCTACTGCTCCCTCAATACTGTCCCTCTGATAATCTACCTCTCCCTCGGTACTGTCCCTCTGATAATCTACTGCTCCCTCGGTACCGTCCCTCCGATAATCTACTGCTCCCTCAGTACTGTCCCTCTGATAATCTACTGCTCCCTCGGTACTGTCTCTCCGATAATCTACTGCTCCCTCAGTACTGTCCCTCCGATAATCTACTGCTCCCTCAGTACTGTCTCTCCGATAATCTACTGCTCCCTCAGTACTGTCCCTCCGATAATCTACTGCTCCCTCAGTACTGTCCCTCCGATAATCTACTGCTCCTTCAGTACTGTCTCTCCGATAATCTACTGCTCCCTCAGTACTGCCCCTCCGATAATCTACTGCTCCTTCAGTACTGTCCCTCCGATAATCTACTGCTCCCTCAGTACTGTCTCTCCGATAATCTACTGCTCCCTCAGTACTGTCCCTCCGATAATCTACTGCTCCCTCAGTACTGTCTCTCCGATAATCTACTGCTCCCTCAGTACTGTCCCTCCGATAATCTACTGCTCCCTCAGTACTGTCCCTCCGATAATCTACTGCTCCCTCAGTACTGTCTCTCCGATAATCTACTGCTCCCTCAGTACTGTCCCTCCGATAATCTACTGCTCCGTCAGTACTGTCCCTCCGATAATCTACTGCTCCCTCAGTACTGTCTCTCCGATAATCTACTGCTCCCTCAGTACTGTCCCTCTGATAATCTACTGCTCCCTCAGTACTGTCCCTCCGATAATCTACTGCTCCCTCAGTACTGTCTCTCCGATAATCTACTGCTCCCTCAGTACTGTCCCTCCGATAATCTACTGCTCCCTCAGTACTGTCTCTCCGATAATCTACTGCTCCCTCAGTACTGTCTCTCCGATAATCTACTGCTCCCTCAGTACTGTCCCTCCGATAATCTACTGCTCCGTCAGTACTGTCCCTCCGATAATCTACTGCTCCCTCAGTACTGTCCCTCCGATAATCTACTGCTCCCTCAGTACTGTCTCTCCGATAATCTACTGCTCCCTCAGTACTGTCTCTCCGATAATCTACTGCTCCCTCAGTACTGTCCCTCCGATAATCTACTGCTCCATCAGTACTGTCCCTCCGATAATCTACTGCTCCCTCAGTACTGTCCCTCCGATAATCTACTGCTCCGTCTGTACTGTCCCTCCGATAATCTACTGCTCCATCAGTACTGTCCCTCCGATAATCTACTGCTCCCTCAGTACTGTCCCTCCGATAATTTACTGCTCCCTCAGTACTGACCCTCTGATAATCTACTGCTCCCTCTGTACTGTCCCTCCGATAATCTACTGCTCCCTCAGTACTGTCCCTCTGATAATCTACTGCTCCCTCAGTACTGTCCCTCCGATAATCTACTGCTCCCTCAGTACTGTCCCTCCGATAATCTATTGCTCCCTCAGTACTGTCCCTCCGATAATCTACTGCTCCCTCAGTACTGTCCCTCTGATAATCTACTGCTCCCTCGGTACTGTCCCTCTGATAATCTACCTCTCCCTCAGTACTGTCCCTCCGATAATCTACTGCTCCCTCAGTACTGTCTCTCCGATAATCTACTGCTCCCTCAGTACTGTCCCTCCGATAATCTACTGCTCCCACAGTACTGTCTCTCCGATAATCTACTGCTCCCTCAGTACTGTCCCTCCGATAATCTACTGCTCCCTCAGTACTGTCCCTCCGATAATCTACTGCTCCCTCAGTACTGTCCCTCCGATAATCTACTGCTCCCTCAGTACTGTCCCTCCGATAATCTACTGCTCCCTCAGTACTGTCCCTCCGATAATCTACTGCTCCCTCGGTACTGTCCCTCCGATAATCTACTGCTCCCTCGGTACTGTCTCTCCGATAATCTACTGCTCCCTCAGTACTGTCCCTCCGATAATCTACTGCTCCCTCAGTACTGTCCCTCCGATAATCTACTGCTCCCTCAGTACTGTCCCTCCGATAATCTACTGCTCCCTCAGTACTGTCCCTCCGATAATCTACTGCTCCCTCGGTACTGT
Source organism: Prionace glauca (assembly GCA_037974335.1). NCBI lineage: Eukaryota > Metazoa > Chordata > Chondrichthyes > Carcharhiniformes > Carcharhinidae > Prionace > Prionace glauca. The sequence goes on along the minus strand of CM075728.1, from coordinate 6,872,072 downwards.
CCCTCCGATAATCTACTGCTCCCTCGGTACTGTCCCTCCGATAATCTACTGCTCCCTCGGTACTGTCCCTCCGATAATCTACTGCTCCCTCAGTACTGTCCCTCCGATAATCTACTGCTCCCTCAGTACTGTCCCTCCGATAATCTACTGCTCCCTCGGAACTGTCCCTCCGATAATCTACTGCTCCCTCAGTACTGTCCCTCCGATAATCTACTGCTCCCTCAGTACTATCCCTCCGATAATCTACTGCTCCCTCAGTACTGTCCCTCCGATAATCTACTGCTCCCTCAGTACTGTCTCTCCGATAATCTACTGCTCCCTCAGTACTGTCCCTCTGATAATCTACTGCTCCCTCAGTACTGTCCCTCCGATAATCTACTGCTCCCTCAGCAGTGTCCCTCCGATAATCTACTGCTCCCTCAGTGCTGTCCCTCTGATAATCTACTGCTCCCTCAGTACTGTCCCTCTGATAATCTACTGCTCCCTCAGTACTGTCCCTCCGATAATCTACTGCACCCTCAGTACTGTCCCTCCGATAATCTACTGCTCCCTCGGTACTGTCCCTCCGATAATCTACTGCTCCCTCGGTACTGTCCCTCTGATAATCTACTGCTCCCTCAGTACTGTCCCTCCGATAATCTACTGCTCCCTCAGCAGTGTCCCTCCGATAATCTACTGCTCCCTCAGTACTGTCCCTCTGATAATCTACTGCTCCCTCAGTACTGTCCCACTGATAATCTACTGCTCCCTCAGTACTGTCCCTCCGATAATCTACTGCTCCCTCAGTACTGTCCCTCCGATAATCTACTGCTCCCTCGGTACTGTCCCTCCGATAATCTACTGCTCCCTCAGTACTGTCTCTCCGATAATCTACTGCTCCCTCAGTACTGTCCCTCTGATAATCTACTGCTCCCTCAGTACTGTCCCTCCGATAATCTACTGCTCCCTCAGCAGTGTCCCTCCGATAATCTACTGCTCCCTCAGTACTGTCCCTCTGATAATCTACTGCTCCCTCGGTACTGTCCCTCCGATAATCTACTGCTCCCTCGGTACTGTCCCTCCGATAATCTACTGCTCCCTCGGTACTGTCCCTCCGATAATCTACTGCTCCCTCGGTACTGTCCCTCCGATAATCTACTGCTCCCTCGGTACTGTCCCTCCGATAATCTACTGCTCCCTCGGTACTGTCCCTCCGATAATCTACTGCTCCCTCGGTACTGTCCCTCCGATAATCTGCTGCTCCCTCAGTACTGTCTCTCCGATAATCTACTGCTCCCTCAGTACTGTCCCTCCGATAATCTACTGCTCCCTCAGTACTGTCCCTCCGATAATCTACTGCTCCCTCAGTACTGTCCCTCCGATAATCTACTGCTCCCTCAGTACTGTCCCTCCGATAATCGACTGCTCCCTCGGTACTGTCCCTCCGATAATCTGCTGCTCCCTCAGTACTGTCTCTCCGATAATCTACTGCTCCCTCAGTACTGTCCCTCCGATAATCTACTGCTCCCTCAGTACTGTCCCTCCGATAATCTACTGCTCCCTCAGTACTGTCCCTCCGATAATCTACTGCTCCCTCAGTACTGTCCCTCCGATAATCTACTGCTCCCTCGGTACTGTCCCTCCGATAATCTACTGCTCCCTCGGTACTGTCCCTCCGATAATCTACTGCTCCCTCGGTACTGTCCCTCCGATAATCTACTGCTCCCTCGGTACTGTCCCTCCGATAATCTACTGCTCCCTCGGTACTGTCCCTCCGATAATCTACTGCTCCCTCAGTACTGTCCCTCCGATAATCTACTGCTCCCTCGGTACTGTCCCTCCGATAATCTACTGCTCCCTCGGAACTGTCCCTCCGATAATCTACTGCTCCCTCAGTACTGTCCCTCCGATAATCTACTGCTCCCTCAGTACTGTCCCTCCGATAATCTACTGCTCCCTCAGTACTGTCCCTCCGATAATCTACTGCTCCCTCAGTACTGTCTCTCCGATAATCTACTGCTCCCTCAGTACTGTCCCTCTGATAATCTACTGCTCCCTCAGTACTGTCCCTCCGATAATCTACTGCTCCCTCAGCAGTGTCCCTCCGATAATCTACTGCTCCCTCAGTACTGTCCCTCTGATAATCTACTGCTCCCTCAGTACTGTCCCTCTGATAATCTACTGCTCCCTCAGTACTGTCCCTCCGATAATCTACTGCACCCTCAGTACTGTCCCTCCGATAATCTACTGCTCCCTCGGTACTGTCCCTCCGATAATCTACTGCTCCCTCGGTACTGTCCCTCTGATAATCTACTGCTCCCTCAGTACTGTCCCTCCGATAATCTACTGCTCCCTCAGCAGTGTCCCTCCGATAATCTACTGCTCCCTCAGTACTGTCCCTCTGATAATCTACTGCTCCCTCAGTACTGTCCCACTGATAATCTACTGCTCCCTCAGTACTGTCCCTCCGATAATCTACTGCTCCCTCAGTACTGTCCCTCCGATAATCTACTGCTCCCTCGGTACTGTCCCTCCGATAATCTACTGCTCCCTCAGTACTGTCTCTCCGATAATCTACTGCTCCCTCAGTACTGTCCCTCCGATAATCTACTGCTCCCTCAGCAGTGTCCCTCCGATAATCTACTGCTCCCTCAGTACTGTCCCTCTGATAATCTACTGCTCCCTCAGTACTGTCCCACTGATAATCTACTGCTCCCTCAGTACTGTCCCTCCGATAATCTACTGCTCCCTCAGTACTGTCCCTCCGATAATCTACTGCTCCCTCAGTACTGTCCCTCCGATAATCTACTGCTCCCTCAGTACTGTCCCTCCGATAATCTACTGCTCCCTCGGTACTGTCCCTCCGATAATCTACTGCTCCCTCGGTACTGTCCCTCCGATAATCTACTGCTCCCTCGGTACTGTCCCTCTGATAATCTACTGCTCCCTCGGTACTGTCCCTCTGATAATCTACTGCTCCCTCGGTACTGTCCCTCCGATAATGTACTGCTCCCTCAGTACTGTCCCTCCGATAATCTACCTCTCCCTCAGTACTGTCCCTCCGATAATCTACTGCTCCCTCAGTACTGTCCCTCCGATAATCTATTGCTCCCTCAGTACTGTCCCTCCGATAATCTACTGCTCCCTCAGTACTGTCCCTCCGATAATCTACTGCTCCCTCGGTACTGTCCCTCCGATAATCTACTGCTCCCTCAGTACTGTCCCTCCGATAATCTACTGCTCCCTCAGCACTGTCCCTCCGATAATCTACTGCTCCCTCAGTACTGTCCCTCCGATAATCTACTGCTCCCTCAGTACTGTCCCTCCGATAATCTACTGCTCCCTCAGTACTGTCCCTCCGATAATCTACTGCTCCCTCAGTACTGTCCCTCCGATAATCTACTGCTCCCTCAGTACTGTCCCTCCGATAATCTACTGCTCCCTCAGTACTGTCCCTCCGATAATCTACTGCTCCCTCAGTACTGTCCCTCCGATAATCTACTGCTCCCTCAGTACTGTCCCTCCGATAATCTACTGCTCCCTCAGTACTGTCCCTCCGATAATCTACTGCTCCCTCAGTACTGTCCCTCCGATAATCTACTGCTCCCTCAGTACTGTTCCTCCGATAATCTCTGTCTCTCCACTCTGTCCTGACCCCCTCAGAATTTTGAACCCCTTCCGCCAAAACTCCTCTCAACCTCCTCTTTGTCAAGAAAGACAGTCCCACCTTCTCCAATCTATCTTTATAACTGAGGTTCCTCGTCTCTGGAATCATCTTTTCTGCACTCTGTTTGGTGATTCACATCCTTCATAAAGTGTGGCGTCTAACCCATTATCCTTGCTCTAGTTTCTATGCTGCTATTGATGGAGCGTAGGGTGTGGTGTATTTTATTAACCGTGTTCTTACCCTGTCCTGTCACCTTCGTTGATCAGCACACATAAACATCCAGATCCTTTTAGAAATGGACTCGTTATTTTAGATTCTCTCTGTTTTTCCCATCAAAATGAATTACCTCACACTTCCTGCAGTGAACTTTATCTGTCTCCTATCTGTCCGTTCCCCCAACTTGTCCATGCCCTTTTGAAGATCTGCACTGTCCCCCTCCACTGTTCACACTGCTTCCAAGTTCTGTATCAGCTGCAAATTTTGAAACTGTGCCCTGTACGCTGAGGTCTAGGTCATTAATATCAGGAAGTGTAAGGATCCCAACACTGACTCCTGGGACCACCTTTCCTCCAGCTTAAAAAAACTTCCATTCATCATTACTCTGCTTCCTGTCACTTACCCAATTTTGTATCCACCTTGTTATTGTCCATCTTATTCCCTGAGCTATAATTTTCCTCACCGTGCTGTGTGGCATGGTGACTGCCTTTCGAAAGTCCGTGTAAACCACATCCACAGAATTACCCTCATCAACCCTCTTATTACCTCAAACTATCTCCAGCAAGTTAGTTAAACAGTGCCGCTGCCTTTCCTCGTGGACCCACATTTGTCCATGTCACTACTTTTGTTCCAAACTACTGTGCTGAATATTATGCCCCCTTCCCCCCTTTGCGGAGGGTGACCCCCACTCTGCAGCCCACTCTCTCCCCAATTAACATAAGAACATAAGAAATAGGAGCAGGAGTAGGCCATCTGGCCCTTCGAGCCTGCCCCGCCATTCAATAAGATCATAGCTGATCTGTTGTGGCTCAGATCCACATTCCCGCCCTCTCCCCATAACCCTTAATCCCCTCTCTTATCAAAAACCCATCAACCCGCGTCTTAAAAATATTTAGCGAGGCAGCCTCCACCACTTCAACGGGCAGAGAATTCCAGAGATTCACCACCCTTTGAGTGAAGAAGTTCCTCCTCAACTCCGTTCTAAACCGCCTTCCCCCTTTATCTTGAGGCTGTGCCCCCTAGTCCTACTGTCCTTTCTGAGCGGGAAGAGTCTCTCCACGTCTATCCTATCCATCCCATTCATCATCTTATACGTCTCAATGAGATCCCCCCTCATTCTTCTAAACTCTAACGAGTACAAGCCTAGTTTATTCAGCCTCTCCTCATAGCTCAACCCCCTCGACTCCGGCATCAGCCTAGTAAACCTCCTCTGCACTCCCTCCAAGGCCAAAATATCCTTGCATAAGTACGGCGCACAAAACTGCACACAGTACTCCAGCTGAGGTTCACCAATGCCCTATACAGCCGCAGCAAGACCTCCCTACTTTTATATTCAATCCCCCTCGCTATGAAGGCCAGCATCCCATTCGCCTTCCTGACCACCTGCTGCACCTGCAAGCTGGGTTTTTGCGATTCATGCACAAGGACCCCGAGGTCCCTCTGCACCGTCGCCTGCTGCAGTTTTTCGCCACATAATTAATAATCCTTCCTACCATTATTCCTACCAAAGTGGACCACCTTGCACTTGCCAACATTAAATTCCATTTGCCAGTTCCTGGCCCATTCACCAAGCCTATCTAGATCCTTCTGCAGACTCTCCACACCCTCCGCGCAATTTGCCGTTCCACCAATCTTGGTGTCATCAGCAAATTTCAACACCCTACACTCTGTTCCCTCCTCCAGATCATCTATATAAATGGTGAATAGCTGAGGCCCCAGCACCGACCCCTGGGGCACCCCACTAGTCACCAACCGCCAATCCGAATAGCACCCATTGACCCCCACACTCTGCCTCCTATTTGACAACCAATCCTCTATCCACGCTAACACCCTACCCCCAACTCCATGCCCCCTGACCTTCTGCAATAACCTCTTGTGAGGTACCTTGTCAAACGCCTTCTGAAAATCAAGAAAGACCACATCCACCGGCTCTCCTCTATCCACTGCCCGAGACACATCCTCATAGAACTCCAATAAATTTGTCAGACACGACTTCCCCTTAACGAAACCGTGCTGCATCTGCTCTACCAAACAATTCCCCTCAAGATGCCTCGCTATTTCCTCCTTGATGACGGATTCTAACATTTTACCTACCACAGACGTTAAACTAACCGGCCTATAATTCCCTGCCTTTTGCCTGGCACCCTTCTTAAACAACGGCGTAACATTAGCCGTTTTCCAATCTTCTGGCACTTCCCTGGAATCCAGCGATGTCTGGAAGATAACCACTATCACCTCCGCCATTTCTTTCAGAACCCTCGGATGTATTCCATCCGGTCCTGGGGACTTGTCCACAATCAGCCCCTCCAGTCTGTCGAGCACCACCTCTCTAGTAACAGTAATGTCATTAAGACCCTCCAGTCCTACCACCTTTCCATCGCTAACACCCGGCAAATTATTCACGTCCTCCTCCGTGAAGACGGAAACAAAAAAGTTATTCAATACCTGAGCCATATCCCCATCCCCTACCACTAGGCCCCCTTTCTCATCCTCTAAAGGATGAGGACACAGATTTAAGGTGCGGGGAGGGAAGTACAGAGGTGATGTTAGGGGTAAGTTTTTCACTCAGAGGGTGGTGAGTGAATGGAATCGGCTGCCGTCATCGGTGGTGGAGGCGAACTCGCTGGGGTCTTTTAAAAGACTTCTGGATGAGTATATGGGGTTTAATGGGATTGGGGGTTATAGATAGGTCTATAGATTGGTGGGGTTGATATGATCGGCGCAACTCGAGGGCCGAAGGGCCTGTTTGTGCTGTAATGTTCTATGTTCTATAAAGGACCAACGTTCACCCTAGCCAGCCTCTTCCTTTTTATATATGTATAAAAACTTTTGCTATCCTTTTTTATATTAAGCGCTAGCCCAGCTTCATAGTTTCTCCTACCCTCCTTTATCAACTTCTTTGTCAATCTTTGTTGACATTTAAACCTCTCCCAATCCTCTTCTCGCCCACTCCTCTTCGCTACTCTAAATGCCTCCGCTTTTAATTTTAACACTTTCCTTCACCTCCTTCGTTATCCACGGCTTATTACCTCTCCTCCTACAGTCCTTTTTGACCATCGGAATAAATTTCTGCTGAGCACCAAGAAAGATCTCCTTAAAGATCCTCCACTGCTCCTCAGCAGACCCTCCCTCCAACGCACTCCCCCAGTCCACATTCGCCAATTCTTCTCTCATCCTACCGTACTCCCCTCTGTTCAAACAAAGGACATGTGTCCGGGAATCCACTTTCTCCTCCTCCATCTGCACCAGAAACTCTACCATACAATGATCACTCTCTCCAAGAGGATCCTTCACCGCAAGGTCCCTAATTCTACCCGCCTCATTACATAGCACCAGATCCAAGATAGCTCGCTCCCTCGTCGGCTCCAACACACACTGTTCAAGGAAACTATCCTGGCAGCATTCCAAGAACTCCTCCTCGAGCCCACCTCGTCCAACATGGGTCGACCAATCAATATGCAGATTGAAATCTCCCATAACTACGGCCGTCCCATTCCTGCACGCCGCACTTATTTGCGCGTTAACAGTCCGCCCCACCTCCAGATCATTATTCGGGGGCCTTCAGTTCTTTTGTCGATAACAAATTCTTTGCCCCAGGACACAGATTTGTCTTATTTAACATTAACAGGCAGTCCTATCTGGAGCAACTTACTTCACTTGTTACCATCAAAAACATTATTACACTCAATAATTTCTGTTCGTCAACACAACCAAAGATTATGACACAGAAAATGACCTGTCTACCTTGGTCTCTCTGCTGGAACAATTGAAAACTAACTTCAAAACTAACTCCACCCCCCCCCTCCACCACCCCCCTACCCCCCTCCACCACCACCCCCGACCCCCCTCCACCACCACCCCCGACCCCCCTCCACCACCACCCCCCTCCACCACTACCCCCGACCCCCCTCCACCACTACCCCCGACCCCCCTCCACCACCACCCCCCACCCCCCTCCACCACCCCCCCACCCCCCTCCACCCCCCCCCCCCACCACCTCCCCCCCAGCCCCCACTACCCCCCGCACTTCACATTTATTTATTAATGTCACACGTAGGCTTACATTAACACTGCAGTGAAGTTACTGTGAAAATCCCCCAGTTGCCACACTCCAGCACCCGTTTGGGTAACACTGAGGGAGAATTCAGCCCGGTCACTGCACGTCTTTTGGACTGTGGGAGGAAACCGGAGGACCCAGAGGAAACCCACGCAGACACGGGGAGAACGTGCAGACTCCACACAGGCAGTGACCCAACAAGTGATGTTAGTAATTGTGTTCCTTGTTAGTACGGGGATGATTTTAATTTAGATACTCTGTACAGGTTTATAGAGAGAGAGTGAGTGTTGGGAAAGGACCTTGGCCTGAGGGGGGGGGTTTATTCTTTACGGGATGTGGGTGTCGCTGGCAAGACCAGTGTTTGTTACCCATCCCTGATTGCCCCTTGAACTGAGTGGCTCACTGGCTCATTCCAGAGGGGCAGTTAAGAGTTAACCACATTGCTGTGGCTCTGGAGTCACATATAGGCCAGACTGGGTGAGGATGGCAGATTTCCTTCCCTAAAGAACATTAGATGGGGTTTATTTTTAATGACAATTGCCAATGGTTTCATGGTCATCATTGGACTTTTAATTCCAGATTTTTATTGATCTGCCACGGTAGTGAATTGAACCCAGATCCCCAGAGTCTCTGGATTACTAGTCCAGCGACAATACCACTTCATTCGCTTTCTTGCTCTCTCGTTCTCTTTTGCTCTCATCCCTCTCTGTCATCCCTCTCTCACTCTCATTTCGCTCTCTCTCATATCACTCTCGTGTTCTCTCTCACCCAGTCCCTCGCTTTCACTCTCTCTCTCTCAATCTCTCTCTCACTCTCTCTTTCGCTCTCACTTGCTCTCTCTCTTTCTCTCGTGTTCTCTTCTCTCTCACACTCTCATCACTCTCTTGCTCTCTCTTTTGCTCCCTCTCTCTCTTATCTCACACTCGCTCTCATCACTCTCTTTCTGTCTCACTGGTACTCCCTAAATCGCTCTCCCTCTCTCTCACTCTCGCTCACTCTCACTCTCCTCTGAAGTGGGTGAGGGTCTGAGAGGGGGTCCGCGGGTGTGGCTTCAGGCAGTGGTTTGATTGGCAGTAAGAATTTTCTTTAAATTATTCCCACGGATTAAATATGGTGATGTGCGTAAAAGAACAATTACATCCCAAATTTTATTCCCCCTCAAACTTGAATATCATTCTAGTTTTGGGGTGGGGGGGGTGGGAATGTGGATTTGGCTTTGGGATGGGGTGGGGTTTTTTTTCACTGTGGCAGATCCTTCATCCCGAGGCTGACTCGATTCCAGCCCCAAATCGCTGACCGCAGAACGCTGGGATTTACCACCCAGAGCCGCCACAGTGCTGGGGAGGGGCTCCAGGGCCGGGGGGAACAGACCAGAGTGTTTCTGCTGGAAATCTGAGACTGGCTGAGGAAACATCAACAGACCCGCCGACAGGGAGATTAACCCCGAGCGACAGACCCGCCGAGAAGGAGATTAACCCCGAGCGACAGACCCACTGACAGGGAGATTAACCCCGAGCGACAGACCCACCGACAGGGAGATTAACCCCGAGCGACAGACCCGCCGAGAGGGAGATTAACCCCGAGTGACAGACCCGCCGACAGGGAGATTAACCCCGAGCGACAGACCCGCCGACAGGGAGATTAACCCCGAGCGACAGACCCACCGACAGGGAGATTAACCCCGAGCGACAGACCCGCCGACAGGGAGATTAACCCCGAGCGACAGACCCGCCGACAGGGAGATTAACCCCGAGCGACAGACCCGCCGACAGGGAGATTAACCCCGAGCGACAGACCCGCCGAGAGGGAGATTAACCCCGAGCGACAGACCCGCCGACAGGGAGATTAACCCCGAGCGACAGACCCACTGACAGGGAGATTAACCCCGAGCAACAGACCCACCGACAGGGAGATTAACCCCGAGCGACAGACCCGCCGAGAGGGAGATTAACCCCGAGTGACAGACCCGCCGACAGGGAGATTAACCCCGAGCGACAGACCCGCCGACAGGGAGATTAACCCCGAGCGACAGACCCGCCGACAGGGAGATTAACCCTGAGCGACAGACCCACGGACAGGGAGATTAACCCCGAGCGACAGACCCACCGACAGGGAGATTAACCCCGAGCGACAGACCCGCCGACAGGGAGATTAAACCCGAGCGACAGACCCGCCGACAGGGAGATTAACCCTGAGCGACAGACCCGCCGAGAGGGAGATTAACCCCGAGCGACAGACCCGCCGAGAGGGAGATTAACCCTGAGCGACAGACCCGCCGACAGGGAGATTAACCCCGAGCGACAGACCCGCCGACAGGGAGATTAACCCCGAGCGACAGACCCGCCGACAGGGAGAATAACCCCGAGCGACAGACCCGCCGACAGGGAGATTAACCCCGAGCGACAGACCCACCGACAGGGAGATTAACCCCGAGCGACAGACCCGCCAAGAGGGAGATTAACCCTGAGCGACAGACCCACCGACAGGGAGATTAACCCCGAGCGACAGACCCACCGACAGGGAGATTAACCCCGAGCGACAGACCCGCCGACAGGGAGATTAACCCCGAGCGACAGACCCGCCGAGAGGGAGATTAACCCCGGGCGACAGACCCACCGACAGGGAGATTAACCCCGAGCGACAGACCCGCCGACAGGGAGATTAACCCCGAGCGACAGACCCGCCGACAGGGAGATTAACCCCGAGCGACAGACCCGCCGACAGGGAGATTAACCCCGAGCGACAGACCCGCCGACAGGGAGATTAACCCCGAGCGACGGACCCGCCGACAGGGAGATTAACCCCGAGCGACGGACCCGCCGACAGGGAGATTAACCCCGAGCGACAGATCCGCCGACAGGGAGATTAACTCCGAGCAACAGACCCGCCGACAGGGAGATTAACCCCGATCAATGGACCCGCCGAGAGAGAGATTAACCCCGAGCGACAGACCCGCCGTCAGGGAGATTAACCCCGATCAATGGACCCGCCGAGAGAGAGATTAACCCCGAGCGACAGACCCGCCGTCAGGGAGATTAACCCCGAGCGACAGACCCGCCAACAGGGAGATTAACCCCGAGTGACAGACCCGCCGAAAGGGAGATTAACCCCGGGCGACAGACCCGCCGACAGGGAGATTAACCCCGATCAACGGACCCGCCGAGAGAGAGATTAACCCCGAGCGACAGACCCGCCGTCAGGGAGATTAACCCCGAGCGACAGACCCGCCAACAGGGAGATTAACCCCAAGCGACAGACCCGCCGAGAGAGAGATTAACCCCGAGCGACAGACCCGCCGTCAGGGAGATTAACCCCGAGCGACAGACCCGCCGACAGGGAGATTAACCCTGAGCGACAGACCCGCCGAAAGGGAGATTAACCCCGGGCGACAGACCCGCCATCAGGGAGATTAACCCCGAGCGACAGACCCGCCAACAGGGAGATTAACCCCGAGCGACGGACCCGCCGAAAGGGAGATTAACCCCGGGCGACAGACCCGCCGACAGGGAGATTAACCCTGGGCGACAGACCCGCCGACAGGGAGATTAACCCCGGGCGACAGACCCGCCGACAGGGAGATTAACCCCGAGCGACGGACCCGCCGAGAGGGAGATTAACCCCAAGCGACAGACCCGCCGACAGGGAGATTAACCCCGAGCGACAGACCCACCGACAGGGAGATTAACCCCGAGCGACAGACCCACCGACAGGGAGATTAACCCCGAGGGACAGACCCGCCGACAGGGAGATTAACCCCGAGCGACAGACCCGCCGAGAGGGAGATTAACCCCGAGCGACAGACCCACCGACAGGGAGATTAACCCCGAGCGAGGGACCCGCCGAGAGGGAGATTAACCCCGAGCGACAGACCCGCCGACAGGGAGATTAACCCCGAGGGACAGACCCGCCGTCAGGGAGATTAACCCCGAGCGACAGACCCGCCGACAGGGAGATTAACCCCGAGCGACAGACCCGCCGACAGGGAGATTAACCCCGAGCGACAGACCCGCCGACAGTGAGATTAACCCCGAGCGACAGACCCGCCGTCAGGGAGATTAACCCCGAGCGACAGACCCGCCGAGAGGGAGATTAACCCCAAGCGACAGACCCGCCGACAGGGAGATTAACCCCGAGCGACAGACCCGCCGACAGGGAGATTAACCCCGAGCAACAGACCCACCGACAGGGAGATTAACCCCGAGCGACAGACCCACCGACAGGGAGATTAACCCCGAGCGACAGACCCGCCGAGAGGGAGATTAACCCCGAGCGACAGACCTGCCGACAGGGAGATTAACCCCGAGCGACAGACCCGCCGACAGGGAGATTAGCCCCAAGCGACAGACCCGCCGTCAGGGAGATTAACCCCGAGCGACGGACCCGCCGACAGGGAGATTAACCCCAAGCGACAGACACGCCGACAGGGAGATTAACCCCGAGCGACGGACCCGCCGACAGGGAGATTAACCCCGAGCGACGGACCCGCCAACAGGGAGATTAACCCCGAGCGACAGACCCGCCGACAGGGAGATTAAGCCCGAGCGACTGACCGACCGACAGGGAGATTAACCCCGAGCGACACACCCGCCGACAGGGAGATTAACCCCGAGCGACAGACCCACCGACAGGGAGATTAACCCCGAGCGACAGACCCGCCGACAGGGAGATTAACCCAGAGCGACAGACCCGCCGAGAGGGAGATTAACCCCGAGCGACGGACCCGCCGACAGGGAGATTAACCCCGAGCGACAGACCCGCCAACAGGGAGATTAACCCCGAGCGACGGACCCGCCGAAAGGGAGATTAACCCCGGGCGACAGACCCGCCGACAGGGAGATTAACCCCGGGCGACAGACCCGCCGACAGGGAGATTAACCCCGGGCGACAGACCCGCCGATAGGGAGATTAACCCCGAGAGACGGACCCGCCGAGAGGGAGATTAACCCCAAGCGACAGACCCGCCGACAGGGAGATTAACCCCGAGCGACAGACCCACCGACAGGGAGATTAACCCCGAGCGACAGACCCACCGAGAGGGAGATTAACCCCGAGCGACAGACCCACCGACAGGGAGATTAACCCCGAGCGAGGGACCCGCCGAGAGGGAGATTAACCCCGAGCGACAGACCCGCCGACAGGGAGATTAACCCCGAGGGACAGACCCGCCGTCAGGGAGATTAACCCCGAGCGACAGACCCGCCGACAGGGAGATTAACGCCGAGCGACAGACCCGCCGACAGGGAGATTAACCCCGAGCGACAGACCCAACGAGAGGGAGATTAACCCCGAGGGTCAGACCCGCCGACAGGGAGATTAACCCTGAGCGACAGACCCACGGACAGGGAGATTAACCCCGAGCGACAGACCCACCGACAGGGAGATTAACCCCGAGCGACAGACCCGCCGACAGGGAGATTAAACCCGAGCGACAGACCCGCCGACAGGGAGATTAACCCTGAGCGACAGACCCGCCGAGAGGGAGATTAACCCCGAGCGACAGACCCGCCGAGAGGGAGATTAACCCTGAGCGACAGACCCGCCGACAGGGAGATTAACCCCGAGCGACAGACCCGCCGACAGGGAGATTAACCCCGAGCGACAGACCCGCCGACAGGGAGAATAACCCCGAGCGACAGACCCGCCGACAGGGAGATTAACCCCGAGCGACAGACCCGCCGACAGGGAGATTAACCCCGAGCGACAGACCCGCCGAGAGGGAGATTAACCCTGAGCGACAGACCCACCGACAGGGAGATTAACCCCGAGCGACAGACCCACCGAGAGGGAGTTTAACCCCGAGCGACAGACCCGCCGACAGGGAGATTAACCCCGAGCAACAGACCCGCCGAGAGGGAGATTAACCCCGGGCGACAGACCCGCTGAGAGGGAGATTAACCCCGGGCGACAGACCCACCGACAGGGAGATTAACCCCGAGCGACAGACCCGCCGAGTGGGAGATTAACCCCGAGCGACAGACCCGCCGACAGGGAGATTAACCCCGAGCGGCAGACCCGCCGACAGGGAGATTAACCCCGAGCGACAGACCCGCCGACAGGGAGATTAACCCCGAGCGACGGACCCGCCGACAGGGAGATTAACCCCGAGCGACGGACCCGCCGACAGGGAGATTAACCCCGAGCGACAGATCCGCCGACAGGGAGATTAACTCCGAGCGACAGGCCCGCCGACAGGGAGATTAACCCCGATCAATGGACCCGCCGAGAGAGAGATTAACCCCGAGCGACAGACCCGCCGTCAGGGAGATTAACCCCGAGCGACAGAACGCCAACAGGGAGATTAACCCCGAGCGACAGACCCGCCGAAAGGGAGATTAACCCCGGGCGACAGACCCGCCGACAGGGAGATTAACCCCGATCAACGGACCCGCCGAGAGAGAGATTAACCCCGAGCGACAGACCCGCCGTCAGCGAGATTAACCCCGAGCGACAGACCCGCCAACAGGGAGATTAACCCCAAGCGACAGACCCGCCGAGAGAGAGATTAACCCCGAGCGACAGACCCGCCGTCAGGGAGATTAACCCCGAGCGACAGACCCGCCGACAGGGAGATTAACCCTGAGCGACAGACCTGCCGAAAGGGAGATTAACCCCGGGCGACAGACCCGCCATCAGGGAGATTAACCCCGAGCGACAGACCCGCCAACAGGGAGATTAACCCCGAGCGACGGACCCGCCGAAAGGGAGATTAACCCCGGGCGACAGACCCGCCGACAGGGAGATTAATCCTGGGCGACAGACCCGCCGACAGGGAGATTAACCCCGGGCGACAGACCCGCCGACAGGGAGATTAACCCCGAGCGACGGACCCGCCGAGAGGGAGATTAACCCCAAGCGACAGACCCGCCGACAGGGAGATTAACCCCGAGCGACAGACCCACCGACAGGGAGATTAACCCCGAGCGACAGACCCACCGACAGGGAGATTAACCCCGAGGGACAGACCCGCCGACAGGGAGATTAACCCCGAGCGACAGACCCGCCGAGAGGGAGATTAACCCCGAGCGACAGACCCACCGACAGGGAGATTAACCCCGAGCGAGGGACCCGCCGAGAGGGAGATTAACCCCGAGCGACAGACCCGCCGACAGGGAGATTAACCCCGAGGGACAGACCCGCCGTCAGGGAGATTAACCCCGAGCGACAGACCCGCCGACAGGGAGATTAACCCCGAGCGACAGACCCGCCGACAGGGAGATTAACCCCGAGCGACAGACCTGCCGAGAGGGAGATTAACCCCGAGCGACAGACCCGCCGACAGGGAGATTAACCCCGAGCAACAGACCCGCCGAGAGGGAGATTAACCCCGAGCGATAGACCCACCGAGAGGGAGATTAACCCCGAGCGACAGACCCGCCGACAGGGAGATTAACCACGAGCAACAGACCCGCCGACAGGGAGATTAACCCCGAGCGACAGACCCGCCGAGTGGGAGATTAACCCCGAGCGACAGACCCACCGAGAGGGAGATTAACCCCGAGCGACAGACCCGCCGACAGCGAGATTAACCCCGAACGACAGACCCGCCGACAGGGAGATTAACCCCGAGCGACAGACCCGCCGAGAGGGAGATTAACCCCGAGCGACAGACCCGCCGACAGGGAGATTAACCCCGAGCGACAGACCCGCCGACAGGGAGATTAACCCCGAGCGACAGACCCACCGAGAGGGAGATTAACCCCGAGGGACAGACCCGCCGACAGGGAGATTAACCCCGAGCGACAGACCCGCCGACAGGGAGATTAACCCCGAGCGACAGACCCGCCGACAGGGAGATTAACCCCGAGCGACAGACCCGCCTTCAGGGAGATTAACCCCGAGCGACAGACCCGCCGTGAGGGAGATTAACCCTGAGCGACAGACCCGCCGACAGGGAGATTAACCCCGAGCGACAGACCCAACGAGAGGGAGATTAACCCCGAGCGACAGACCCAACGAGAGGGAGATTAACCCCGAGGGACAGACCCGCCGACAGGGAGATTAACCCTGAGCAACAGACCCGCCGTCAGGGAGATTAACCCAGAGCGACAGACCCGCCGACAGGGAGATTAACCCCGGGCGACAGACCCGCCGTCAGGGAGATTAACCCAGAGCGACAGACCCGCCGAGAGGGAGATTAACCCCGAGCGACAGACCCACCGACAGGCAGATTAACCCCGAGCGACAGACCCGCCGACAGGGAGATTAACCCCGAGCGACAGACCCGCCGACAGTGAGATTAACCCCGAGCGACAGACCCGCCGTCAGGGAGATTAACACCGAGCGACAGACCCGCCGAGAGGGAGATTAACCCCAAGCGACAGACCCGCCGACAGGGAGATTAACCCCGAGCGACAGACCCGCCGACAGGGAGATTAACCCCGAGCAACAGACCCACCGACAGGGAGATTAACCCCGAGCGACAGACCCACCGACAGGGAGATTAACCCCGAGCGACAGACCCGCCGAGAGGGAGATTAACCCCGAGCGACAGACCTGCCGACAGGGAGATTAACCCCGAGCGACAGACCCGCCGACAGGGAGATTAGCCCCAAGCGACAGACCCGCCGTCAGGGAGATTAACCCCGAGCGACGGACCCGCCGACAGGGAGATTAACCCCAAGCGACAGACACGCCGACAGGGAGATTAACCCCGGGCGACAGACCCGCCGACAGGGAGATTAACCCCGAGCGACGGACCCGCCGAGAGGGAGATTAACCCCAAGCGACAGACCCGCCGACAGGGAGATTAACCCCGAGCGACAGACCCACCGACAGGGAGATTAACCCCGAGCGACAGACCCACCGAGAGGGAGATTAACCCCGAGCGACAGACCCACCGACAGGGAGATTAACCCCGAGCGAGGGACCCGCCGAGAGGGAGATTAACCCCGAGCGACAGACCCGCCGACAGGGAGATTAACCCCGAGGGACAGACCCGCCGTCAGGGAGATTAACCCCGAGCGACAGACCCGCCGACAGGGAGATTAACCCCGAGCGACAGACCCGCCGACAGGGAGATTAACCCCGAGCGACAGACCTGCCGAGAGGGAGATTAACCCCGAGCGACAGACCCACCGACAGGGAGATTAACCCCGAGGGACAGACCCGCCGACAGGGAGATTAACCCCGAGCGACAGACCCACCGACAGGGAGATTAACCCCGAGCGACAGACCCGCCGAGAGAGAGATTAACCCCGAGCGACAGACCCGCCGAGAGGGAGATTAACCCAGAGCGACAGACCCGCCGACAGGGAGATTAACCCCGAGCGACAGACCCGCCGACAGGGAGATTAACCCCGAGCGACAGACCCGCCGACAGGGAGATTAACCCCGAGCGACAGACCCGCCGACAGCGAGATTAACCCCGAGCGACAGACCCGCCGACAGGGAGGTTTAACCTTTGGAAAGGATCCCACAAGTGAACAGAGGTCGCAGCTGAGTGTCGGATAACGGAACACGAGGAGCAGAACGGCATTTAAAAAAATATTTTAAATTAGTAAATGTATTTTTTTTCTCCCTCTCTCTCTCTGCTGTGTGAAGAGACCTAAAGGGCAGAGAGAGCAAGGAGTAACTGTCCCGCGTAGTACGAGGAACTCACAACTAAGTCCGTGTGCGGGACTGGGAACTGGAAGATGTGAGACGAGAAGACGGCGTTGGAAGCGACGAGGGTGGCAGCCCCCAGGAGGGCAGCCGAGCTGCGGTTGTTTTGCGAGGCTCTCCACCAAGCCATTGCTCTCCAGAGCATGAGGAGGGCTGCCAGCGTGTAACTGATGGCAGCCAGCGGGGACACCTTCTGCAGTTTCGGGGTGCCAACGTGATAGACTGCCAGCGCTGAACCGCAGGCCAAACAAGCCAGGAGGAAGTTATCGCCCCGCAAGCCAAAGGCTGTGGCGTACAGACAGTAGGCTATCTCGAAACACATCACACCAAATATCAGGTACTCCTCCTGCTTATAGAGCTGGCACAGGTCACCTGCAGGTAAAACAAAGGGTGAGACTTGCATCCACTTTTTAATCCTTCTACTGGGTGTCACTGGCTGGGCCCAGCCTATTGCTCCTCGAGGATCACGGAACCCCTACAGCGCCGAACGAGGCCATTCAGCCCATCTACACCACCCAGGCCCTATCCCCACATCCCCACATATTTACCCTCTTCCTCCCCCTGACGGTAAGGGGCAATTTAACATGGCCAATCAACATCGTTGGACTGTGGGAGGAAACCGGAGCACCCGGAGGAAACCCACGCAGACACGGGGAGAACGCGCAAACTCCGCACAGGCAGTGACCCCAAGTCGGGAATCGATCCCAGGTCCCTGACGCTGTGAGGCAGCAGCGCTAACCACTGTGCCACCGTGCCCCACACACAAGGCGGCGGTGAGCTGCCTTCTTGAACCACTAGGGTCTGTGGTGTAGGTACAGCCACAGTGCTGTTAGGGAGGGTTTCAAGGATTTTTGAGCCAGCGTCTGTTAAATTTTTAAGAAGTTTTTATTTATTCATGTCACAAGTAGGCGTACATTAACACTGCAATGAAGTTACTGTGAAAATCCCCTAGTTGCCACATTCTGGCACCTGTTCGGATCCTGAGGGAGAATTTAGCACGGCCAATGCACCCTAACCAGCATGTCTCTCAGACTGTGGTCACCTCCTACACTGTAGGGATTCTATGATGACACAGATGTGTGTCTGTGTCCATGTGTGCCTGTGTGCTAGTGTATGTCCATATCTCACTGTGTGTCAGTCTGTGTGTCCGTGTATCTGTGTGTCTATATGTCAATGTATGTCAGTCTGGGTGTCTGTCTCTGTATCCGTGTGTGTCAGTATATCCATATGTGTCAGAGTATCAGTGTGTGCATCCGTGTGTGTGTGTGCGCGCGCATGTGTATGTGGATGTCTGTGTAGCCATGTATTTCAGTGTGTTGGTGTGTGTACGTCAGTTTAGGTATCCATATGTTGTGTGCGTGTGTGTGTGTGTGTCAGCATGTGGGTATGCGTGTGTGTGTACGTGTCAGTTTATCTATCCATGTGTTGTGTGTGTATGTGTGTGTGTGTCAGCATGTGGGTGCGCGTGTACGTGTCAGTTTATGTATCCATGTGTTGTGTGTGTGTGTATGTCAGCATGTGGGTATGCGTGTGTGTGCGTACTTGTCAGTTTATCTATCCATGTGTTATGTGTGTATGTATGTGTTTGTGTGTGTCAGCATGTGGGTGCGCGTGTACGTGTCAGTTTATGTATCCATGTGTTGTGTGTGTGTGTCAGCATGTGAGTATGCGTGTGTGTGTACGTGTCAGTTTATGTATCCATGTGTTGTGTGTGTATATGTATGTATGTGTGTGTGTGTGTGTGTCAGCATGTGGGTATGCGTGTGCACATGCCAGTTTATGTATCCATGTGTTGTGTGTGTGTGTATGTATGTATGTATGTGTGTGTGTGTGTGTCAGCATGTGGGTATGCGTGTGCACATGCCAGTTTATGTATCCATGTGTTGTGTGTGTGTGTATGTATGTATGTGTGTGTGTGTGTGTCAGCATGTGGGTATGCGTGTGCACATGCCAGTTTATGTATCCATGTGTTGTGTGTGTGTGTATGTATGTATGTGTGTGTGTGTGTGTGTGTCAGCATGTGGGTATGCGTGTGCACGTGCCAGTTTATATATCCATGTGTTGTGTGTGTGTGTGTGTGTATGTGTGCGTGTGTCAGTGCCTCACCTGCAGCTGAGAAGCAGAATCCCGCTGTTAGTCTGACCGAGTATTCTGTCCTTTGCCGGTTGTGTTGAACGACAGCAATCAGGACCACAATTGGCAAAATCTTCAGGAGGGCCTTCTGGGGGTTGGGGGGGCTCTCTGGTAATCCAAACTCGTATCTCAGCAGAAGGGCCAGGGCGAAGATTATTAACACCTGTAGACAGCGAGGAGACCATTCAGCCCACACCAAAACACAGCCGAGTGACACTCTCAGGACACTGGGCAGACGGTCAGAATCAAACCGAGGTCAATAAATTGGAAATGATTTAGAGCAGAAGCAGTGTTTGAAACACCCAAATGTTTCTGCACCCCGTCTCGGCACTGCCAGTGATCAGGATTTTGATTCCTGCTGGGAATAAACCCCAGTTCCTGTTGGAAATACCTCCCCTATTCCTATTGGGAATAAGCCCCAGATCCTGTTGGGAATGCCTCTTCCTATTCCTGTTGGGAATAAGACCCACATCCTGTTAGGAATACCTCCCCTATTCCTGTTGGGAATAATCCCCAGTTTCTGTTGGGAATACCTATTCCTATTGGGAATAAGGCCCAGATCCTGTTGGGAAGACCTCCCCAATTCCTGCTGGGAATAAGCCCCAGTTTCTGTTGGAAATACCTCCCCTATTGGGAATAAGCCCCAGATCCTGTTGGGAATGCCTCTTGGGACTAAGCCCCAGATCCTGTTGGGAATAAGGCCCCAGTCCCTGCCCGGGAGCAGCAGTGATCTGAGTGTTTTGCGGTCAATGATCTAACAGCCGCTCTGGGTCGCGGGTTTTGAGATTTACCTTCACGATTTCCATCAGTTTGCAGCTTCAGACAGCTGAGTGAGGAGGGCAGGTTTATCCCAGTTCACTGCTCCAGGAACAGCTCCCATAGCCAATGAGAGATTTGTCCGGGTTCCTAAATCAGGATTTTTTTTGAAAGGCCACATCTAGATTTTGAAATGAGTTAAAACGTAACCTGCTGATTGTTTCCAAATAATCTGCGTGTTTAACTCAGCGATGCGTCAGTACTCAAGCGCAGCGTTACAGGGCAGAACCAATGCAGTTATTACAGGAAAGACCCGTGTAATTATTACAGGAAAGGACCAATGCAGTTATTACAGGAAAGACCCGTGTAGTTATTACACGAAAGAACCAATGCAGTTATTACAGGAAAGACCCGTGTAGTTATTACACGAAAGAACCAATGCAGTTATTACAGGAAAGACCCGTGTAGTTATTACAGGAAAGGACCAATGCAGTTATTACAGGAAAGGACCAATTCAGTTATTACAGTGCTGAATCTTAATTTGCATCTCTTCATTCTATTCTAGACCTTCCAGTTCCTTGATTTCTGATCTCCTTCATGTCTAATCTCCTTCAATTTTAATTGCTCCATTTCTGAGTATTAGACTTGCAAAGTTCTGGAATTCTTTGCCCAAATCTCTTGGTTTTCTCTTTCCTTTTTAAAGCATCTCTTAATATCTACTCCTTTTGACCAAAGTTCTGGTCATCTGCCTCAATATCTCAGAGAGCTCACTGTCAAACTTTAATAATTGTTCCTACCTGTGAGGCACCTTTAGACGCTATCTAACTACAAGTTGCCATTGCACATGTATCATCACCTGTGACACACATGTACTACTAAAGCCTTCAGCACCCAATCCCTATGCTGATATCCCTTCCCTCTCCCTTATAGACTCTCATTAAAACCTACCTCTTGACCCGCAAGCTTTTGTTCTGCTCACAACTTCTCCAGCGATCTCTGGTCTACAGCAGAGATATTTTTTGGATAGAAATGATACAGTGCAGGAGGCCATTCAGTCCCTGACAACCTGAGATTGCTCTTTGAAAGCGCTTCCCAATTACTCCCACTCCACACCGAGCCCTGCACATTTCTCATTAATGTGCAATGTTTACGCTACGTCCACAATTTAAAAACCGCCCAAGATTCTTTGCAGAGGTTTTATGTCAAAATAAGTTTGACACCAAGCCTTACAAAGAATGTACTCTATAAATGGTATGCTGTCTGTATAGCACGCAAGAAACAGCACTTTTCACTGTATCCCAATACAGGACAATAATAAATCAAATGTTAGGGCAGGTGACCAAAACGCTGTCGAAAACATGGGTTTCACCATTTCATTTTGGAAGTTATTATTGACTCTGTTCCAGCCATCGATGATGGTTAACATCTCACTGTTAAAATAAAACTCTCAATATTTTGCCAACCGCCACAATCCTGTGACCTCTGGTCACCAGCCCTTCTTGTGACACCTTTCCTCCTCATCTATTCAATCAATCCTCTCACTTTTGTACATCTCTATTAAATCTCCCCTCAACCTTCCAAAAAAAACCCGAGTTTCTCCACTGACATAAACGGAAGACCTTCATCTCTGGTACCGTTCAAATGAATCTCCTCTAAACCCGACCAAAGGTTCAGACACCCTTCAGTGTGACACCCAACACTGGAGGATTGCAAGTACACCCGGGAGCGTACACACGACCATCCCAACTCCAACTTTTCGGGGGTAAACTCCATCTGTTACTTAAATCAAATTTCAATCCATATGGCCCCATTCTTTCAAACATCTTCATTGTACTGACAGCTCTCAGCTGCTGAGGTGAGCTGTTCATTTTCTTTGACCCAATAATCTCCACCATTCCTACCAACATTTTAGAGGAAAATGTAGTAAAAATATTTGATTGTGGAAGTGTTTTTTGATTTGATTTATTATTGTCAATGGATCAGTATACAGTGAAAAGTATTGTTTCTTGCACGCTATACAGATGAAGCATACCGTTCATAGGGAAGGAAAGAAGAGGATATAGAACGTTATGTTACAATCATAGCTAGAGTGTAGAGAAAGGTCAACTTAATTCGAGATAGGTCCATTCAAGTCCGATGGCAGCAGGGAAGAAACTGTTCTTGAGTCGGTTGGTACATCACCTCAGACTTTTGTATCCTTTTCCCAACAGAAGATGGTTGAAGAGCGAATGTCTGGGATGCTGAAGTCCTTAATTATGATGGCTGCTTTGCCAAGGCAGTGGAAAGAGTAGACAGAGTCAATGGATGGGAGGCTGGTTTGCATGATGGACTGGGCTACATTCATGACCTTTTGTAGTTCCTTGCGGTCTTGGTCCATACCAAGCTGCGATACAACCTGAAAGAATGCTTTCTATGGTGCATGTGTGGAGTAACAGAATCCTGTCTGTAGGTGCATCCAAATCGAGTCTGCACTTTTCCCCAATGTGCAGAGTCAGGAGGCCAGACTATCCTCTCTGGACCGAATGCCTTTGCCCTCACCAATGACAAGCACTGATCAGAGATTCCTTTTCCTCAAGGATCTCGCTGTTAAATCTTCAGCAACGTGAAGCTCCAAAAACCACTTGCACAGGATTAAGCACCATCCAGCTTTATTTCACAAAAAAAGGACAGAGCATTATATAAGACAGGATACCTGCTCAGTAATTTTGCATAATGCAAAAAGACTTTTAAAAAAAAAATCAGTCAGCATTCTTCCCTCTGCAGTCATTTATAACAAGAGGGGCTGTAAAGTGGTACGAAGCTCTCTGTTGATGTAGAAAGTGTCTGTGTTGTTCAGACTAGGACTCCATTGCATTCTGTGCTGTGCTACTCGTCATGGGGCCAGTAACAGGTGAATCCCGGGGCGCAGGTACCTGTAATCTTTCACGAGATCCGAATGCCGTGTTCACTAAAAATCATCACAAAGAAAGGAGTTAAAATTCAGAGTGTCCCCGAAGATTCTGCAACAAACAAACACTTTGCTTATAACCCTTACTCTGATTTTGTGCAAAGAAGGCGGCCCTTCGGCCCATCGAATCTGCACCGACACATTAGAAACACCTGAACTCCCACCTGGTAGATCAAACTAGGGTAAGACTTATTCAGTTAATGGTAGGGTGGTGGGGAGAGTTATAAATCAGAGATCTAGGAGTACAGGGTTCATAGCTCCTTGAAAGTGAAGTTACAGGTAGACAGAATGGTGAACAGGACATTCAGCGTGCTTGGTTTCATTGGTCTGAACACTGAATACAGGAGTTGGGACATTTTGTTGAAGTCGTACAAGACATTGGTAAGGCCACATCAGGAATATTGTGTACAGTTCTGGACACCCACAGAATCCCTACAGTGGAGGAGGCCGCCATTTGGCCCATCGAGTCTACACCAACCCCACCCAGGCCCTAACCCCATAACCACCTTAGCTTGTCCTCCCTGACACTAAGGGGCAATTTAGCATGGCCAATCCACCTAACCCACGCATCTTTGGACTGTGGGAGGAAACTGGAGCACCTGGAGGAAACCCATGCAGACACGGGGAGAACGTGTAAACAGTCAGTCACCCAAGCCCGGGTCCCTGGTGCCGTGAGGCAGCAATGCTAACGACTGTGCCATCCTATTGTTGAAAGGATATTATTAAACTAGAAAGAGTGCAGAAAAGATTTACTAGGATACTACTGGGACTTGATGGTTTGAGTTATAAGGAGAGGCTGGATAGACTGGGACTTTTTCCTCTGGAGCGCAGGAGGCTGAGGGGTGATCTTATAGAGGTCTATAAAATAATGAGGGACACAGATCAGTTAGATAATCAATATCTTTTCCCAAAGATAAGGGAGTCTAGAGGCATGGGTTTAAGATGAGAGGGGAGAGATACAGAGGGACAAGTTTTTCAGAGTGGTGAGTGTCTGCAACAAGCTGCCAAAGGTAGTAGTAGAAGCAGGTAAAATTTTGTCTTTTAAAAAGCATTTAGACAGTTACATGGGTACAATGGGTATAGAGGGATATGGGCCAAATGAGGACAATTGGGATTAGCTTTGTGGTTAAAAAGAAAAGGCTGGCATGGCAAGTTAGGCCGAAGGGCCTGTTTGCATGCTGTAAACTTTTATGACTCTAATCTTATTTACCAGCACTTGGCCCATAGCCCTGAATGTTAATGACGTGCAAAGTACTTATCCAGGTACTTTTTAAAGGATGTGAGGCATCCTGCCTCCCAGGCAGTGCATTCCAGACCATCACCACCCTCTGGGTACAAAGGTTTTCCTCACATCCCCCCTAAACCTCCTGCTCCTCAACTTGAATCCATGTCCCCTCGTGACTGACCCTTCAACAAAGGGGAACAGCTGCTGCTCCTTATCCACTCTGTCCATGCCCCTCAATCTTGTACACCTTGATCAGACCGTCCCTCAGTCTCTCTGCTCCAATGGAAACAACCCAAGCTAACCACCCTGCCCTCCACCCCACCACAAGACAACCACCACTACCACCAGCACACTGCCCCCATTCCTGTTGAATCTGAGGGATCGGAAATTCTATCTGAATAAAATTTTCACCTCTCTGCTGGGACGACTGAAAACTAACCTCACCATTCATCCCCCTGCCCGCCCCCTCCCCTGTTTATACAATTCTCCCTTCAAAAATTCAATGGTCTCTTGCCTCGATCACTACCTGTGGCCAAGCATTCAACATTCCAGCCACGTAAAGAAATTTCTCCGAACCTCACCCTTCTCTCGCTCTTGGCCATGTTAAAATAATGCTTCACTGTTGCCCATTCCCAACTGGGGAAATGATCTTTGGATTTATTATGCAGAGAATTCTGTCTCAGTTGTTTGAAGAACCTTCTGCCTTTAGCTGGGAGAGCCTGCAATATTCAGAAACCAGAGTCCTCAGTGCTAGTCCTTACCTGCTGAAACCGTGCTGATGTCCCACGTGCGCAAGCCTCCTTTCTGTCCTCCGAAACAGTAGAGAAACGGCACGTCTGGGCAACCAGCTGCGCAGAACACAACACCCTGCAAACAGACCACAGGGACAGGGACAAGGTCACAGTTCAAGTTAGTTCAATGACTTAACACAGAGGGTGAGTGCCCCAGTCACTCTACACGTCCACCCAGCCCAGCATGCCAGGCCACACACCAAGAACAGAAACTGGGAGCTTTAATATTGGGAATGACATTTCCACCAATATCAAACTAATGTTTGCGATAAAAACACGCTTTCCTGTGAAAACAAACAAACAGCGGAACACATGGACAACTCACTCACTGGTTAACAACTCTTAACCAGTAGCCACAGTGTCACATTCAAAGTGCCAGTGGGTTAATGCACTCAGGCAATAATAGCATTGCCAGCAAACACTCATTCTTTCATGGGATGTGGGCCTCGCTGGCAAGGCCAGCATACTTAAGCCCATCCTTAATTGCCCCTTGAATGGAGTGTCTCACTCGGCCATTTCAGAGAGCAGTTATGAGTCAGCCACATTGCTGTGGATCTGGAGACACGTGTAGGCCAGACGGGGTAAGGACGCCCTTCCCTAAAGGGCACTATAGGAACTTTCAAGCGGTTATTGGATAGGCACGTGGAGCACACCAGAATGACAGGGAGTGGGATAGCTTGATCTTGGTTTCGGACAAAGCTCGGCACAACATCGAGGGCCGAAGGGCCTGTACTGTGCTGTACTGTTCTACGTTAGTCATAGAATCTTTACAGGCAGGAGGCCATTTGGCCCATCAAGTCTGCACCGTCTCCCTGACGGAACATCCCACCCAAGCCCTGTCCCCATAACCCCGCTATTCACCCAACTAATCTGCAGACTAAGGTGAAATTTAGCATGGCCAATCCACCCAACCTGCACTGCAATCTTTGGATGGTGGGAGGAAACTGGAACACCCAGACGAAATCCATGGAGCCACAGGGAGAACGTGGAAACTCCACACGTTCACCCGAGGATGGAATCGAACCCGGGTCCCTGGTGCTGTGAGGCAGCAGTGCTAACCACTCAACCACTCTTAGTGAGCCAGATGGGTTTTCATAATGATTGATGTGTTTACTGCGAGTAGCTCTATGCTATTTTGATTAATTAATTGAATTTGAATTTCACCATCTGCTTTGGTGGGATTTGAACCCGTGTCCCCAGAGCTTTAGCTCAAGCCTCTGGATTACTAATGCAGTGGCATTACTGCTACCCCATCATCGCCCCGTAAGGCGCTAAGACATTCTGCTGATTCTTCAGCCCATTTCTTCAGCTTTTCAGTCACTTACCATTTTCATATCCCTGGAATGCACCAAGCTGGGTTTATTCCCCAATATATCCCAAATCTTCACATGTTTATCTGAAGAGGATGTTACCAGGCAGCCTTGAATCTTGTTACTGAGTTCCAACCCTGAGGAAACAATTGGCAGTTTAAGAACATGGTGGTTTATCTTTCCAAGAATGGGCTAATGGGAAAAACTACACAGCACACAAGGGGAGTTGGTGGGGGAGGGAGATTGGAATTCACAGGAACAGGCCTCCAGTCTGTTTTGTCATTCTGACTGTGGCTGATCTGAATCTTTAGCTCATTTCTCTGTCATTGCTGCAGAGAGTGGAATACAGTTTGCAAAGTAACAATCTGAGTAACAGAAACATACAGAGAGCACAGGAGAATTCACAATGATTCAAACACACTCTTCAAGTAGAATTGGTGGGAGGCTTTAGCCTCAATGTTCGCTCCCCCAGTTCCTCATCAGATCCACTGTCATGGTAACAAAGAGGGTGCAGAGAATCATGGAGAGCTGGGCACAGGGGCCAGCGTGAGATTAAGGTACAGTGCTGTACGCTATAGGGTTCATCAGCACTGAGGTGCCTGTTATGGCCGAGTACTTAATGATGTGATTAATTCAACCAGTTGAAGCCAGTTCACCGTTGCCTCTCTCTGGTGCTGTTTACCTCAGAGCTTGAACTTCTTTGTGTCAATGGGCACTGCAAACCCCCTCCCGGGAGGAGGACCAATGGGAGTGGCAAGTTACCTGCACCAAACCAAGGACAACAGTTACAACATGTGAATGGTCTCACGGGGACGCGGCCCACACCCCCGTCATGCACGCAGCCCCCCCTCTCGTGCACGCCTACACCCGCCGCCTCCATCTCGTGCATGCCTGCACCCACCCCCCCACCTCCATCTCAAGCACATGGGCACCCCCTCCATCTCATGCATGCGGGCACCCCCTCCATCTCGTACTTGCGGGTATTCCCCACCTCCACCCACCCCCACCACCACCACCCCATCCTCGTGTTTCCTGAAGTTCATTAAACAGAATGACCTGGCCAAGATGAGGATGGGAAGATGAAATAGTCCCGAGTGCGGGTTTTGACACTGCTGGACCCTTCAAGCTAGTGGGTGTGAGAAACAGCCTCTGTGGTTTCAGACCTGCGATTTGATGAAGATTCTTACCTGTCACCTCTCCATCGTGAGCTTTGAGCGTGAAGATTGGTTTATCCGATCGAGCATCCAAACAATACACAAAACCATCTTCCGTGCTGGCCTGGAGGGGGCAAGGCAATGTGTTCACTTCCAACCGAACAAACTGCAGATTGGTGTTTCTTAATCACTAGAATTCACTAACACTAACTGCACGGGCTCGGTAACCGCACAAAAAGAACTATCAAACTCTTAGCTGCAAAGTTTCAGCAATTACTTTCAATAGGAGCCCTCCCCGCCCACCCCTTCCCACACTGCTGGGATACAGGGTTATACAGATACACAGCACAGAAACAAGTCCTTTGGCCCAACATGTTCATGCTGACCAAGTTTCCTAAACTATTTTGCCTGTGTTAGTCCCATGTCCCTCTAAACTTTTCCCATCCACATACATAAGAACATAAGAAATAGGAGCAGGAGTAGGCCATCTGGCCCTTCGAGCCTGCCCCGCCATTCAGTAAGATCATGGCTGATCTGTCGTGGCTCAGTTCCACTTTCCGGCCCTCTCCCCATAACCCTTAATCCCCTCTCTTATCAAAAACCCATCAACCCGCTTCTTGAAAATATTTAGCGAGGCAGCCTCCACCACTTCAACGGGCAGAGAATTCCAGAGATTCATCACCCTTTGAGTGAAGAAGTTCCTCCTCAACTCTGTTCTAAACCGCCTCCCCTTTACCTTGAGGCTGTGCCCCCTAGTCCTACTGTGTTTTTTGAGCGGGAAGAGTCTCTCCACCTCTATCCTATCCATCCCATTCATCATCTTATACGTCTCAATGAGATCTCCCCTCATTCTTCTAAACTCCAACAAGTACAAGCCTAGTTCATTCAGCCTCTCCTCATAGCTCAACCCCCTCAACTCCGGTATCAGCCTAGTAAACCTCCTCTGCACTCCCTCCAAGGCCAAAATATCTTTGCGCAGGTGCGGCACCCAAAACTGCACACAGTACTCCAGCTGCGGCCTCACCAATGCCTTATACAGCTGCAGCAAGACCTCCCTACTTTTATATTCAATCCCCTTCGCTATGAAGGCCAGCATCCCATTCGCCTTCCTGACCACCTGCTGCACCTGCAAGCTGGGTTTTTGTGACTCATGCACAAGGACCCCGAGGTCCCTCTGCACCGTCGCCTGCTGCAGTTTTTCGCCATGTAAGTAATAGTCCTTCCTACCATTCTTCCTACCAAAGTGGACCACCTCACACTTGCCAACATTAAATTCCATTTGCCATTTCCTGGCCCGTTCACCCAGCCTATCTAGATCCTTCTGCAGACTCTCCATACCCTCTGCACAATTTGCCGTTCCCCCAATCTTGGTGTCATCCGCAAATTTCGACACCCTGCACTCGGTTCCCTCCTCCAGATCATCTATATAAATGGTAAATAGCTGAGGCCCCAGCACCGACCCCTGGGGCACTCCACTAGTCACCAACCGCCAATCCGAATAGTCACCATCCGCCAATCCGAATAGCACCGTTGACCCCCACTCTCTGCCTCCTATTTGACAACCAATCCTCTATCCACGCTAACACCCTACCCCCAATTCCATGTCCCTTGATGTTCTGCAATAACCTCTTATGAGGTACTTTGTCAAACGCCTTCTGAAAATCCAGAAAGACCACATGCACCGGCTCTCCTCTATCCACCGCCCTCGACACATCCTCATAGAACTCCAGTAAATTTGTCAGACACGACTTCCCTTTAATGAAACCGTGCTGCGTCTGCTCTATCAAGCAATTCCCTTCAAGATGCCAGCAATTCCCTTCAAGATGCCTGTCCAAATATCTTATGAATGTAATTGTACCCGCCTCCACTACCTCCTCTAGCAGCTCATTCCAATGCTGCACCACCCTGTGTGTGAAAACATTGCCCATCAGTTCCCTTTCAAATCTTTCCCCTCACCCATCAACCGTATGCCCTCCAGTATTGGACTCCCCTACCCTGGGGAAACAATCCTGCCTATTCATTTTATCTATGCTCCTCATGATTTTATAAACTTCTATAAGGTCACCCCTCATATAAGGACTGTAGGAGACCCCCAGGAGTCTGTTCAGCCATTGATTGGAATTATGGTTCATCTGCAATCTAAGCCCACAGATCCACCTTTGGCCCTTTAATCTCTGTTATAAAATTAAAATTGGTCTGGAATTAATTGGGAGAGTTCCAAACTTCAAAGAAAGAACAAAGAAAATTACAGCACAGGAACAGGCCCTTCAACCCTCCAAGCCTGCACCGACCATGCTGCCTGACTGAACTAAAACCCCCTACTCTTCTGGGGGCCATATTTCCATGCTATTCGTGTTTTTGTCCAGACACCCCTGAAAACTCACCATCGTATCTGTTTCCACTACCTCCCTCGGCAGTGAGTTCCAGGCACCTTCCATCCTGTGTAAAAAAACTTGCCTCATACATCTCCTTTAAACCTGTGCCCCTCACACCTTATGTCCCCTCGTAATTGACTCTCTCACCCTGAGAAAAAGCTTCTGACTATCCACTCTGTCCCTGCCTCTCATAATCGTATAGGCTTCTATCAGGTCGCCCCTCAACCTTCGATGTTCCAGTGAGAAAACAAGTTCCTCCAACCTCTCCTCATAGCTAACGTCCTCCATAGCAGGAAACATCCTGGTAACTCTTTTCTGTACCCTGTCCAAAGCCTCCACTTCCTTCTGGTAGTGTGGCGACCAGAATTGAACACTATATTCCAAGTGCGGCCTAAGATTCTACAAAGCTGCAACATGACTTGCCAGTTTTTAAACTCAGTGCTCAGGCCGATGAAGGCAAGCATGCCGTATGCCTTCTAGACTACTTTCTCCACCTGCATTGCCACTATCAAGTGACCTGTATACTAGTACACCCAGATCCCTCTGCCTATCAACACTCTTAAAGGTTCTGCCATTTACTGTATATTTCCTTTCTGTATTAGACCTTCCAAAATGCATTATCTCACATTTGTATTACCTCACTTCCTACCAGCCTTTCTGCGCAAAAGTGTTTCCTAATTCTACTCCTGAAAACAAGATACAGACAAGTCAAGATGGAAAGTCCATGGTCTGAAGCCAATGCTGTTTCTTCCTCCGTCCTCTAACCATCTCAGCCCTTCCCTCTTGTCCCCCCTCCCAACCCCACTTCTCCTTTTGACAACAGTAAACCTGTCACAATAACTACCTTCCTTCAGTTCCAAACAAGTCGTAAACAATTCCAAACATTTACTCTCTTTCTCTCTCCGCAGATACTGAGTTTTCCTATTAGCCTATTTTTTGTACCCTGTTCATGACATCTTAATGATCTATCAGCCTGGACTCCAAAATCTTTTTGAGCCTCCGCGATTCTAAGTACCCTGTTGTTTCCTTTCCAAATCCAAAGGGGACAATCTCACATTTGCTTACAATGAAATCCATTTGTGACAGCTTTGCCCATTTACTTGAGCAGCACGGTGGTTAGCACTGCTATCTCACAGCGCCGTGGACCTGGGTTCCTATCTGTGTGGAGTCTGTACATTCTCCCCAAGTCTGCGTGGGTTTCCTCCGGGTGCTCCGGTTTCCTCTCAGTCAAAAAGTGTGTGGGTTCGGTGGACTGGCCTTGCTAAATTGACCGTAATGTCAGGGGGACTAGCTAGAGAAAATGCATGGGATTATGAGGATAGGGCCTGGGTGGGATTGTGGTCAGTGCAGACTTGATGGGTTGAATGGCCTCCTTCTGCACTGTAGGGTTCTATGATTCTATCAACCTGCCAATATCTCAATGATGGTTACGCTCACACTGCCATCCATCCTATCATCTTGGCAAATGTGGATATGTGGCTTTCTATTGAGGCCTCAAATCAGATCCTTGTGGGACATCCTGGAAATTGGAGTACTTTTATGTTTATATTTTACTTGTCACAAGTAGGCTTACGTTAACACTATGAAAAATCCCCTAGTCGCCATACTCCAGCGCCTGTTCAGGTACACTGAGGGAGAATTTAGCATGGCCAATGCATCCAATTAGCACATCCTTCAGAGTGTGGGAGGAAACTGAAGCACCCGGAGGAAACCCACGCACACATGGGGAGAATGTGTCGACTCCACACAGACAGTGACCCAAGGTCCCTGGCGCTGTGAAGCAGCAGTGCTAACCACTGTGCCACCCAGTATTTTGCCCACTATCCCTATTTCCCGAGTGCCCGGGAATAGTCTATTGCTTAATGAGGACAAAAATTTGCCTTCAATCGTCTGAGCTCACAATATCTCATGAGGGACTTGATCAAAATGCCTTCTGGAAGTCTGCTGGAATAACGCTGATAGGAATTCCCATGTCCTCTGCTTTAGTCACCCATTCAGAAGGTTCCAGCAGAATTGTCAGGCTTTTGTCCCCATCTGGAGTTCAGCTCCAGGTTCCTGTGCTCTGGACCATTCACCAACTCTTTCTTACGTTGTTGGTACAAACATGGGTCCTCACCCTGCCCGTTCGGGATGTCCTTCCCCTTGGCACCGAGAAAGCAACAACCCATATAGAATCATAGAATCCCCACAGTGCAGAAAGAGGCCATTCGGCCCATCAAATCTGCGCCGACCACAATCTCACCCGGGCCCTATTCCCATCAGCCCACACATTTACTCTGCTAATCCCCTGACACTAAGGGTCAATTTATCACGGCCAATCCACCTAACCTGCACATCTTTGGACTGTGGGAGGAAACCGGAGCACCCAGAGGAAACCCATGCAGACAAGGGGAGAATGTGCAGGCTCCACACAGACAGTGACCGGAATTGAACCTGGCTCCTTGGTGCTGCGAGGCAGCAATGCTAACCACCGTGCCATGGAACTCTAGATCCTGTTGATACAGCCTGTCTGTCCCCCTAATCATAGAACCCCCGACAGCTACTGGGTTATGTTTCTCTCCCTTTAGACAGTCCCCTGCTCCAAGATGCCATGGTCTCCATTTCAGTTGTCCTTCAAATAGCCTTTACCCTTATCCTCACAGGTGGTAAGTACATCAGGCCCTTTGGATAGAATCGGTTTCAGTGGTCCCTCCTTCTTCACCACTAAAACCCCACCCTGCAAACAGAATGGAGCTCACCAGGAAGTTATACGGTGAGAAATGATTCCACGTCACTCGCTCAATTTCTCCACTGAACCTCCAGCTGCGACGGTTTTCCTTCGGACTCCGACAGTCGTAAAGAATGACTGACCTATAGATAAGCACATACCACTGCAGTTAATACCGTAGTAACCAGTAGCAGGAGAGCTCGAAGATCTTGCTTTCGCATTCTGTCTGTCAGCGTAAGAGAAATGGAAAGATCATTCGGGGCACCAACGTCAAAGGACATTTCTAATTCCTTACACACCACAGCCCAGGTCTCATCCACCATACATTTCACTGGTGGGAGATGGAGTGAGTTCTCCACAGGCTTCTGTAATGAGTACTGAGACAGCCGATATGGCCAAATGATGATCACCTGGCTTCACTTTGGAGGTTTACAGACAGCAGGTGGTCCGCTTGACGCTGTACAGAAAGCACATAGAAACACAGAATCCCTACTGTGCAGGAGGAGGCCATTCAGCCCATCGAGTCTGCACCGACAACAACCCCACCAAGGTCCAAATAACCCCACATATTGTGCTGTGAGGCAGCAGTGCTAACCACCGTACTGCTCCAGCCTGGCAAATACACTCAGTGCACAGTGAGGGCTTGGACCAAGATAAGGTCTTACTCCAGGATAACACAGGGACAAAAGTAATAAATCAAGGGTAAAATTCTCCGGCCTCCCAGCCATGTGTTTCCCACTGGGGTGGGGGTGGGGGGGGGGGTTTGGCGGGTTGTTTGCTACCGCTGGGATTCTCCAGTCCCGTCGCTGTCAATGGGGAATTCCCAATACCGTCACCCGACACTGGCAGGAAACCCCCTGTCGGGCGTGCACTGTCGGCAGGACTGGAGAACGCCGGCTGGCAGGACCGGAGAATCCTGGCCTAGATTTCCCGCAGCAAATACAATGATTACAAACAAAGAGTCAGAAATTAAAATAAAAACCTGAAACCTAGATCAATCCATCCTGTGAAATGGTTTCATTTGGTGATGGAGTATATTGTACAGCATTTCCACATTGATATAGCATAAAAATAAATTACTACAGATGATGGAATCTGAAACCAAGAGAAAATGCTGGAAAACTTCAGCAGGGTTTTCAAAGCTTTGACAAAGGGCCATGTGGACTCGAAACGTCAGCTCTTTTCTCTCCTTACAGATGCTGCCAGACCTGCTGAAATTTTCCAGCATTTTCTCTTTAGGCATTTATGTAGCACCCTGAATGTAGGAAAATGTCTGAAGGTTAGTCACAGGAGCGTCAACAGAGAAACACTGACTGAGCCACAGGGATGGTATTTTGACTCAAGAGGCTGGCTGTAAAGAAGCAGCACCAAGTGGAGGGGTTTTGCGGAGGAATGAGAGAGTTCAGGGTGAATGCAGTTGGATGCATAGCCAACAGTGGGCCGAATGCAAGAGGCCAGAGTAGGAGGAGTGCAGAGATCATTGAGGGTTATAGGTCGAAAGGAGGTTACACAGTGATAGAGGGCAGGATGGTGGCACAGTGGTCAACATTGCTGCATCACAGTGCCAAAGACCCAGGTTTGATTCCCAGCTTGGGTCACTGTCTGTGCAGAGTCTGCACATTCTTCCCGTGTTTGCGTGGGTTTCCGCCGGGTGCTCCGGTTTCTTCCCATAGTCTGAAAGATGTGCTGGTTATCAGCATTGGCCATGCTAAATTCTCCCTCACTGTACCTGAACAGGCACTGGGGTGTGGGCAACTGGGGAATTTTCATGGTAACTTCATTGCGATGTTAATTTAAGCCTACTTGTGACACTAATAAATAAACTTTAAAAGATGAAGGCAGTCTGCAGAGCACACAGGAAAGAATACCTTTCACTTTATACTAACATGTGACAATAATAAATCAAATGAAGCAATGAAAAGCGTTGAACACGAGGATGGGAGTTGTAAATGTCAGGAGTTAGTGGTGCGAGTAGAGATTTCCATCCAAAGAGGGGAGGGAATCTTGGAAATGGAAGCAAATATCTAGAATTGTCTCTCACTTATCAAACGATCCAGAGAGAAGTGTCTGTGCTTCAAACGGATGCCACTGCAGTGTCTGTACCTGAAACAGACAAAACAAAATGAGCGGGCAAAGGATTCATAATAATGCTGTCAAAAACCAAGACCCCAAAATAAATGTACATCAGATTACAGTGCATACAGACTCCATAAACTTCATCACATTACAGTCATATAGACCCTGTAAACTTGGTTGACCCCAGGTATGGAAGGATTTTCTTATGAGATGAGGTAGAGTAGGTTGGGTCTGTACTCATTGAAGTTTAGAAGAATGAGAGGCGACCTTATTGTGACATATCGGATTCTCCGGGGGAGTGGGGGTGGCCTTTGACAGGGTCAATACTTGGAGGTTGTATCCCCTAATCAGAGAGTCTAGGACCAGAGGGCAGAATCTCAGAGTAAGCGGGGGGGTGGGGGGTCGCCTATTTAACACAGAGATGAGAAGGGATTTCCTCTCAGAGGGTGGTGAATTGAATCCGTGGGATTCTTTACCGCAGAGGGCTGTAGAGGCTGGGTCATTAAGTATGCCGAAGGTTGAGGCAGACAAGGAAATCGAGAGTTATGGGGAAAGACTATAAAAGGTCGTAAAAGAACGTAGCCCACTCCATCATGCAAACCAGCCTCCCATCCACTGACTCTGTTTACACTTCCCACTGCCTTGGAAAAGCAGCCAGCATAATTAAGGACCCCACGCACCCCGGACACTGTCTCTTCCACCTTCTTCCATCGAGGTCACATACCAACTGACTCAAGAACAGCTTCTTCCCTGCTGCCATCAGACTTTTGAGTGGACCTGCCTCGCATTAAGTTGATCTTTCTCTACACCATAGCTATGTCTGTAAGTCTGCATTCTGCACTCTCGTTTCCTTCTCTATGAATGGTATGCTTTGTCTGTAGAGCGTGCAAGAAACAATATTTTTCACTGTAAGCTAATACACATGACAATAATCAAATCAAATCAAATCAAGGCGGGAAAGTGGAGTCAAGGATTATCACATCAGATCAGTCATGATCTCATTGAATGGTGGAGCAGACTCAATGGGTTGAATGGCTACTTCTGCTCCTACGTCTTACACACCACTAACTCCTGATCCTGTGTGTGTGTGTATGATTTCATGGTTAATGGCCATTCTTCATAATCTTACCCAGGTGCTGAGCATTCACATGCAAGCCAGGACAGGACAGTGAGCATCTGCAGACTATCTGGCTGCAAAGCAACATAAAAGCTGGATCTATACTCAATTAATACACCCACATTTTGGGACAGCAGGGATGGAATCATTGCACTCAGCAGGAAGCATCCTGAGTGTCTCCCCTCCTCTCTGATCAAGGGATGCCAGGGCCAGCGGTCTAGTTCTACCACACACTCTGTGCACAGTCCTCATTTTGAAGAACGAAAACTGCTCATTAAATCATGACAAAGTCCCTCAGGGTTTTAAGTCTCTGGTAACTGCAGAATCCTTAAATAATTACCTGGAACTTTGTTAGTGTTCCACTAATTTACGGAATTATGCTACAGAAGCCTTATGAGACACACAGTAATATCTGTAACTCCTACTGAACAATTACACTGCGGGGACAGTCATGAAAAAACACTGCAATCACTGATTGCTGCAGCAGGGAGGGTGGTAAGGGAAGCACAGGAAGGACTCAGCTAATTGAAGGCCTAATCCAGTGTTTAACATAGTAATAAGGATAATTATTAGGGTTTGCAAATGTTTGCGAAAGTCTGAAATACAGCTGACACTAACTGCCAACTAGTAAGGACATCACAGACCATAAGCTCAAAGGAAACTTTTACTATTCTGGGAGACAGGCAGATCAGAAGAGTTGTGAATCCTGAGACATGATCCACAGCACTGTCACTGGCTCACTGCAGGTCACCATATTCACACTGCCTCTAACTGTGCAGGCACTAAGAATCTTTTCCCTCAAAGCTGCACATGGACTATAGGATGAGAGAGGAATTGGCGAATGCTGATTGGGGGAGCACATTGGAAGGTAGGTCTGCTGAGGAACAGTGGAGGATCTTTAAGGAGATCTTTCTTGGTGCTCAGCAGAAATTTATTCCGATGGTTAAAAAGGATCGTAGGAGGAGAGATAATCAGCCGTGGATAACAAAGGAGGTAAAGAAGAGTATTAAATTAAAAGCGGATGCGTTTAGAGTAGCTAAGAGAAGAGGATTGGGAGAGGTTTAAATGTCAACAAAGAATGACGAAGAAGTTGATAAAGAAGGGTAGGATAAACTATGAAGCTGGGCTAGTGCTAAATATAAAAAAGGATAGTAAGAGTTTTTATAAATATATAAAAAGGAAGAGGCTGGCTAGGGTGAATGTTGGACCCTTAGAGGATGAGTGGGGGGACTTAATGGTAGGGGATGGGGAAATGGCTGAGGCCTTGAATAACTTTTTTGTTTCGGTCTTCACGGAGGAGGACGTGAATAGTTTGCCGGGTGTTAGCGATGGAAAGATGGTAGGAGTGGAGGGCCTGAATGACATTATTGTTACTAGAGAGGCAGTGCTCGACAGACTGGAGGGACTGATTGTGGACAAGTCCCCAGGACCGGATGGAATGCATCCAAAGGTTCTGAAAGAAATGGCGGAGGTGATAGTGGATGCCTTGATGATTATTTTCCAAACCTCGCTGGATTCTGGGGAAGTGCCGGAAGATTGGAAAACGGCTAATGTTACGCCGTTGTTTAAGAAGGGTGGCAGGCAAAAGGCAGGGAATTATAGGCCGGTTAGTTTAATGTCTGTTGTAGGTAAAGTGCTAGAATCCGTGATCAAGGAGAAAATAGCGAGGCATCTTGAGGAGAATTGTTTGATAGAGCAGATGCAGCATGGTTTTGTTAAGGGGAAGTCGTGTCTGACGAATTTATTGGAGTTCTATGAGGATGTGTCTAGGGCGGTGGATAGAGGAGAGCCGGTAGATGTGGTGTTTCTTGATTTTCAGAAGGCGTTTGACAAGGTGCCTCACAAGAGGTTGTTACAGAAGGTTAGGGGGCATGGAGTTGGGAGTAGGGTGTTAGCGTGGATAGGGGATTGGCTGTCAAATAGGAGGCAGAGAGTGGGGGTCAATGGGTGCTATTCGGATTGGCGGTTGGTGACTAGTGGAGTGCCCCAGGGATCGGTGCTGGGGCCTCAGCTATTTACCATTTATATAGATGATCTGGAGGAGGGAACCAAGTGTATGGTGTCGAAATTTGCTGATGACACCAAGATTGGTGGAACGGCAAATTGTGCGGAGGGTATGGAAAGTCTGCAGAAGGATCTAGATAAGCTGGGCGAATGGGCCAGGAACTGGCAAATGGAATTTAATGTTAGCAAGTGTGAAGTTGTCCACTTTGATAGGAATAATAGTAGGAAAGACTATTACTTACATGGCGAAAAACTGCAGCATGCAACGGTGCAGAGGGACCTCGGGGTCCTTGTGCATGAGTCGCAAAAACCCAGCCTGCAGGTGCAGCAGGTGGTCAGGAAGGCGAATGGGATGCTGGCCTTCATAGCGAGGGGGATTGAATATAAAAGTAGGGAGGTCTTGCTGCAACTGTACAGGACACTGGTGGGGCCGCAGCTGGAGTACTGTGTGCAGTTTTGGTTGCCGCACTTACACAAGGATATTTTGGCCTTGGAGGGAGTGCAGAGGAGGTTTACTAGGCTGATACTGGAGTTGAGGGGGTTGAGCTATGAGGAGAGGCTGAATAAACTAGGCTTGTACTCGTTAGAGTTTAGAAGAATGAGGGGAGATCTCATTGAGACATATAAGATGATGAATGGGATGGACAGGATAGAGGTGGAGAGGCTCTTCCCGCTCAAAAAAGACAGTAGGACTAGGGGGCACAGCCTCAAGATAAAGGGGGGGCAGTTTAGAACGGAGTTGAGGAGGAACCTCTTCACTCAAAGGGTGGTGAATCTCTGGAATTCTCTGCCCATTGAAGTGGTGGAGGCTGCCTCGCTAAATATATTTAAGACGTGGGTTGATAGGTTTTTGATAGGCAAGGGGTTTAAGGGTTATGGGGAGAGGGCGGGAAAGTGGAACTGAGCCACGACAGGTCAGCCATGATCTTACTGAATGGCGGGGCAGGCTCGAGGGGCTAGATGGCCTACTCCTGCTCCTATTTCTTATGTTCTTATGGACAAAATTCCTTTTTAAACCAAGCTGAAAAGCAGATATGTGCACACGAGTAACACAATGCTGCTAAGACTAAGAATCGGAGCTGTTCAGCGGCACAATGGTTAGCACTGCTGCCTCACAGCTCCAGGGATCCGGGTTCAATTCCCGGCTTGTGTCACTATCTGCGTGGAGTTTACACATTCTCCCCGTGTCCACATGGATTTCCTCCCACAGTCCAAAAGACGTGCTGGTTAGGTGCATTGACCCAAACAGCTGCTGGAGTGGGGCAACTAGAGGAATTTCACAGTGTCTTTATTGTAGTGTTAAAGTAAACCTACTTATGACTAATAAATAAGCTTTACTTTAGAGCCTGGAATTGTGGTCAGTGTGGACCTGATGGCCTGAATGACCTCCTTCTGCACTGTATGGGGTTCTACAATTCTGAGATTTAGGGCAGCAGCACATGCTCTATTGTTTAATAACTATCCAAGTTTTTGGACTGTGTCCTTAGTTTGCTTTTGTCACAGATGGTCCTTCCATCACCACATAAGATTGGTTGCCCCCTCTCAACAACACA
Organism: Prionace glauca; assembly: GCA_037974335.1. Classification (NCBI taxonomy): domain Eukaryota; kingdom Metazoa; phylum Chordata; class Chondrichthyes; order Carcharhiniformes; family Carcharhinidae; genus Prionace; species Prionace glauca. Next base: position 6,832,405 of record CM075728.1, on the reverse strand, counting down.
CCTTTAGAGTTCTGAGCAGACCAGAATCTCTCTGATTGAAATGCAAACTGTGGCCAAGTGACCAATGGCCTAAGCAACTAGTGCCAGCATAAAATTGGACACTTTAAATTAATACACAGCTAAACTGCTTCTACAAGTCAGGCCTGATTGAATGTACACAAGGTTACCACAGGTCAAAAGCCAACAGGGACCAGCCCAGATTGGTCTTGCATATTGATCAGAGATGTAGGACCTTAACAATGGGAGAGTCGATATGAACCGAAACCCACCAGGAGATACTCAGCCAGAAGAATAGACAAAGACATGATGTTTGTGTATTTCCCAGTTTCAGCTAGACTCCCAGATGTTAACCATATCTTGAAAGGAGATATGTGCACCCGGGAGACTTAGGGATGACCTGCCCTAAACTTACTGGGTGCTGTGGTCCCTGCTGTGTAACCTCCACTGGCTGAAAGGTAGAGAACATTCGAGGAGGGCTCAAAGTTGAATGTCTGAAGATGACCCCCAGCAAAGATTCAATCAGCTTGCTGCGACCTGTGATGACGCAAGAGGGTGGGGGAGAGCCACCTTCACCCCAAGGGGAAGCCAAGTTCATCCACTGACACGAGGTCAGTGAATGGAATCCAACAGCCCAGACAACTACGCGTGTGTCTGCATGTGTGTGTGTGTCTGCATGTGCGTGTGTCTGCGTGTGCGTGTGTGTTTTCAGGCAGTCGACCTAGTTTGGAGAAAAGTTAATTTGTGTAAGAGTTGTTTCTGTAACTTGCAAGTGTTTTAATAAAATTAAGTTTGAGAAGGAATCCTTTTTCTGTCTCAAAGTCAGAGCATTCGGGTAAACGTGTTTTGAGTAATAAACTGATCAAAGTGTCTGTATAGAATATCTCTCAGACAACAAAGCCCCAACAAATTTCTATCCGGTTTCATACATGCCCTAATACACCACAGGCTGTATATCTCATTAAGGCAAGGCTTTAATCTGATCAGTCCACTTAAATCAAAATGGTTTACAGCTGCTCATTTACTGTTCTGGAAGTGGAATAGCGCTGATAAAACAAATCACACTGACCCGACGGAGAGAAACAAACAGTTATCACGTCCACACAGCTTCATGGAGCAGGTCTGACAAAACCCCGAGTAAGTCACAGGTTTAACAGATGGTGCAGCTGGAGACTGGCACAGAAGGTTTTTCGGCAAATTGGGTGCTGGCAGAGACAGCCGGTAATTACGTTCTCTGAGGGATCAGACTTGGAGACTGTGAGCGAAAGGGATTGCTTTGAAACCCATTTAGAGTCAACTACCGTTCTGGGTCAAAGGAAGCATGGACTAAGTTAATCCTGCATTTTCCCAGGATTGAGAAAAACCAAGGATAATTATGTCGGACAGAAGGTGGCTAACTCTGCATGACAGCCTTCCATCACATTCATCAGTTCCGACATCAGCTAGCAATTCCCTCACATCTTGTATTAACAATTCCACTAGCTCACTGAGAGGCGCAACAAATTCCTCACGTATACCCAACTGGAAAAAACTTTAAGGATGTTTACATTGCAGCCCTGAGTCCATTAACTACACTCCCAAAACACATCTGCTCACCGCGAGAGAGAGGAATTTATTTACTAATTATCGCTCAGAGATTTCCAAAGATTTGTACAAAGGCTTTCAGTAACCCGAGCCATGGTTTCAACAACAGGTGAACCAGGCAAGATCAAAGTGCACAAATTTAACACAAAGGCAGTAAATAGTTTTAAAAATATGCTTGGAATGTAGGCATCTCTGGCATTTACTGCCCATCCATAGCTGCCTCGAGGTGATGGCAGTTGGCCAGTTTTCTGAAGCATTGTGCGTGGATTTGATACAACTGAGTGACTTGCAAGTCCACTGCTGATTGTGATGGTACTGTGCCTTTAATAAATTAATTCATATCATGTTTCCAATGAGGGGCATGTTAAAAATTCAGCTCTACTTTACACGGTGCCGATTCGTCTGCACCAGACAACTCACATGCTGAGAATGCAGGCTGACAGCTGATATTAGCTAGTGATGATGAAAGGTCATCCAGACTTAAAATGTTGGCTCTATTTTCTTTCCACAGATGCTGTTAGGCCTGCTTAGATTTTCCAGCATTTTCTGTTTTTGTTTCAGATTTCAGCACCCGCAGTATTTTGCCTTTATCTTCGCTAGGGGTGCGTTTATTTTGATCTGAATTTGTGCGCTTTAGATTATTTGCTTTTTCCCCTAGAGGTTGATTGACGAAGCTTAAGGGGTGGAACTAAGGTTACAGGGAAAAACAGGGTTACTGCCAAGTTCTGAAAGAAGTAAGAGGTGTCCCTCTCTCTCTCTGTAATGGGACATGTTAGGAGAAATAGATCTCTCTCCAGAGGTGTCCTGGAGGTTTGAGGGCTGGCAGCAAATGTACCAGCATGTAAACCAGTGTGTTGCTAACCGATTTTGAAGAAGAGTTTAACTCTATCAGAGGAATGTTGCTTGAATTGGAACTAATAGAGATAGGTTAGCAGTTGAGAATTGTATCTTGTCCTGTTTCAAGTATTCAAATTGGCAAACGTTAAACTAATTCATTTGTTATAATTAAACTGTATTGTTAACGAAAGTTTATTTTGATAAAGGCTTCCTAGTATGCCGATAGAATCACTCTTGGGGTGAAACATCTTATCCCCACACAAAACTGCTGGGGTCTAGTCGGGCATCATAACATTCTTTGGGGTTTCTGATCAGTACCTTAACAAGAGGGCAGTTAAAGCTTCAATCATTTGAGTGGGACTGGAGTCACATTAAGCCCCAGACCGAGTAAGACTACATTCCCACTGCCCTTAAACGCCAAGCAGTGTATGACTTACCACTATGGCAATCTTGCAGTGACATCGCCAACTGCAGAAAATAATTATTTTAGAAAGAGTATTTATTTATTTATAATGATCTTAAACTTCTCCTTTTGCATCAAGACCCGTGCTCCTGCCACTGGCAGCTGCGTGTCTCACACACAGAGCACTCCACCCCTCAACAGCACATACCATGGGCATGCCAATAGCATGGGAAAATTCCCTTAAAATGTTTAAATTTCTTCTGCAGTTACCATCTGTACAAGTGCCAAATATAAAAGTGTTCAGCTCACAACCCCAGCAAGTCACATAACTGATCTGACTTTATACTGGAACGGGCTCCTGTTACTGCTATAATGACGACAAAGTATTGGAATGCTGATGGACAAAATAAATGCTTCTGGGAATTTAGTTTGCTGATCCCTATTCTTAATGCTACATGGCACCTTTTATTCACATAGCACTAAACATTAATATAATAATAACCAGAATGCACAGAACTGCACCACATGCAGAGCAATGGGAAGTTTACAGAGGAACTGCACTGACTTTCTGCTCAGACCCTACAGCAGTCTAAAGCTTAAATCAGGCTGGTTGGCACTTTAACTTTCAATATTTATATTCCACAGCTTCAAGGGTAACTATCCTCCCGCCCTTTCTCGTAAGTGTATTTACTTTCTCTAAATACTGGAGGATTAATATTTTAATTTGCCAAATGAATGTCTGCTCTATGTTTATAACCAGATATCGGATTGTTTAGATTTGCAGATTGGAGTCACAGCCTCAGTTTACAGCGTAGCAAATGTCCGTGAGTTAAACAGAGCACGTACGCGCCCATCGACAAATAAATCCGCAACACTGCGATTTAAAAGGATTTCAGTTCAGGGGCAGCTAATCCAGGGAGACAAGTGTTTGTTGCTTTTGTTAGGATTCTCGAGGAATAGATAATGTTGACTGTGACTAACTCTCTCATCTTGTCCCAAAAGTAGGTGAGGACATTGTGTTTGGGTTGGTGAGCAAGTTTAAAATGAATCTATGGAAAGAATATTTCAGCGTGCAAGTTTTCAAACTCTATGCAACACACTCCTGAAGGAGTCGATTTGTAGGGAATAAATAGATTAAATCTATTGGTCACAACTTGTGTAAGGAACCTCAGTATCAATTGATGTATAAATTCTCCCCCTCAGTTGAACATCACTGCAACGTTAAATTTGTTTGTGCGATCAGTCCTGTTTACTAAAGTAGGTTAAAGAATTCCAGAAAATGAGGCTAGCAAAATGTTTTTCTTTGACATTAACTGGTACAATTCATCTATTATTTACACTTGCCATTGCAAACCTAGAGGATGAAGTGGCTGAGAGTGATTATGCTTCCAAAAGAGAAGACTGAAGGCAGATTATTCAGGATTCTTGTGGGAACGGATCAATGGAACTTCAACAGTATGTTACAGGTGCCACAGATTCTGCAGGACATGGACTGGGGTTCAGAATAAAGCAAGGCATAACTACTTGGAAAAGAGTGTGGGATGGACTGTCAAAGGAGCAGTGAAGGGAGAATGAGAGAGATACTCGAGGGACTGAGGGGATTATTTGTGTTGGAATTAGTCAGCTGGAGTACTCTATATCCTGGCCTCTCCTTTGTACAGTGTAAATAGGATCAGGTTTAAGAGCAGAATCAGCACCACACCTGGAGTTTATGTTGATTTCTTCAATACTTCCTTTCTGCTAATAATCGATGAGAATCCAGTTCTGAGGGCGAGAGATACCATGGGAATGAAACAGTTTTAATTCTTCACTTGCACTAGCTTCCTGGGGCACAGTGGCTAGCACTGCTGCCTCACTGCATCAGGGACCTGGATTCAATTCCGGCCTCGGGTCACTGTCTGTGGAGTTTGCACAATTTCCCCATGTCTGCATGGGTTTCCTCTAGGTGCTCCAGTTTGCTCCCACAGTCCAAAGATGTGTGGGTGACGTTGACTGGCCACAGTAAATTGCCCCTCAGTGTCAGGGAGATTAGCAGGGTAAATAAGGCTGGGTGGGATTGTGGTCGGTGCAGACTCAATGGGCCAAATGGCCTCCTTCTGCCATTTTAAGATTCTAAGATTCCTTCACAAAATACACTTTGAAAAGATCGCCAATACAAATTTTCCCAGTGACGGATACCAAGTTTCCCAGAATTAGTTCTGTGTAAATACTCACATCAGTGAGCAAAGAGAAATGTATAAAACGAGAATGAGCTTGTAGTACACACTCCAATACCATCATTCAGACCAGATACCAAAAGTTTTTTTATTAGTCACAAGAACACTAACGAAGTTACTGTGAAATTCCCCTAGTCGCCACACTCCAGGGCCTTTTCGGGTAAACGCACCCTCATCGGCATGTCTTTCAGAATGTGGGAGGAAACTGGAGCACCCAGACAAAACCCATGCAGACATGGGGAGAACTTGCAAACTCCACACAGACAATGACCCAAGCCAGGAATTGAACCCAGGTCCCTGGCGCTGTGAGGTAGCAGTGCTAACTACTGCGCCACCCCCTAGAGCTAGGCCTGCAAACCTCCACTTCACTTTCAAGGCTTCTACTTGCACATTCGGGATCCAGTTAAACCTGCAGCTGGGTCCTGACAGTGCCAGCAGAGTGCGATGTGAATCTGTGAAGGATCCCAATGATTTTAGCCAATGTCCTTGTTGCCTATCCAGTGGGACAAATTAAAGGATAGCTACAATGCTAGAGCAGAGAATGGGAAATGGAATCTAGAATCATTATTGCTCACAATTTGTGCTAATAATTTAGACTTTAGAATCATAAATAATTCCTAAATATGCAGAAGACACCAAACCAGGAGCGATAATCAATAGAAGGAGATTGCAATAAACTACAAAAGATAATACATTTGCATAATAAGTAGTTGGCAAATAAATTTTAATATAGGCGCATGTGGGAAATTACACTCTGCTAAGAAAAACAAGGTTGTCACAGATTAATTGGAAAATAAGAATGCAAATTGTAAGGAAGAACAAAGTGATCTGGGGGCACAAATCACTGAAAGTAACGGCTTGTTAATAAGGCCATTGAAAAACAAAAAAAAACCCACCAGGATTTATCTTTCAGAGAGATAGAAGAACTATGTTAAACTTGCACTGAACCTTGGTTGATCTTGTGTACAGTTCCAGTCACCATGTTATATAGAGGATAGACACATTGGAGAGAGGGTTCAAAAATATGTGGAGTTTGCACATTCTCCCCGTGTCTGCACGGGTGTCTTCTGGGTGTTCCGGTTTCCTCCCACATTCTGAAAGAAATTGTGCTGGTTAGGTGCATGATACCAAAGATTCAAAGGATTTTGTTCCCCGTTCATGGATGGGAGCATTGCTGACAAGGCCAGCATTTTTATCCATCCCTAATTTTCCACGGGAAGGTGGTAATGAGCTACCTTCTTGGACCACTTGGATCTCTATGCTGTTAGGAAGAGTTGCAGGATTTTACTAAGTGACACTGAAAGAACAGTGAGCTGGTTCTAAGGATAATGCACAGCTTGAGAGGAGAACTCGGCGGTGGTGATGGTCCCATGAATCTGCTTCCCTTATTCTGAGCGGTAGGCGCTGTGGGTTTGGAAAATGCAGTCGAAGGAGCGTTGGCGGATTGCTGTATGGTACATGCTGAGTGCCAGTGGTAGAGGGAGTGAATATTTACGGTGATGGATAGGATGCCAATCAAGCAGACCGTTTTGTCCTGGATGATGGAGAGCTTCGAGAATTGCTGAAACTGCACTCGTCCAGGCAACTGGGTGTGCGCAGGCCTACAATGGGTTATGCAGGCTGACGATCGGTGCCTGTCCAGTCTTATTCTCTTTTCATGTAGTGGCTGGCGAGGACATTTCAGAGGACAGTTTAGAGTAAACAACATAGTGCTGGGTCTGAGTTAGACTGGGTAAGAATGACAGATTTCCTTCTCCGAAGGATGAGCCAGATGTGCTTTTACAACAATCTGGTAGTTTCATGATCACTATTACCAAGAGCAGATTTTTATTCCACATTTTAATTAACCAAATTCCCAGTTGCTGCAGTGGGACTTGAACTCATGTTCCAAGCACACTAGCCCAGGTCGCTGGGTTGCTAGCCCAGTAACATCTGCATGCTATACAAAGCATACTGTTCATGGAGTACACAGGGAAAGGAAGGGAGAGGGTACAGAATATAGTGTGACAGTCATAGCTAGGGTGTAGAGAAAGATCAACTTCATATAAGATAGGTCCAAAAGTCCATTTATACCCATCACAAAAGAATGAACAGATTTGAGCTCTTTCCTCTTGACAAAAAAGGCCAAGGGTGGTGACTTGATAGATCGTTTTGAAATTCTAAACATTTTTAATAAACAGAGAAAGAGACTGTTCCCATTTGTGAGAAAAAAAATCTATAAGTCATGAATTTGAGAGTCAGCAAGAAAATAATGAAGAATTCAGAAGAAGCTCCTTTACTCAGTAAAAATGTGAAACTCTGTCACAGCGGATGGCTGAGATGAATAGCAGAGGGGGATTTAAAGGGAGGTTAGAGGAGCGTGAAGGAGTAGGGAACAGAAGAAGGACGTGCTATTAGATTTAGATGAGAAAGGCTGGAAAGAGGCTTAAGTGGAGTGTAAACACTCGCATAGACCGACTGCGCTGTCTGGCCTGTTACTGCGCTTTTATCCAATGTAAAAACTTACAGGCAATTACAAATCTCTCTCAAGATATTTAAGAATTAGAAACAGACACAGTTTGCAATGTACTGTCACAACGTGCAGTGGGTCTGACACTTCATTCAATTTACCCTCTTCAGAGTCAAAGCTTGTGAAATGAAAGTGATTAGAGCAAACACAATGTTAAATTACCCAACACTCAGCTCATCCGTTCAAATCCATTTCTTTCTTTTAGGGTGAAATGGCCTTTTTGAGATTTGTGCTACTGACAGGAGTTATGGACTCTCTGTCCCATCAGCCGGTTACAGCAGCCTCTGGTTACCACTCCACTCCCCATCACCAGTCAGCATTCTCCGCCGCCAGGACAAGTAGCTTGTTGGGAGGTCTCCAGAAAGCGGTCACCTTCGACAAGCTCTTGGTTAACATTGGGAACGACTTCCGTCCGGATACAGGCAAGCTTGTTTGCAGAATTCCCGGGGCTTATTATTTCGCTTTCACCGTTGGAAAGTATCCAAAGAAGATGTTATCTGTCATGCTGGTGAAGAACGGGTATGAAGTGCAGGCGACAGCCTTCGATGGACATCGGCAGAAGCATCGTAAAGTGCAGAGCCAGAGCCTGATGCTGCGGTTAGACGCAGGCGATAGTGTCTGGCTGTACCTCTACAGCAGCTCAAAGTATGCTCTATACAGTAACGTGGGGCCGTACACAACCTTCACCGGCTACCTGGTCTATCCAGAACTGCCGCACTACTGGCTAGCCAACAATCTGCCCTCAGCCCCCGCCATCTCCAATTGTTCCCATTCCAACGCCAAGCACCAAAGCAACCGATCCCCGCTCAGCTGCCTCACTGTGCCTCAGCCAAAGGTCAGCCTGCGATCCGCATTCTCCGCAGCCAGAACATGGTCACTGCTCGGAGAGAAGACACAGAATCTGCCATACGAAGCGGTGACGTTTGACACTGAATACATCAACATCGGCCAGCACTTCAACAAGCTGAGCGGATTCTTCACGTGCCAGATCCCAGGCGCCTACTACTTCTCCTTTAACGTCGGAAAGCACCCTTTCAAGGCCATTTCCGTCAAGTTGATGAAAAATCTCAGCGAGGTGCAGGCCATGATTTTCGATGAGGACGACTCTCAGCGACGGGAGATGCAAAGCCAGAGCGTAATGCTGCGTCTGGGAGCCGGGGACAGAGTGTGGCTGCACAGCCAACAGCACCAGCGCTTTGGTTTGTATAGTAACCAGGGCAAGTACATCACCTTCACCGGATTCCTCGTTTACCCAGACGCAAACATCCTAAAGAACGGCGGGAAACTGTGCAAGAACACTCACCAGTAATGGAATAATTACCATAGACCTTAGCTTGAATTGCAAATATCCACAGTGCTCACTGCATCTCAAATCCAGCTGAGTTTCACTGCAAGGTACTTTTTGTTTTAAAAAAAAGTTTTGCACCCAACCAGAGGCTACTAGTTTAGCATTTGACTGTTTTAGAATCATAGAACACTATAGTGCAGGAGAAGGCCATTCAGCCCATCACTTGTGCCAGCTGCTGCAAGGAACAACTCAGTTACGCCCATTCCCTCGTTATTGCCACAGAGTCCTGCAATTTGTTCATTTATCCCATTCCAATTTAAAGACTGATATTAAACCACCAGGCAGTACAATCCAAATCCTAACCACAATGGCATTAAAAAAACCTTTCCCTTGTTTGATTTGTCACATTTATTAATACACAGTGAAAAGGATTGTTTCTTGCACTCTATACAAAGCATACTGTACATATGGAAGGAAAGGAGGGAGTGCAGAATGTAGTATTACAGTCGTAGCTAGGGTGTAGAGAAAGATCAACTTAGCGCGAGGGAGGTCCATTCAAAAGTCTGACAGTGACAGGGAAGAAGCTGTTCTCGAGTCGGTTCGTACATGACCTCAGACTTTTGTATCTTTTTCCTGACAGAAGAAGATGGAAGAGAGAATGTCCGGGGTGCGTGGGGTCCTTAATTATGCTGGTTGCTTTTCCGAGACAGCAGGAAGTATGGATAGTGTCAATGGGTGGGAGGCTGGTTTGAGTGACGGATTGGGCTACATTCACAACCTTTTGCAGTTTCTTGCAGTCTAGGACAGAGCAGGAGCCCATACCAAGCTACAATACGCAATCAGAGAGAATGCTTTCTATGGGTGCATTTGTAAAAGTTGGTGAGAGTCATTGAGAACATGCCAAATTTCCTTAGTCTTCTGAGAAAGCAGAAGCGCTGTTAGGCTTTAACAACAGTGCTGGCATGGGGGGACTAGGATAGATTGTTGCTGATCTGGACACCTAAAATCTTGAAGCTCTCAACTCTTTCTACTTTATCCCATTGATGTAGACAGGGATACGTCCTCCTTTATGCCCCCTGAAATCAATGACAATCTCCTTCGTTTTGTTGACATTGAGGGAGAGATTATTGTTGCCGCACCAGTTCACCAGATTCTCTATTTCATTCCTGCGCTCCATCTCGTCATTGTTTGAGATCCAATCCATTACGGTGGCGTCGTCAACAAACTTGAAAATCGAGTTGATGGGAAATTTGGCCACACAATCATAGATGTATAAGAAGTATAGTAAGGGGCTGAGGACACAGCCTTGTGGGGTACTGGTGTTGAGGGTGATCGTGGAGATAGTGTCCTTATGTGTGTCACCTCTTTTGCCAGTCAGATTAAATCTGTGTCTTCTGGTCACAGTTTCTCCTTGTCCACTCTTTGTGATTTTGAGTACTTTTATAAGTGTTCCTCTGAACCTTCTCTGCTCTGAGTACAACCCCAGCTTCACAGTCTCTCTATGTCACTAAAGGCTACAACCCCAGAACCATTCCAGCAAATCTCCTCTGCACCTCCTCGAAAGACTTCAGATCTTTCCTAGCACAAGCACAAAACTTAAATCAGTGTCCATCATTAGACACAATTCTGCAGCTGAACAGCACTTGCTAAACAACCCTGATTGTGCTAAGGATGACGTTGAAAACTGGCCAATGATTTATCAGTCAGGTCCAATGTGGCTCACTAACGCATGCTGGGAGCTACATATATTCACACACAGGGCTCTGTCCTTTGCAGACAGAATCAGCACGTCCACACATTATACTATTTTCAACTAAACGAAAGCTTGGGTCACAGTTATTCCATCGTCCATTCCCCAAAGCAATGCCTAAAAAGCTCGGGGGCCAGCTGTTCCCTGGTGCAGTCTCCAAGCCAGTGCCTTGACCAGAGTCAATCTGCCTGGTTTGAACTTGAACAAAAGCTTGGCGATTAACTGCTCTTTGCTGCACATGCCATGGCAACATCTCTACCCACAGTAAAAAATCTGACAACACCAGGTTTAAGTCCAACCGATTTATTTGATAGTAAACTCACTCGCTTTTGGGGTTCGTCCCTTCGTCAGGTGAATGGCCAGAATTCTCCATTCATCTGACGAAGGGACAAACCTCGAAAGCTAGTGAGTTTACTATCAAATAAATCGGTTGGACTTAAACCTGGCGTTGTCAGACATTTTACTGTGTTTACCCCAGTCCAATACCGGCATATGCACATCGTAACATCTCTACCAGAAAAAACTTGCCAATCAATCAGCATTCTTTTTTCATACAGTGTGAACTACTGTTCCCTTTACAATTGGTATTCTTGTGAACTGTCCTGATGAGTGCAAAATGAAAAGCTTCAATAGCATGTCTCATTTTTTCAGCAATACACAAGTTCTGTGCTACCAAACAATTACCTGATATCTTGTTATTATTGGAACCACATACAATCACCAGGATCAAGCACAGGAATCTGTAACTCTGCTCTCTTGTGAGATGGCCCAAGTAATAAAACAGCTAAAGGTTTGATCTAGAAACTCAATGGTCAAATTGACACAAAGCATTACAATAACAGGAGGAACTTCTTCACGCAAAGGGTGGTGAATCTATGGAATTCCCTGCCCAGTGAAGTAGTCGAGGCTACCTCATTGCATGTTTTTAAGGCAAAGATAGATAGATTTTTGAACAGTAAAGGAATCAAGGGTCATGGTAAGCAGTTGGGTAAGTGGAGCTGAGTCCATGAAAAGATTAGCCATGATCTTATTGAATGGGGGAGCAGGCTCAAGGGGCTAATGGCCTTCTACTGTTCCCAGTTCTTATATTTACAGTACCCTTACCACTGCAAACACCCCCAGCCATGTCATTAAACAAATTCTGACATCGAGTCACACAATGAGATATTTGGACAGAAGATCAAAAGCTTGGTCAAACTTTAAGGGGCGTCTTCCAGGAGAAAATCATAGAATTCCTCCAGTGCAGAAGTTGGCCATTTGGCTCATTGAATCTGCATTCCCACTCCACCGATTGTCTCACTGAGTACCTTACTCAGGTCCTCTTCCCAACTCTATCCCTGTAACCAAACACACACATTTACGAAGGCTAACTCATCTAACCTACACATCTTGGAACACCAAGGGGCAATTGAGTACCACCTAAACTGCATATCTTCGGAGTGTGGGAGGAAACCAGAGCACGTGGAGGAAACCCACGCAGACAGGGGGAAGAGCATGCAAACCCCACACAAACGGTGACCCGAGGCCGGAATTGAACCTGGGTACCTGGTGCTGAGACAGCAGTGCTAAGCGCTGTGCCACCGTGCTGCTCAGAGATACAGAAAGGCAGTGAGGTCTTGGAAAAGAACTCCAGAACTTAGTGCCAAGTCCGCTGAAAGCTCGGCCAATTGTGGTGGAGTGAAAGGGAGGAAGGTTGCACTCGGTAGGAAGGTGTTCCTTTAAATTTGGTGAGTTAATGTAACAAATAACTGGTACGTGGACATGGGGTCAGAACGTTGGGTTTGTGAGAAGTCCAAAGATATACAGGTTAGGTGGACTGGCCATGCTAAATTGCTCTTTGGTGTCCCGGGACGCATAGGTTGGAGGGATTAGCAGGGTTAGAGGGATAGGGCCTGATTGGGATTGTGGTCGGTGCAGACTCGATGGGTCGAATGGCCTTCTTCTGCACTGTAGGGATACTATGAAGATCAGTTGGATTTGTGGACTCTGGGCTCAGTGGTACTGAAAGGATTTGTTTCAGCTTACCTTGTCTGTGTGTGAAGAGAGGCACGTTACAGGTTTCTGATGTGACATGTCCCAGAGGATCACTGACTTGTCAGCAGATGCACTGGCCAGAACAGTCCTAGCACATATCAAACACAGTTAGCAAGACTGGCATCGAAGACTTCAAATCCAAACCTCTGCCTATACTTCAGAAAATCAACAATGAATGACCCTGGACTGAATTCTGTGCTGTTCCTCTACTACACGTTCAGTTCATTAAAGTACTCGTACGGGGGAAAAAAAAAGTCAATCACGTTCCCTCTCCGACTGCTGTTATGGGCACTGAACTGGGCTCTTCCTCACTACTTAATGACACGAAACCATCCGCCACTTCCCAGCCCACCGGTTAATCACATTAACATGTCCATGTCCTCTCCTCCCCTCCTCTCCCCCTCCAGTTACTGACCCTAATCCCAGAATTTCCTCACTCCCCTCCAGTTACTGACCCTAACCCCAGAATTTCCTCACTCCCCTCCAGTTACTGACCCTAAAGCTCTCAGACGAGAGAAGGAAAATAGCCCAATAGCTCCATCTCCTGGCAGCTGGTTAGATTGGTGCTGCACCTTTTAATCCCCCAGAACCAGTAACCTGATTGGACTTTAATTATGATCAGAACTCCCACCCACCTGACGAAGGAACAGCCAGCTCCAAAAGCTAGTGGCGTTTGCTACAAATAAACCTGTTGGACTTTAACCCGATGTTGAGAGACTTCTTACAGGTGCTTAATTACACAGACCTACGGTCGTGGGAAAGTGCAAACACAGGAACCCACTATTACAATAAGCCTTTGAACAAAAATAAGTTATGCAACGTAGTCAAATTCTAATAAAATCGCAGCTTTAAAAGAAACAGTATTACTTCTCATTAAATACTGACACCTTGTGGCGACACTGAGCGTTGTCTGTCAAACACACATCGTCACTGGTGAGGGAGAGGTTAGCATTTACACTTACTCTCTTTCTCTTCATTACAATTTGAACACCCTTATAAAGAAAGTTGCAAATATTGCAACATAAACATTACCTGACGTGTCTGTTCCAGGCAACATCGAGAACTGCATCAGTATGTCCCTTCTCTTTCTCTGCACTTGTAGCACCCTGAAATAATCAATTATCACGTGAGAGATAGTTCAGGCTCACTTCTCACCACCGATTCTCTGCAGAATCATAGAATCCCTACAGTGCAGAAGAGGCCATTTGGCCCATCAGGGACCACTATAGGGGAATTTCACAGCAACTTCATTGCAGTGTTAGTGTAAGCCTTATTTGTGACTAATAAATAAAGTTTGCTTTTACATTCCCTGCAGTATCATACAGTCCAGCCTGACAGTAACAATGAACAGTTACAGACTGTCGGCACGCACATCAGAAGATGCTGGTCTCCTGCCCCGATGAAAGAGCCAGCATTAAAACTGCACCAGTGGTCATGAGCTGAGACACGCTAGGAACATTCCTTCAATTGTTGATCCCAATATCCAACATTAAACGGCCTGTGTTGGGGTTGGGAGTAGGGGACTGGGAAAGGGCAGGGAGCTGGTTCATTGTGCCCCACTCTCTCTTGCTCAGCATCACTTACACACAGCACAACATTGCAAGTTCTGTGATTAGCAAGCAGGGAGGGTTGAACTGGCTACACGAGGACTCAGACGGCCCTTGGCCATTAGTCAGTCGCACCAGGATTCATAGGTAGTACAAAACACAGAACAAATATGCAACACGCCCGTAGCCGCAGAATGTCCACAGTACAGTCTTCTCAATACCTTCTGGCCTTGCTTCTTCTTTTGTTTCTTGCTCCCCAGGCTGAAGACGGGTTCCAGACAATCGACCGCATCCAGATTCCACACATCAATCACAGGAGTCATGTTACCCACTGCAGCGTAATTCCCTGCAAGGAGATAAATCTGATCAGAGGTTGATTGAAGGGGGGGGGGGAGAGAGGGGGGAGAGGGAGGAGAGAAGGGACACCACAGTTACCAGGACACCCCATTCACCCCAATGGGGCATCTACCAGGGAGTGGCCAGTGAATGGGAAACAACACCTGTCAAAACAGGTCCTGAAAAGAACTAAAGACCAGTGATGAGCCCTGCTGCCTCAGAGCACCAGGGGTCCAGATTTGATTCCAGACACGGGTCCCGTGTCTGCATGGGTTTCCTCCAGGTGTTTTTGATTCCTTCTGCAGTCCAAAGATGTGCTGGTTACCAGCATAGAACCCTACAGTGCAGAAACAGGCCCTTCGGCCCATCGAGTCTGCACCGAACACAATCCCACCCAGACCCTATCCCTACACATTTACCTGCTAATCCCTCTAACCTACACATCCCAGGACACTAAGGGGCAATTTTAGCACAGCCAATGAACCTAACCCGCACATCTTTGGACTGTGGGAGGAAACCGGAGCACCCGGAGAAAGCCCACGCAGACACGAGGAGAATGTGCAAACTCCACACAGGCAGTGACCCGAGCCGGGAATCGAACCCAGGACCCTGGAGCTGTGAAGCAGCAGTGCTAACCACTGTGTTACCGTGCCGCCCTAAGGTGACTTGGCCATGCTAAACTGCCCCTTAGAGTTCAAGGTGACAGGATTAGGGTGGGGAATTGGGCATAGGTAGGGTGCTCTTTTGGAGGGTCCGTGCAGACCTGATGGGCCAAATGGCCTCTTCTACACTGCAGGGATTCTATGATTCCCAAAAAGTCCATAACTGTTTTTAAAGTTATGATAAGTAGCAAAAATGGAACTGAAATTTGTGTTGAAAAAGTATGAAAGAATCAAGAGAGTAAGAGGGAAATGGAGCCAGGGCAGAGTGGAGGGAATGGTCACAGGGACACCAATCAAAAGGACCAGTTGTTGGAGGGGAACTAGCAAATGGATATCCAGAGTTACAGAAGTTGTGAGGTGGTGGTGAGGGCAGGAGGAGGTCACAAGGATGGGACGTAGTGTTAATTAGCTGGTGAAGTGGGTAGGGATTTGCCACACTTGTAGACAAGCACTGGGGGTGGGAAGCAGCTCTGATAAGATAAAGTTTCAATGGCACCACATCCACAAACATCCCTCCACCAGCAACATTCAGTAGCAGCAGTGTATACAATCTACGAGATGCACTGCAGCAATTCAAAGATTCTTAGACAGCACCTTCCAAACCCATGATCACTTCCACCTAAAAGGACAAGGTCAGCAGATACCTGGGAACATCACCACCTGCAAGTTCCTCTCCAAGTCACTCACCATCCTGACTTGGGGAAATATATCACTGTTCCTTTTGCAGCCATTGGGTCAAAATCCTGGAATTCCCTCCCTAACGCATTGTGGGTCAATCCACAGAACATGGACTGCAGCGATTCAAGAAGGAGCTCACCACCACCTTCCCAAGGGGCAATAGGGATGGGCAATAAATGCTGACCAGCCAACGACGCCCATGTCCCACGAATGAATAAAACAAAAACGTGCCTTCACTGTAATGGCCAGGGTCTCAGCTTTCATAGCCAATCATTCACCAGAATATTCCACCAACTGGTACAAACCGACTGGATAACCATTAAATGAAAATGCATTTGAACAACATCATCATCCCCCAGCCTACCTGTTGGTGCTTCTGGGTTTGGATCAAAGTTGAGCCATTCAACACACAGGGGATAGGCAGGTAGCAGCACATCATGATGGACGTACAGAGACTGTTCCTCCTGGTTACAAACTGTAAGAGACAATTCACTGTGAGCGTCAAATAACGAACGACATCAAGGAATATCTGCTCCATCATGAACAAGGACTCTGACAAACCAGCTTCTGACACTATACCATTTCTAAACTACATCACAATTCACCAGCACATACTGGCCAGAACTTGGCAATCTGCTCCACTCCTGTCCCAACTGCGCATTTGTGAGGTGGCACAGTGGTTAGCACTGCTGTCTCACAGCGCCAGGGACCTGGATTCGATTCCCGGCTTGGGTCACTGTCTGTGTGGAGTTTGCACATTCTCCCTGGGTCAGCGTGGGTTTCCTCTGGGTGCTCCGATTTCTTCCCACAGTCCAAAGATGTGCATGGATTGGCCATGCTAAATTGCCCCTTAGTGTCAGGGGACTAGCTGGAGTAAATGCATGGGGTTATGGGAATAGGGCTTGGGTGGGAGTGTGGTCAATGCAGACTCAATGGCCTTTTTTGCACTGCAGGATTCTACGATTTAAGACAAATCTGTATGGGACCTTTACTTTCGCAGAAGAGTAAGGAAATTCAACATGTCCACTATGACTTTCATCAACTTTTACAGATGCCCCATAGAAAGCATTCTTTCTGGTTGTATCACAACTTGGTATGGGCTCCTGCTCTGCCCAAGGCCACAAGGAACTACAAAAGATCGTGAATGTAGCTCAATTCATCACATAAACCAGCCTCCTATCCACTGACTCTGTCTACACTTCCCGCTCGCTGCCTTGGAAAAGCAGCCAACATAATTAAGCACCCCAGATATTCTTTCTTCCATCAGGAAAAAGATACAAAAGTCTGAGATCGCGTATCAACCAACTCGAGATCTGTTTCTTCGCTGCTGCTGTCAGACTTTTGAATGGACCTACTTTATATTAAGTTGATCTTTCTCGGCACCCTAGTTATGAATGTAACATTACATTCTACACTCTCTTGTTTCCTTCTCTATGAACGATATGCTTTGTCTGTATAGCATGCAAGAAATAATACTTTTCACTATATGCTAACATATGTGACAATAATAAATCAAATCCAATCAAATGATACAACACAGCATCAGTAAATGGGGAACCAACAATTTTGCACACACGCAGTTGAATGAAAAGATTTTTATTTATATTCTGCCTTTGACAAACCAGAGGATAGTTCAAAGTGTTTTACAGCAATGGGGTATTTTTGCAATGCAGTCCCAATTAGAAAGGCGGCTGCCATTTTGTGTGGTGCAATGTGATTATCAGAAATCTATTTATTTTGAAAGTGACGTTGATTGGGTGATAATATTGGCCAGGACGGGGAAGAACGTCTCTGCTTTAATTCAAAACAGTATCACAAGAAACTCTCTCATCCACCTTGTGGTTTAATGCTCACCCAGAAAACTACACCTCTCGACAGTGCAGCACTCTCCGTGTTGGACAGTTGACCTCGATGTTTGCGACTCAAGCCTTGAGAGTGGGACCTGAACCTTCAAACTTAGCGGCTACCCACTGAGCCACAGTCACACTGGATTCTGAACGAACTCCATAAATTCCCTCTGAACTCCATAATTTAATCTGCTATGGTAGATATTTAAAACACAAGCTGGACATGGACTAAGGGCGGGAATAATTATACCACTGCTTATCTCTACCCCCAACCGCCCCCCCCCCCCCCCCCCACTCCCTTCCAAATATTTCACTTTCTCCAAGACCTTCTCCCCAGATAGAATACAAGAAGCTCTGCCTATACAATGTCATATGGAAAGAGGATTTATTGACAATCTCACCGTATATCTCAAGGCTGCAGCAGATCTTTTCAGCCTTACCCACAACTATCAGATTATCAGCGGGCTTGATTTTGAAATCTTCATCTTCATATTGGTCCTGTAACAAAAATTTCTTGTTTAAGTTTTAAGTTGCAGTAAACCTGCAGCTCCAGAGCAGGAGCAAGAGCAGGCATTAAACTTTCAGACTCATTACTCATTAACAGACACTTTTGTAACAATGTCAATAAGAACGTTGATGGCAGTGCGGTGGCACAGTGGTTGGCACTGCTGCCTCACAACGCCAGGGACACGGGTTTGATTCCAGCCTCGGGTGACTGCCGGTGTGGAGTCTGCATGTTCTCCCCGTGTCTGCGTGGGTTTCCTTCCGGTGCTCCGGTTTCCTCCCGCACTCCAAAAACGTGCAGGTTAGGTTGACTGGCCACAGTAAATATGTGGGGTTACTGGGATAGTGTGGGTGGGTGTGCTTCTGGGTAAGAAGTTCTTTTGGAGAGTCGGTGCAGGCTCGATGGGCCGAATGGCCCCCTTCTGCACTGTCGGGGTTCTACAGAAAAACATTGGCAGGCAGGGACTAATGAACGAGAATAATTGTGAAGCTTCATGCTCCGACTTACTGTATCTTTAAGAGTGACGTGCGGGTCATCTTCATTGCTAGCATAGACAGTAAGTCCTCCCAAACTATCCCCCAAATTCACACCACCTACACAGAAAGGCAGAGTCATTATCAAAAGAAATGTTTTACAAAACAAGCAGACACCATGTTAATTGGTTCCAGGGATGTGTGAGATTCAGTAGATGAGTGCTAACTCAAGAACTGGGTAAACAATGTGTCACAAGCAGGATATTTTGCTTATTTCTCCGATCAGGTATTATTAAATGTACAAATCTGCTGACATGTTGATGAAACATTTGGTTTGGGCTATGCTTATAGATGGCTGTGCGCACAAAATTAAGGGGAGACCGTAATGTGGTGGCACAATCACTGGATTAGTAACCCAGATGCCCAGGCTAATGCTCTGGGACATGGGTTCAAATCCCACAGTTGGTGGAATTTAAATACAATTAATAAATTCAATCAGTAAATCTGGAGTTGAAAGTTAGTTTCAGTAAAAACCCATCTGGTCCACTAATATCCTTTACGAAGCAGAATCTGCTGTCCTTACCCATCTCCTGTGCCTAGTCTTAATAAATGAACCCACAGTGTGTTTCCAAATCCCACTGGTGCCTTGCATTTTATACATTAAATAAATTCTAGGATTATATCATGATAATAACAGGACAATACAAGGGGCAGAACGGTGGCACAGTGGTTAGCACTACTGCCTCACAATGTCAGGGAGCTGGGTTCGATTCCAGCCTCAGATGACTGCCTGCGTGGAGTTTGCACATTCTCTCCGGAACAGCACGGGTTTCCTCCCACAGTCCAAAGATGCGCACGATAGGTGGATTGGCCATGCTAAATTGCCCCTTAGTATACCCGATGTGTCAGATTGCAGGGATAGGACAGGGGAAAGGGCCTCGGTGAGATGCTGTATCAGAGAGACTGTGCAGATCCGAAAGGCTGAGTGGCTTCTTCTGCACTGTAGGAATTCTATAAGAATAAAAAACAGGACAGCACAGGAACAGGCCCTTCAGCCCACCTAGTCTGTACCGACACAAACCTCTACGTGGTCCATATCCCTCTATTCCCTGCCTATTAACCTAAATAGGTGCCTCTTGAATGTAGAATCTGCTTCCACCACCTCCTCCAGCAGCACATTCCAGACATTCACCACCCTGTGTGAAAAACTTCCCTCCTCACTTCCAATCTATGCCACCGAGTAATTGATCCTTCGGCCCTGGGAAAAAGACTGACTATCCGCTCTATCCAAGCCTGTCATAATCTTGTAAACCTCAAACAGGTCCCCCCTCATCCTCTGACGCTTCAACGAAAACAATCCAAGTTTGTTCAACCTTTCTTCATAATCCATTTCCTCTAAACCAGGCAACGTCCTGATAAATCTCTCCTGCACCCTTTCCAATGCATCAACATCCTTCCGGTACTGTGGCGACCAGAATTGTGCACAATACTCCAAACGTGGCTTAACCAGAGTCTTATACATGCTGTTACATACAATGTGAGCTCACATCGTCTGCACCTTTAAGACTTGAATAATGGTTTGATTCCCGGCTTGAGTTATTGTCTGTGTGGAGTCTGCACATTCTCCCCTGTCCGCATGGGTTTCCTCCAGGTGCTCCAGTTTCCTCCCACAGTCTGAAAGCTGTGCTGGCTAGGTGCACTGGCCATGCTTTAAACTCTCCCTCAGTGTACCCGAATAGGCGCCAGTGTGCATCAACTAGGGGATTTTCACAGTAACTTCACTGCAGTGTTAATGTGAGCCTTGTGACACTAACAAACTTTATTTTACTCAAATGGGCACTGCAATTTGATTGGATCAATTTAAGGGTTGAAATGATAGGTTGCAGCTCGAGAACCGGACAGGGTGCCGGCAGCATCACATCCTGAACCATCCTCCCCCCACACTCACCTTCTTCCTCATCATATTTTTCCAGGTCATATTCTGCCAGGCTGTCGTTATCTTCCTCCTCTTCTGCCTCCTCCTGTGTCCTGGGATCACTCAAGGCAGAATCGCCTACTCCATCCATCTGCTCCTCCTCATTCGTGTCCGCTGCCTGTTCCTCCTCCTGATTACTGGAAAAAAACTCATGGCATTTAGTGCGTTTAATCGGTCAAAGGCCTTGCTCGTTCCCCTGCTTTCTATCACTTTGCCACCACACCTAAAAAGCAGATAGCAAATCACCACTTTCTGCTTATCTTTTGATGAAGGAAAAATTTAATCAGGAGCAGAAAGGGAAGCAGTGTGACTTACTCAAATTCTTCCCTTGTATTGAGGATTAATTGCTCCATCTCCTCCTTAGACAGAGTCACCTAGAAAAGAAAATTTGCAACAATTATCACTACTTCAAAAGGAACTTAGCCTATCAACTTGACTGTAGAGCACCCAGACAATCAGACATTTGCAAGGATCCCCTCAGTCAAAACTAGCCAGTAAACCAGAACCAAGTACTTGCTGAGCAGTACTGACTGACAGTCTCCAATAATTCCCAAGATAGGCTGACACCTTCCTGGGAATTTCCAAGGACATTTTCTTAATTGTTGCTGGGTGTTTAGCACGAACTGACAGGGCTGTGACTCTATAATACTCTTGGCTTTGGTGGATATTACACCTGATCGTTTCAGAACGTCCACTAGGACTTGGAATATTCATCGACTAACAGCAGATCCTGGATCTTCTGAGCCACTGATCCTGTCAGCATCTCTAAAAATCCACCACCAGCGTCACTGATTACTGAGGAGAGGCTGAATAAACTAGGCTTGTACTCGTTGGAGTTTAGAAGAATGAGGGAAGATCTCATTGAGACGTATAAGATGATGAATGGGATGGATAGGGTAGAGGTGGAGAGACTCTTCCCACTCAGAAAGGACAGTAGGACTAGGGGGCACAGCTTCAAAATAAAGGGGGGCGGTTTAGAACGGAGTTGAGGGGGAACTTCTTCACTCAAAGGGTGGTGAATCTCTGGAATTCTCTGCCCGTTGAAGTGGTGGAGGCTGCCTCACTAAATATTTTTAAGACGCGGGTTGATGGGTCTTTGATAAGAGAGGGGATTAAGGGTTATGGGGAGAGGGCCGGAATGTGGAACTGAGCCACGACAGATCAGCCATGATCTTATTGAATGGCGGGGCAGGCTCGAGGGGCCAGATGGCCTACTCCTGCTCCTATTTCTTATGTTCTCAGCACCCAATGTGTGGCAGCACCGACCCTCTGACAGTGCAGTGCTCCCTCGGCACTGACCCTCTGACAGTGCGGCACTCCCTCAGCACTGACTCTCTGACAGTGCGGCGCTCCCTCAGCACTGACCCTCTGACAGTGCGGTGCTCCCTCAGCACTGACCCTCTGACAGTGCGGCACCCCCTCGGCACTGACCCTCTGACAGTGCGGCGCTCCCTCGGCACTGACCCTCTGACAGTGCGGCGCTCCCACAGCACTGACCCTCTGACAGTGCGGCGCTCCCTCAGCACTGACCCTCTGACAGTGCGGCGCTCCCTCAGCACTGACCCTCTCACAGTGCGGCACCCCCTCAGCACTGACCCTCTCACAGTGCGGCACCCCCTCAGCACTGACCCTCTGACAGTGTTGCACTCCCTCAGCACTGACCCTCTGACAGTGCGGCACCCCCTCAGCACTAACCCTCTGACAATGCGGCACTCCCTCAGCACTGACTCTCTGACAGTGCGGCGCTCCCTCAGTACTGACCCTCTGACAGTGCGGCACCCCCTCAGAACATAAGAACATAAGAAATAGGAGCAGGAGTAGGCCATCTGGCCCTTCGAGCCTGCCCTGCCATTCAATAAGATCATGTCTGATCTGTCATGGCTCAGTTCCACTTTCCGGTCCTCTTCCCATAACCATTAATCCCCTCTCTTATCAAAAACCCATCAACCCGCTTCTTGAAAATATTTAGCGAGGCAGCCTCCACCACTTCAACGGGTAGAGAATTCCAGAGATTCACCACCCTTCGAGTGAAGAAGTTCCTCCTCAACTCTGTTCTAAAACGCCCCTTTATCTTGAGGCTGTGCCCCCTAGTCCTACTGTCTTTTTTGAGCGGGAAGACTCTCTCCACCTCTAATCTATCCATCCCATTCATCATCTTATACGTCTCAATGAGATCTCCCCTCATTCTTCTAAACTCCAACGAGTACAAGCCTAGTTCATTCAGCCTCTCCTCATAGCTCAACCCCCTCAACTCTGGTGTCAGCCTAGTAAACCTCCTCTGCACTCCCTCCAAGGCCAAATTATCTTTGCGCAGGTGCGGTGCCCAAAACTGCACACAGTACTCCAGCTGCGGCCTCACCAATGCCCTATACAGCTGCAGCAAGACCTCCCTACTTTTATATTCAATCCTCTTCGCTATGAAGGCCAGCATCCCATTCACCTTCCTGACCACCTGCTGCACCTGCAAGCTGGGTTTTTGCGACTCATGCACAAGGACCCCGAGGTCCCTCTGCACCGTCGCTTGCTGCAGTTTTTCGCCCCATAAGTAATAGTCCTTCCTATCATTCTTCCTTCCAAAGTGGACCACCTCACACTTGCCAACATTAAATTCCATTTGCCATTTCCTGGCCCATTCGCCCAGCCTATCTAGATCCTTCTGCAGACTCTCCACACCCTCCGCACAATTTGCCGTTCCCCCAATCTTGGTGTCATTAGCAAATTTCGACACCCTACACTCGGTTCCCTCCTCCACATCATCTATATAAATGGTAAAAAGCTGAGGCCCCAGCACCGACCCCTGGGGCACTCCACTAGTCACCATCCGCCAATCCGAATAGCACCCGTTGACCCCCACTCTCTGCCTCCTATTTGACACCCAATCCTCTATCCACGCTAACACCCTACCCCCAACTCCATGTCCCCTGACCTTCTGCAATAACCTCTTATGAGGTACTTTGTCAAATGCCTTCTGAAAATCCAGAAAGACCACATCCACCGGCTCTCCTCTATCCACCGCCCTAGACACATCCTCATAGAACTCCAGTAAATTTGTCAGACATGACTTCCCTTTATTGAAACCGTGCTGCGTCTGCTCTATCAAGCAATTCCCTTCAAGATGCCTCGCAATTTCCTCCTTAATGACGGATTCTAACATTTTACTTACCACAGACGTTAAACTAACCGGGCTATTGTTCCCTGCCTTTTGCCTGGCACCCTTCTTAAACAACGGCGTAACATTAGCCGTTTTCCAATCTTCCGGCACTTCCCCGGAATCCAGCAACGTCTGGAAAATAACCACCAAGGCATCCACTCTAACCTCCGCCATTTCTTTCAGAACCCTCGGATGCATTCCATCTGGTCCTGGGGACTTGTCCACAATCAGCCCCTCCAGTCTGTCGAACACTGTCTCAGCACTGACCCTCTGACAGTGCGGCACTCCCTCGGCACTGACCCTCTGACAGTGCGGCGCTCCCTCAGCACTGACCCTCTGACAGTGCGGCGCTCCCTCAGCACTGACCCTCTGACAGTGCGGCGCTCCCTCAGCACTGACTCTCTGACAGTGCAGCACTCCCTCAGCACTGACCCTCTGACAGTGCGGCGCTCCCTCGGCACTGACCCTCTGACAGTGCGGCGCTCCGTCAGCACTGACCCTCTGGCAGTGCGGCGCTCCCTCGGCACTGACCCTCTGACAGTGCGGCACTCCCTCAGCACTGACCCTCTGACAGTGCGGCGCTCCCTCAGCACTGACCCTCTGACAGTGCGGCGCTCCCTCAGCACTGACCCTCTGACAGTGCGGCGCTCCCTCAGCACTGACCCTCTGACAGTGCGGCGCTCCCTCAGCACTGACCCTCTGACAGTGCGGCGCTCCCTCAGCACTGACTCTCTGACAGTGCAGCACTCCCTCAGCACTGATCCTCTGACAGTGCGGCACTCTCTCAGCACTGACCCTCTGACAGTGCGGCACTCCCTCAGCACTGACCCTCTGACAGTGCGGCACTCCCTCAGCACTGACCCTCTGACAGTGCGGCACTCCCTCAGCACTGACCCTCTGACAGTGCGGCACTCCCTCAGCACTGACTCTCTGACAGTGCGGCACTCCCTCAGCACTGACCATCTGACAGTGCGGCACTCCCTCAGCACTGACCCTCTGACAGTGCGGCACTCCCTCAGCACTGACCCTCTGACAGTGCAGCACTCCCTCAGTACTGACCCTCTGACAGTGCGGCACTCCCTCAGCACTGACCATCTGACAGTGCGGCACTCCCTCAGTACTGACCCTCTGACAGTGCGGCACTCCCTCAGCACTGACCCTCTGACAGTGCGGCACTCCCTCAGCACTGACCCTCTGACAGTGCTGCAATCCCTCAGCATTGACCCTCTGACAGTGCGGCGCTCCCTCAGCACTGACCCTCTGACAGTGCGGCACTCCCTCAGCACTGACCCTCTGACAGTGCTGCACTCCCTCAGCACTGACCCTCTGACAGTGCGGCACTCCCTCAGTACTGACCCTCTGACAGTGCTGCACTCCCTCAGCATTGACCCTCTGACAGTGCGGCACTCCCTCAGCACTGACCCTCTGACAGTGCAGCACTCCCTCAGCACTGACCCTCTGACAGTGCTGCACTCCCTCAGCATTGACCCTCTGACAGTGCGGCACTCCCTCAGCACTGACCCTCTGACAGTGCGGCACTCCCTCAGCACTGACCCTCTGACAGTGCGGCACTCCCTCAGCACTGACCCTCTGACAGTGCGGCACTCCCTCAGCACTGACCCTCTGACAGTGCTGCAATCCCTCAGCATTGACCCTCTGACAGTGCGGCGCTCCCTCAGCACTGACCCTCTGACAGTGCGGCACTCCCTCAGCACTGACCCTCTGACAGTGCTGCACTCCCTCAGCACTGACCCTCTGACAGTGCGGCACTCCCTCAGTACTGACCCTCTGACAGTGCGGCACTCCCTCAGCACTGACCCTCTGACAGTGCGGCACTCCCTCAGTACTGACCCTCTGACAGTGCTGCACTCCCTCAGCACTGACTCCGACCTTCTGACCCCGTGCCCCCTCACCTTCTCTGGTGTTTCCCGGGCCACCCCGCGGGATACCCAGCTGACACAGGTCCTCATGCTGCCCATGGTGCCGGGGACAGACGCTGAGGAGAATCCGAGAAACACTCCGGTATCCCAGGCCGCGCTGCAGGACCACGCGCTGCTTCCCGTGAGTCACATCCGGCAGGAGCCCCACCCCCTCATTTCCATAGTCTCGCCCCCGCCACAGCCTCCATTCGATCCTCCCGCCCCCCTGCAACTTCAGCTTCCCTCTTGGACAATCCCGCCCTCGCTCCGCCCCTTGCTCCCGTCCGGCGTAGGCCCCGCCCCTGGCTTTGACCCCGCCTCCCAGTATATTCCCCCTCCTCAGCTCCAGGCCCCGCCCCAAGAGCCAGGCTCCGCCCGTCCGGAATAAACCCTGCCCTGGGTTCCGGGCCCCGCCCCCAATACCAGGCTCCGCCCCCGGATTGAGGCCCTGCCCCGAATACCAGGCTCCGCCCCCGGATTGAGGCCCCGCCCCCAATACCAGGCTCCGCCCCCGGATTGAGGCCCTGCCCCCAATACCAGGCCCCGCCCCCGCATTGAGGCCCTGCCCTCAATACCAGGCTCCGCCCCCGGATTGAGGCCCCGCCCGGGGCCTGTGCGGTTGTGTGTTTGGGGCCGCGCTGTGGGAGTGATGTTTATCCAGAGTGAATAATCTCTCTCTGCGCGGTTCTGGCGGCAGAGCCGCTCCGTGTCCTTTCGGGCCGTGCTGAGCGGCGCGGGCCCTCTGATTAACCGGAGACACTGAGAGAATGTTGCCGTCAGGGGCGAGTACAAACCCGGGCAGATCCGCTTCCACCTTCCACCTCCTTTCAGCAGGAAAGGATTTTCCCTCAGGAACCCCGGGATTCTCTTCCCCCGGGCTGAGAGTGTCTTGCAGCACGGAACCAGGCCCACCATCAGTGGATATAGTCATGTCTGTGTGTTATGACAATCACAATGGCCGCTGGGAGCTCAATTAGCTCCCTGATTGAGGATCTGAATTAACCAGCGGGGTATTCAAACCCTGAGCCTTATCCAGACCAGGGTGTAGGCCCCGAGGTGAAAACTGCCTCCCTATAAGCCGCAGGTACAATACAGCATGTTAGAGATGGGAAACCCAAGTTTGGCTGAATCACTACATGGACTCGATGGGCTGAATGGCCTCCTGTTGTGTTGTAAACACCCCTCTGAATAGCTCTCCCCCTGTCAATCTCGTACTTGTTTTCAAACCCCTCCATGGCCTTTTCCCTTTCTATCTCTGTACCCTCCTTCAGCCTTACTGCCTCCTGAGATCAGCAACTGCTTCAATTCTGGCTTCTTCAGCTGTCCAGATTTTAATCTTTCTCAGTGGTGGCTTTGTATTCAGCTGCTTCAACCCTTGATTCTTGGTAAGCAAAGGAGTTATTGGGGCTAGGTGAGATACAGATTTAAGGTTACCATCACATCAGCCACAATCTTATTAAATGGTGGAGCAGGTTTGAGGGGCTGAATGGCCTACTCCTCCATATTCATATGTAATTTCCCCCCTACATCCTTCCACCTCTTTTTTCTCCTTTAAGATGCTCCCTAAAACCTATCTTTTCACTAGGCTTCTGCCTCATCTGACCCAATATTTCTTTGTGTGGCTCCTGTGAAGCAACATTCTTCTGCGTAAGAAATGCTGTACAAATAGAAATTCCTGTTGGTCATTACATCTAGGAAAGGGTTCATTGAGTCTGCACATTCTCGCCATGGCTGCATGGGTTTCCTCCAGGTGCTCTGGTTTCCTCCTGCAGTCTGAAAGGACTCCCCAAAGCCCTGTCTACCATCTATAAGGCACAAGTCAGGAGTGTGAATGGAATATTCTCCACTTGCCTGGATAACTGCAGCTCCAACAACACAATTAAGGACCATTCTCTCTTCCACCCTTTTGCATTGGGAAAAAAATACAAAAGTATGAGGTCACGTACCGACCGACTCAAGAACAGCTTCTTCCCTGCTGCTGTTAGACCTGCTGGTTAGGTGCATTGACCTGAACAGGCGCCGGAGTGTAGCGACTAGGGGATTCTCACAGTAACTTCATTGCAGTGTTAATGTAAGCCTACTTGTGACAGTAATAAATAAACTGTAAACTTTGACGTGAGGAGCTACTCACTGGACTTGAAGCAACAAGATCAATGAGGAGGTCAGACAGCAGGGAAGTTTGTTCAAGACTGGGACAATAGGATTCTGATCTAAGTCTATCACAAAAGACTTTGATAACATACACACGGCAATAATCCGCTCACCAATGTTTTGGATTGATAGCACCATTGATTTTGCTATCAAGTGGCACTTACTTAGCAATAACTTGCTCAGCTCGTGACCTCATTAACGCCTTGGTTCAAACATGGACAAAAGAGCTGAGCAGAGGTAAGCTGAGAGTGCCTGTCTTTGACATCAAGACAGCATTTGACAAAGAGTGGCATCAAGGAGCCCTAGCAAATCGATTCAATGGGAATCAACTGGAAAACACTGTTTCTTTGAGTCACATCTAGGACAAAGGATGATGGTTGTGGTTGTTGGAGGTTAACTGTCTGAAGGAGTTCCTCAGTAAGGGCAGCATGGTGGCACTGTGGTTAGCACTGCTGCCTCACAGCTCCAGGGTCCTGGGTTCAATTCCAGCTTCAAGTCATTGTGTGGAGTTTGCACATTTTCCTGTGTCTATGTGAGTTTCCTTTGGAAGCTCCAGTTTCCTCCCACAGTCCAAAGGCGTGCTGGTCAGTTGGATTGGCCATGATAGCGTGTGTACCCTGTGATGGACTGATACCCCATCCTGGGCATATCCTGCCTAATGTCCAGTGACTAGGAGAGGCTCTGACTCCATGTCACCCAGATTGGGGTAAGAGGTGAAGTGAAGAAGTTCCTCAGGGCAGTGTCCTAGACCCAATTGCTTCATCAATGACCTTGCCTCCAGCATAAGATCAGAAATGGGGGGATGTTCGCTGCTGACTGCACAATGTTCAGCACCATTCACGACTCCTCAGATACTGAAGCAGTCCATGTTCAAATGCAGCAAGACCTGAACAATATCCAGGCTTGGGATGACAAGTGGCAAGTAACATTTGTGCCACACAAGTGCCAGGCAATGACCAGCTTCAACAAGAGAGACTCACCCCATGACATTCAATGGCATCACCATCACTGAATCATCACCACTATCAACATCCAGGACAGGGGGTTACCATTGACCAGAATGTCAACTGGACACGTCATATAAATACTACTGCTACCAGAGCAAGTCAGAGGCTGGGAGTTCTGCGGTGAGTAACTCACCTTCTGACTCGGTTGCTACATAATCTGTTGAGAAGTTAATGCTGTAATTATACAAATAATGGAGTAACTCCGTAGAGTCATTATGGCACAGAGAGGCCACTCAGCCCACTTCAGTCCATTCCAGAATCTAAAAGAATCTGAATTTTTCCCTGGATCATGGGAAGTGAATAGAAATGACAAAATGGAGCTTTGGCCCATTCCTAATTGGGAATTCTGATCAATTATGCAACTCTGAAAACCCCCTCTTGGCTGAAAGTTAAGGATATTTTCTTCAAATTCAGTTACATTCACTATTGACAGTAAAACAGTCCCAGTCCTGATTATAGAGGATTACTGCATCCAGGTGATGGTAACTTGAGTTAAAGCTAAAAATTAATTTGAAAGTGGGAAATCAGCAAGGGATCCTAATCCGCTGTCCTCGCCTCCTTCCCTCCCTCCCTCCCAGAATCAGGATAAGGTGCAGGTGGCACGGTAGCACAGTGGTTAGCACTGCTGATCCACAGCTCCAGGAATCTGGGTTCGATTCCTGGCTTGGATCACTGTGTGGAGTTGCACATTCTCTCTCGTGTCTGTGTGGGTTTCCTCTGGCGCACCAGTTTCCTCCCACAGTCCAAAGATGTGCGGGTTAGGTTGATTGGCTATGCTAAAATTGCCCCTTAGTGTCCTGAGAGGCGTAGGTTAGAGGGATTAGCGGGTAAATATGTAGAGATATGGGGGTAGGGCTGGGTGGGATTGTGGTCGGTGCAGATTCAATGGGCCAAATGGCCTCCTTCTGCACTGTAGGGTTTCTATGATTATCCTCACTTTCTACCCTACAAGCCTCCACATTCAAAGGATCATCCATTGCCATTTCCACCAATTCCAACATGATGCCACCATCATGCTCACGCTCATTCCACCGTCAACATTTCACAGGGACTTCTCTCTCCGTGACATCCTGGTCTATTCCTCCATCACACCCAGCTCCCTATCCCCTTCCCATGGCATCTTCCCTTTGCAATTACGGAAGGTGCTACAACCTGTTCCTAAACCTCCCCCCTCCTCACAATTCAAGATCCCAAACACACCTTTGAGGTGAACCGAAGTTCCACTTGCACGTCCTTCAATTTGGTCTATTGTATTTACTACTCCCAATCTGGTCTCCTTTACATTTCTGGAGACTTAAATAAATGTAAACTTGATGACCGCTTTGCAGAATTCCTTTGCTTGGTCCAGAAGCATGACCCCCAACCTCCCTGTCGCTGGCCATTTTAACCCAACATCTTGTTCTCAGGTCCACATGTCCATCCTTGGCCTGTTGCAATGTTCCAGTCAAGCCCAAAGCAAACTGCAAAGGCAGCATCTCATCTTCCTGTTGGGCATATTACAGTCCTCGGGAATCAACGTTGAGTTTACAAACTTTAGATTGTGATCTTTCTCCTCCATCTTAAATCCTTTTTTAAAAATATCCCATAGATGCAGAGTTTGCCTTAGTGCAAACCCCGCTCCCCCTCCAGGCCATCTGGCTTTTATTCTCTGTCCTTGATCTGGTTCCTGATCTCTGTACAATGACCCTTGGGTTAGAAAGAGGGGAATCAGCCAGGATTCTTGCTCCTAATCACTGTACAATGATCCCTGGGTTAGGGAGAGGGGCAATCAGCCAGGGCGCCTGCTCCTGATCACTGTACAGTGATCCCTGGGTTAGAGGGAAAATCAGCCAGGTTTCTTGCTCCTGATCACTGTCCAGAGATCCTGTGTTGGAGAGACATGAAATCAGCCAGGGTTCCTGCTCCTGATCACTGTACAGTGACCCCTGTTTGCAGAGAGGCAGCCCTCTATCTCCGACCCAGCCTCTCTCCCAGAGTCTCTCTCCCTGGGCTGTGTGATACCGAAATTGTCCATTCCATTCCGTCAGGTGACTTGCACATTATTCACAACAGGTTTAGCTGAAACTTAGTGAGCATTTTAAACCATTTTTATAGAAAAACATACACTTTGCTAATCTAAAATACAATCCATAATTTAAAATCCATTAAAATATTCTCATTTCCTGGGCATTGCTGGTTGCTGCAGTATGAACAAATAAATAATCATCAAAGCTGGGGATGAGACGTCTTGTTTGGAACATCAGAGAGTGAAACAAGGTGATGTTAAGTCACAGAGTTTACAAATAACTGTTGTTTGATGTCTCTCTGCATCTCGCCCTCTCCACTGTCTTTACAATTGTCCACTTTCAAACTCCTGCAGTCTGGTCGCAGCTAAAATAATTTAGTAACATCACAAATTGTTATATAGGGAATATTAAAGCAATATATATCAATGTGTTTTTATTATACAGATCCTGGAGCTCCAATTCCACTCTATTACCAGATCCAGTCACTGGCTCTGCTGGATTTACAGAAGGTGTCTCGAGTCCGGGTAAAGTTGTTGGGGCCTCTCCACTCTCGAGGCGGAATAACCCAAGTAAGTCAATAAATCTGCAAATATCAGTTCAACAGCCCAGCTCCAGGGCGCTTTGAATCAAGAACTGAGGGTATGGCTTTTTTCTTTATCCTTTCATGGGATTTATTGCCCATCCCCAATTGCCCTTGAACTCAGTCTCACTCAGCCATTTCAGAGGGCAACTGAGAATCAACCACATTGCTGTGGTTCTGGAGTAACATGTAGGCCAGACCGGGTAAGGATGGCAGATTTCCTTCCCTAAAAGGACATGAGTGAACCAGATGGGTTTTTTTTTTACAACTGATGATAGTTTTGTGAGTTTTTTTTATTCATTTGGGGACATGGGCATTGCTGGCTGCCAGCATTTATTGCCTATCCCTAGTTGCCCTTGAAAGGTAGTTTAGAGTCAACCACTTTGCTGTCACATGGAGTCATATGTAGGCCAGACTGGGTAAGGACAGCAGATTTCCTTCCCTAAAGAACATGAGTGAAGAAGATGAGTTTGTTTGATAGTTATAACTATAATTGATGGTTTCTTGGTCGCCATTACTGAGTCTGGTTATATATTCCAGATTTATTAATTAATTGAATTCAAATTCCACCAGATGCCGTGATGGGATTTGAACCCGTGTCCCCAGAGCATTTGCCTGGGCTTCTGGATTACTAACCCAGCGACATTACCATCAATCTCCCCACTCGGGGCCGAGCTAGGTGACTTTAGGGTGATGGGTTCCGGGGAAACGATACGCTTACTGAATACTCACCCCTCTCTCGCTATCCCAGACCCATAGAAGCTGCCAGAGTGTCAAACATTCCCTCACTATCCTGATCACCGTCCCTCTAACTGCCCATCAACAGGGCTCTGTGGAGGCAGCCACTGCTCCATAGCCAGACACCATCCAGTCTCCTCACCACAGCACCGAGCCTGTTTTCCCGGGAGACGATAAAGTTGCTTCTGGTGGCTAGAAGCTGGATGGGACAATGAGAAACACTTGGGACTGTTCAGAGTTAGAAAGCAGTGCACAGAGAGCCGAATGGAACCTGATGCTACTCCACCACTCGTCCCCACACCTCTGAGAGAAATGATTTATATTTTCATCAGATTCAAAGCTTAATCCATAATGTCATAAACCAATCAAGGTGGTTGTGTCTGCATCACACGATGGATCCCTTTGAGGTTGATAGATGTATTGACTGGATCCTTGCTGTCAGTGCAGTCTCTAAGTCGCACAATACATCCTGTCCCTGTGACTCCTCCGGGGAGGAGTACAGTAACTGTTTAAAAGCTTCATTCTCCATTAGAGAGACCATGTTCTTCAGGAAATATCCTTCACAGAATGAAGAGAGGTGAGAAGCTCCAACAAACTGAGGGAGGCAAAGAGAATACAGTCAGTGAGTGGGTCAATGATAAGGGATCTCTTGTTTTTGCAAACAATCAGCCCATCCCCAACTTCCTGTTCTTCTGCAAAGACCCTGTGTGTGTTGTCACTTCTGAAATCTCTGCCCATCTTTCCCATACCTCTCTCCAAACAGATTTCAGCCACAATTCTTACCAAAGTCACAAATAATATCCTCTGCAACTGTGACCGGAGTAAACTATCCTTCCTCTTGACCTCTCTGCAGCCTTTGAAACAGTTCAGCACACTACCTCCTCCAACACCCCTCCATTAAAGTTCCATTCTGATCTATCCCTTGTAGGCAGGGAATCTCCTGGAATGGCTTCTGTTCTCACATGGTGAACTCTCCTGCCAATAGGGTCCTCATCTGGGTCCCAGCTATTTGCTGCCCCTCAGTGACCCCCTCCTAAAGCACAAAATCTCTTTTCACATGTACACTGACAATACCCAGCTCAAACTCATCACCATCTCCAGAGAAGGGTGTTGGGGGGAGGGGGAAGAGAGAGGCGATGGAGAGAGAGAGAGGGTGGTAAAGAGAAGAGAGGAAGAACAGGAGAAGGGAAAGATAGAGAGCGAAAAGGTAGAGGTGAGAGGTGGGAGAGAGGGAAGGGGAGTGAGACAGAGGGACAGAGAAGGAAGTGGAGAGGAAGGAAGAGAGGGAAGGAGAGGGCTGCGCAGTGGTTAGCACTGCTGCCTCACAGCGCCAGGGACTCGGGTTCAATTCCTGGTTTGGGTCACTGTGTGTGTGTGGAGTTTGCACATTCTCCCCGTGGGCTTCCTCCGAGTGCTCCTGTTTCCTCCCACAACCCAAAGATTTGCAGGTGGATTGGCCATGGTAAACTGACTCTAGTTTCAGGGGATTAAAAGGGTAAATATGTGGGGTTATGGAAATAGGGCCTGGGTGGGATTGTGGTCGGTGCAGATTCGATGGGTCAAATGGCCTCCCTCTGCACTGCAGGGATTCTGTGAATGGGTTGAGAGAGGAGAGGAGCGAGGGAGGGAGAATAGGAATGAAGGAGGAGAAAGGGATGAAGAGAGGGAGGGGAAGAGAGTGAGAGAGGGGAATAGAGAGGTAGAAAGAAAGACGAGGTTTGGAATTTCCCTCACCTTGGCATGATTATACATCTCAACACAGTTGTCGACACTGATGATTTTTGCACAGAGAACCTCACAGTGTCGCTGCAGAGTTTCCAGCTGGAAGAATGTTGCTGCTGACAATAACTGGAACAGAAAGGAGAGAGAGAGAGAGCAGTGAGAGAAATAACAAAAGGCTGAATTACATTCCAAATCAATAAACTGAGACGTCTCCCCCAGCAAGATTGGAAAATACCCAGAGGGAGTTGATCATTACTTGGACATTGGGAAGGAAATAGCATCAGATTATAAACAGTAACAGATGTGAATAAAACAAGACAGAGAAAGTAAGATCTAACTGCATTCCCAGCAGAGAGCATCCAAGCACACACACATCCACGCACGCACACCCACAGGGAGCACCCACACCCACAGGGAGCACCCACATAAGGGGTCACAGTTATCTGGGCTG
Source organism: Prionace glauca (assembly GCA_037974335.1). NCBI lineage: Eukaryota > Metazoa > Chordata > Chondrichthyes > Carcharhiniformes > Carcharhinidae > Prionace > Prionace glauca. Next base: position 6,798,039 of record CM075728.1, on the reverse strand, counting down.
TGTGCTCATAATCTCTTCCCACTAGAAATGCATAACCTGGATTCTGGGCTTTATTAAGAGAATATCCATGTCAGGGAGTTAGACCAACATTTTATAAATCTATAGTTATACCCAGATGGAATATTGTGGTCGGTTCTGGACACTTTAGGAAGGATTGTAAGTCCTTGCAGAGAGTGCAGAGGAAGTTTACTGGAATGGTAGCAGGGATAAAGGACTCCAGGCAATGTGTAGAGACTGGAGAAGCTGTGACTGTTCTTCCTACAGCACAGCAGATCTGATTGAGGTGTTCAAAATCATGAAGGGTTCTAACCGAGTAAGAGAGGAGAAAGTGTTCCCACTCACAGGAAAGTCAGTAACTAGAAGACACTGATTTAAGGAAATTGACAAAAGGGACAGAGGGGAGAGGAGGACTTTGTGACACGGCGAGATGTTGTGATCTGGAAGGCGCTGCCTGAAAAGGCAGAGGAAGCAGATTCAATTGGAACTTCCAAAACTGGGAGGGGAAGGGGTGGGGGTAAGCAATGGCCTAGTGGTATTACTGCTAGACTATTAATCCAGGAACTCAGCTAATGTTCTGGGTTCAAATCTCAACGTGGCAGGTGGTGGAATTTGAATTCAATAAAAAATATCTGGAATTAAGAATCTACTGATGACAATGAAACCATTGTTGATTGTTAGAAAAACCCATCTGGTTCACTAATATCCTTTAGGGAAGGAAATCTGCCCTCCTTACCTGATCTGGCCTACATGTGACTCCAGAGCCACAGCAATGTGGTTGACTCTCAACTGCCCTCAGACAACTAGGGATGGGTAATAAATGCTGGCCAACCAGCGACACCCAAGTCCCATGGATTAATAAAAAAAAGGAAGGGAGAAGGAGGGGGTGGTGAAGGACGGGAGGGAAAAAGCAGGGAAGGGGAGGAAAGAGAAGGGGAGATGTTTCAACGTGTGGCTGACGTTTAGATAGGTCATGGGGACTGTCTATTCTCCCAAAGAATGTTGTTCCAGTCAGTAGTTTCTTAAAATCATTGGTCAGTATTTACAGCAAGCTTTACACTTCCAGATCTCAATGTGAGGTTGGAGCTTCTCCATGTGTGTTAGCTTTGGAATCCTGTTACAATAAATGCGTGTTTTAGTTTGTACTAATGGTTGACTGGGGAAACATTAGGGAATTATTCTTGTAACAAGTGATTTACACGGTTATTGGAGGAAGGAAAAGGGGAACCTGTTTCGGAACTGAGGATTCGTGAATAAGGGAAAGAGTGACTCCAGATTCACCCTTTACTCAAAGTGTGAACAGCAGCCTTTAGCAATGTGGCCTTTTATACCCCCCACCCCCGACGTATCTTTCTCCATCATATTTACACCCTCCTACAGGAGGAAGGAATCTGGGAGATGGGGACTAGGGAGAAGAATGGGGAAAGGGCAGTTTGAACTGTTGGTTCAGGGACTGGCTGAAGGTATGGGTTTCTGTGAGTGACGGCAGTACAGCAGAACCTGTCTGCTAGTCGGCTAGTCCTGGATCTCCTGTAGCTGGGTGTTTCTTCAGGAGGGGAAACAATATTCTCTCTGTGGCCCAGCAGCAATGGGAAATGCGCTGTGCAGGAAACAGACAAGCCGCATGTCTATCATAAAGGGAACATGCAGGGCTACAGGCAGGCACTGCAGTCAGAAACTGGACGGAAAATCATTAGGGGAGGGGTGGTGGTTGGTGCGGGGGAGGTGGTTGGTGCGGGGGAGGTGGTTGGTGCGGGGGTGGTGGTTGGTGCGGGGGTGGTGGTTGGTGCGGGGGTGGTGGTTGGTGCGGGGGTGGTGGTTGGTGCGGGGGTGGTGGTTGGTGCGGGGGAGGTGGTTGGTGCGGGGGTGGTGGTTGGTGCGGGGGTGGTGGTTGGTGCGGGGGAGGTGGTTGGTGCGGGGGAGGTGGTTGGTGCGGGGGAGGTGGTTGGTGCGGGGGTGGTGGTTGGTGCGGGGGTGGTGGTTGGTGCGGGGGTGGTGGTTGGTGCGGGGGTGGTGGTTGGTGCGGGGGTGGTGGTTGGTGCGGGGGTGGTGGTTGGTGCGGGGGTGGTGGTTGGTGCGGGGGTGGTGGTTGGTGCGGGGGTGGTGGTTGGTGCGGGGGTGGTGGTTGGTGCGGGGGTGGTGGTTGGTGCGGGGGTGGTGGTTGGTGCGGGGGTGGTGGTTGGTGCGGGGGTGGTGGTTGGTGCGGGGGTGGTGGTTGGTGCGGGGGTGGTGGTTGGTGCGGGGGAGGTGGTTGGTGCGGGGGTGGTGGTTGGTGCGGGGGTGGTGGTTGGTGCGGGGGAGGTGGTTGGTGCGGGGGTGGTGGTTGGTGCGGGGGAGGTGGTTGGTGCGGGGGAGGTGGTTGGTGCGGGGGTGGTGGTTGGTGCGGGGGTGGTGGTTGGTGCGGGGGAGGTGGTTGGTGCGGGGGAGGTGGTTGGTGCAGGGGAGGTGGTTGGTGCGGGGGTGGTGGTTGGTGCGGGGGAGGTGGTTGGTGCGGGGGAGGTTGTTGGTGCGGGGGTGGTGGTTGGTGCGGGGGAGGTGGTTGGTGCGGGGGAGGTGGTTGGTGCGGGGGAGGTGGTTGGTGCGGGGGAGGTGGTTGGTGCGGGGGTGGTGGTTGGTGCGGGGGAGGTGGTTGGTGCGGGGGTGGTGGTTGGTGCGGGGGTGGTGGTTGGTGCGGGGGAGGTGGTTGGTGCGGGGGTGGTGGTTGGTGCGGGGGTGGTGGTTGGTGCGGGGGTGGTGGTTGGTGCGGGGGTGGTGGTTGGTGCGGGGGTGGTGGTTGGTGCGGGGGTGGTGGTTGGTGCGGGGGTGGTGGTTGGTGCGGGGGTGGTGGTTGGTGCGGGGGAGGTGGTTGGTGCGGGGGAGGTGGTTGGTGCGGGGGAGGTGGTTGGTGCGGGGGAGGTGGTTGGTGCGGGGGTGGTGGTTGGTGCGGGGGTGGTGGTTGGTGCGGGGGTGGTGGTTGGTGCGGGGGTGGTGGTTGGTGCGGGGGTGGTGGTTGGTGCGGGGGTGGTGGTTGGTGCGGGGGAGGTGGTTGGTGCGGGGGAGGTGGTTGGTGCGGGGGAGGTGGTTGGTGCGGGGGAGGTGGTTGGTGCGGGGGAGGTGGTTGGTGCGGGGGAGGTGGTTGGTGCGGGGGTGGTGGTTGGTGCGGGGGAGGTGGTTGGTGCGGGGGAGGTGGTTGGTGCGGGGGTGGTGGTTGGTGCGGGGGAGGTGGTTGGTGCGGGGGAGGTGGTTGGTGCGGGGGAGGTGGTTGGTGCGGGGGAGGTGGTTGGTGCGGGGGAGGTGGTTGGTGCGGGGGAGGTGGTTGGTGCGGGGGTGGTGGTTGGTGCGGGGGAGGTGGTTGGTGCGGGGGAGGTGGTTGGTGCGGGGGAGGTGGTTGGTGCGGGGGAGGTGGTTGGTGCGGGGGAGGTGGTTGGTGCGGGGGAGGTGGTTGGTGCGGGGGAGGTGGTTGGTGCGGGGGTGGTGGTTGGTGCGGGGGTGGTGGTTGGTGCGGGGGTGGTGGTTGGTGCGGGGGTGGTGGTTGGTGCGGGGGTGGTGGTTGGTGCGGGGGTGGTGGTTGGTGCGGGGGTGGTGGTTGGTGCGGGGGTGGTGGTTGGTGCGGGGGTGGTGGTTGGTGCGGGGGTGGTGGTTGGTGCGGGGGTGGTGGTTGGTGCGGGGGTGGTGGTTGGTGCGGGGGTGGTGGTTGGTGCGGGGGTGGTGGTTGGTGCGGGGGTGGTGGTTGGTGCGGGGGAGGTGGTTGGTGCGGGGGAGGTGGTTGGTGCGGGGGAGGTGGTTGGTGCGGGGGAGGTGGTTGGTGCGGGGGTGGTGGTTGGTGCGGGGGTGGTGGTTGGTGCGGGGGTGGTGGTTGGTGCGGGGGTGGTGGTTGGTGCGGGGGTGGTGGTTGGTGCGGGGGAGGTGGTTGGTGCGGGGGAGGTGGTTGGTGCGGGGGAGGTGGTTGGTGCGGGGGAGGTGGTTGGTGCGGGGGTGGTGGTTGGTGCGGGGGTGGTGTTACTGGAATCGGATCTGCCCAGCTGGAAACTGATTGGATCAGATCACCTGTTCCACTAACAGCCCGCCATTCTATTCCTACTGTAGTCATTGGCGAGTGGAACCGGGCAGGATATAAAGCGAGCAGTAAATCCAAATCCTACCAGTTTTCCACACCCCTCCGTAACTCCCCTCACCCTCATCTTAAACCCAGCTCTTGTTGAATCTGTCCAATCGGAAAACACAATGAAAATGTTAAAAGGATGGAATTTCTCTGGGCTATTTCTGGATATTTACTTGGGGGTATCCCAGTGCAAACTGAAATATTTTTTATTGACTTGTGAACTAATCAGCGTCCTTTTCTCCTGCAGTATAACTTGTTTGAAATTTGGTTTTCTTCTGTCATCTCCTGAGAACTGCAAGACCTAAAACTTCAGCAAGGCATCTCTATTCAGGAGCGTTCAAATATTCTTACAAAATTCATCAGATGGGGAAATCCAAACTACTGTCCCAGGTTCCTTCACACCTGACACCCCAGCCCACAGAATCCAGTACCAACTGCGCTGATATTTCCGATTTGCTGTGTGGTTCTGGGCAGGGCTCCTAACTGGGGGAATGACCTACAATTCTAAATCCTGCGACACCAGGGTCTGTGAGGATCAGTGACTGGGAATTGTCAGAATTATTTTCTAAAAGAGGTCCTGAATTCATGGACCATTATCAACAAGGAATAATTGGATTGAATCAGTGTAAACTCCAGGTCACCTCCAATATATCGCTGTTTCTAATCTGCAGACTGTCTGTCCCTCCATAGTAAAGATACTGCATCACCATCTGTAGGGAAAATTATTTAGAAATTACAAACAGCAGGAACAAAATGAAAAACTGAATCTAAGTCAGGTGGAGAAACTAGACACAAATTCTTTTCTGGATAGTAGGTTTGTGTAGAGAAAGCAGCATTACATTTCTCTGCTTCCATATCTACAGACATCCAGCATTTCAGCAGTCTCTCTTTATAAGTTCTTTATGTACTTAATTAAGTCATGCCCTTTCCTTGTGTATCTTTACAAAATAATTAACATCCAATGAATAAAATGTAGTATAAAAGTAAAATTACAGCGAAATAAAACTTTGGTCGAAGGATTCTGAAATATCCGCTGTGGCTCAATTATGTTACTTAAATGTAAATGTTATTCGCCCTCTGGTCTCCAGGGTAACTGTAAAAAGATGAGAGGATTGTACATGCTTATCTGGGCAGGATGGGGATAGTTTCTCAAATAGGAATTGTGCATGGGATGTACATAACACAAGGAATAAAACTCGAGTGAGAAGCATAGATGCAGTGGAAAGGATATGAGGTGGTCAGTACAGGAAGCTGGGTACAAGCTGGACACGTTCAGAACTGACTATTCCAGGCTATTCGATTATTAGAAAGGATGGGGGACTTGTGAGAGGAGGAGCAGCAGTATTAATAAAGACACATTAAAATAGTGAGAGGACGGCACAGTGATTAGCACCGCTGCCTCACAGTGCTAGGGACCCGAGTTCAATTCTGACCTTGGGTCACTATATCTGCACATTCTCCCCATATCTGTATGGGTTTCCTCTGGTTTCCTCCCACAGTCCAAAAGACCTGCTGGTTAGGTTGATTGGCCATCCTAATTTACCTCTTAGTATCCCAAGGTGTGTAGGGTCAGGGGATTAGCAGGGTAAATATGTGCGGCTAGGGGGGGGTAGAACCTGGATAAGATGCTCTATCAGAGAGTTGGTGGGCCAAATGGCCTCCTTTGGCACTGTAGGGATTCCTTGAACAAAAGATACTAACTTTCCTGCCATTCATAAGGAGGCTGAAGTGAACCATGTCTGACAATAGCTCCCTATCTGCCTGCTCTGCTATCCTCTACAAAGCTGATTTCATTACCTTAAATATATTGTACTTGATGTGGCCAATTTCAATAAAAATACTGGATGGATTGTCTGAGGACATTCTGCTCGACAGCAGCATCTTAAACCTAAAGACACAGAGAAGACTGAGTTAAATACAGTGATAAGTTCCATGGACAGTAACTGACAAGAAGGCTAACACGCGCGCACCATACACACACCCACCCACCCACCCACACACACACCCACCCACACAGCTCCTAACAAGATTCACTGGCTATTCCCTCTGGCAGGATCTTCTGATTAGAAACCCGATCCCATGCTCACTGGGAACCAAAGCCCAAGCGGCAGCATTCTCTGGTGCTTTGCAGTGAATGGAGATTTGGCTGAGCGCCAAATTTTCCATCCTCACTGGCGGTGGGGCTGGACAATTGCGGCCACAGAGTCATAGAAGTTTTCCAGCAGGAAAGAGGCCCATTGGCCCACTGTCCGGGCAATTGTTATTGATGTTCGAAAACCTTGGGTACTCGTGTTCCACACTTACATAAAACATCCTTCTACCCCGCACACTCGCACCACTGTGGCTTTAAGCCGAGGGGTTTACCTTGGTGAGGCAGTGAACAATAACACTCTGTGACCATAAAATGGTTTCCCTTCCACTAGAAATGTAACGTCAGACATCTCCTTGTTATTTAGAAAGTGAGGATCTGGAATCAAGCAAAGTGCAAGATTAAGTTACAGCATAAAATGCAGGATTAAATTACAGCACCAGAAAGCGCAGGATCAAATTACAGCACCAGAAAGCGCAGGATCAAATTACAGCACCAGAAAGCGCAGATCAAATTACAGCACCAGAAAGCGCAGGATCAAATTACAGTACCAGAAACGCAGGATCAAATCACAGCACCAGAAAACGCAGGATCAAATTACAGCAACTGAAAACGCAGGATCAAATTACAGCACAAAACACAGAATTGAATGACACATGGTTAAATTATAATACATGGGGGCAACCTTACCAAAAGAATTCTAAATGCCAATCAAGCCTGAAAACAGGGGAGAATCGCACTGATATTTTGGATGGGTTCCCAGTCTCAATCATACAGCACTTAGGAAAAAAATGAGGCAGGATGCGATTCTCGCCAGTTGGGGATAGAGCAGAGTCTACTCTCTCTGGTGAAGCCAGCTGCTAAACTCTAGGGGAACCATTGTGCAGGCGCCCCCATCTCCCAGTATACTTACACAACTGGGAGATCTCATATCACTCTCTTCCTCCCCCACCCCCCAGGCTGTGCTAGAGTGCCCCGTGGTCAAACCAGGATGCCGGGCTGGCATTGCACAAGGGGCATTGCCGGGCCCTGCCCCCAACCACCTGGGGGTCTTCAGTGGCTTCAGTTCCCACTGACAAGGCCATCATGTCTGGTCCCCATTTGTGGGGACGCTATACGATGCTCGCCTGTGAGGACTTCGATTGACGAGTGGGTAAGGAGTCTGTCCAGCCGATAGAGTCCTGATTCAGATGAATGTTGAGATCAGCTTTGTCCCCTTTCCGCGCACGGACAAAACAGGGTCAATAACATTGCAAGAGGTGAAAAACCAGACGCACACCCAATTTTACACCTATGGCCCGATTGTACTGCCTCGCCTTGCCTGTTGACCAGCCTGACGAGCCAGTATTTGCCCCTCCACAGGGTTCAATTACAACAGCACAAAACACATGGTTAAATTACAGCAAACTCAGAGCACATACCCAGGCGAGAAATCTGTTTCCGTTTGATTTCTGTAAACTTGGGAATCGGGTAGGGGCCATAACACTGGACAAAGATCCCTGCCAACTGCTGACTGATTGCTTCATTCTGAAATTGGAGAGACAGATTAAAGCAGAGAGACTGTGCACATTTCGGACCGATTGCAAGATGCACTCATCAATATCCCGATATTCAAATCCGACCACCACCCACCTTTAAGACGAGGAATCCATCAGCACAATATCAGTTACTCAATCACCAGAACTGGCTCCTTCTAGCCCCATAACATTTCCTGTCTCTGCTCTCACTCAGCTCATCAGTCGCTGAATCACTTATCCATTCCTCTGCTACCTCTCTGCTTGGCTACTCCACTGCTGTTCTCCCCAGCCCTCCACCCTCTTCAATACTCAGCTGATCCAAACTCTGCTGCCCATGTCCTAATGCACAGCAGGTTCCACTCCCCCGCACCTCCGCGCTCAACTACCTGCACTGGCGCCCGATCTGGCAATACCCACAGTTTTAAAACACTCATGTTTAAGGGTATATTTTATTCTTCAAACACTTTTAGAAAGAAAGCAATCCCTCCACACGTTGAAATGTCTTAAATAGTTTTGCCTTTATTAATGTGTTTCCCATACAAACTCCAATCCATCTGTGGAACTGACTGAAAGCAAAATAATCTGGCTGCTGGAAACTTGAAACAAAAAAAAAGCTGCTGGAAAAGCTCAGCGGGTCTGCCAGCGTCTGTGGAGAAAGGAACAGAATTAACGCCCCCGCCCTTGGAACTTCTCAAGCTGGCCTGGCTTTGTGAACAGACACAGCCTCCCTGGACAGACACAGGACCTGGGACACAGACTCCAGGGACACACTCAGGATCTGGAAGAGACTCCTGGCATCAGCCTAAAGAAAACCACGTGTGATTAAAGTTTGTGCTTTTATCTTGAGTTTTAATTTATTCTGAGAGTCCAATTCGACACAAAACGTTAATCCTGTTACTCCCATCACAGACGTTGCCGGACCTGCTGAGCATTCCCGGCGTTTGCTGTTTTTACTTGCGGAACTATTAACAGTTATCAAAGAGCAGACGCATCCTCCAGTGCTACAAGATTCTTTGTTTCTATTTCCCACAGACTCTCACCATGTACCTCTTACTGACTTCCCTCTGTGACTGTCAAATTGGGAAGGGAGTGATGGAAATGTATTTGTACTTCATTAGTTTAAAGCACGCCTTGGTAAGGTTTGCGAATGAATGACTCACACACACACACAGTGTAAAATGTTACTACCTTGCTGGCTCTCAGGATCTGAAACATGAGTGGTAGACCCTGCAGAAGGAGCTGCTCACTGTACTCTTCCTCCTTGATAGTGCCAAACTCTTTCAGTAAGCACTGGATGATAAGTCTCCGGTGTTGGACGAAAGCTGTGTTCAGGGACAGCAACCACGAGTGCAGGTTCCACGGAACGCCTGTGTGACAAAGGCAGTATTAACATACACGCAACACATTACAGGACAGATTAGAGGACCAGACACCACCTTTCACCAGCTGGAACCCACTTGGATGGGGGGGGTGGGGGTTCACTTCTCACTAGGGCAACAGTATGGCACAGTGGTTAGCGCCAGGGACCTGGGTTCAATTCCAGCCTTGGACGACTGTCTTGTGGAGTTTGCACTTTCGCCCCCGTGTCTGCGTCGGTTTCCTCCGGGTGTTCCGGTTCCCTCCCACAGTCCAAAGATGTGCAGGTCAGGTTGATTGGCCATGCTAAATTGACCCTAGTGTCAGGGGGATTAGCTGGGGTAAATGCATGGGGTTATGGGGATTGTGGTCGGTGCAGACTCGATGGGCCAAATGGCCTCCTTCTGCACTGCAGGAATTCTATGATTCTAAGTGTGAGGAAAAAAATCATCTTTTCTAAATGTATGTTCACCTGACAACACGTGAGACAGCTCTGAGGGAGAATCACATTGGGCAGAATTTTGCCACTTTCTGGTAAGTATGGTCTCGGGTGGGAAAGTGGGTTAAGTTTGCCTGCAGCACTGCTGGCTTTTCCTGCCACATTTGCAAACAGTTTGGTGAAAATAAAACCTAGAAGGCCCAGCTCACCAGGACTCTGTCCCACCAGCAATAGCAGTTCTCAAAATAAGGGTAGCACGGTGGCACAGTGTTTAACACTGCTGCCTCACAGCACCAGAGAATAGAGAGGAGAGAGACACCCACACAGGCAGACTGAGACAGAGCATGAGAAAGAGGAAACTAAGGATACAGAGTGAGAGACAGAGAGATAGAGAAGGAGAGAGAGAGACACACCCACACAGGCAGACTGAGACAGAGCATGAGAGACAGGAAAATAGGGATACAGAGTGAGAGACAGAGAAAGAAGGGTAAAGAGTGAGAGACACAGAAGAGGGAGAGAGGAACAGACAAGGGTAGAGCGGGAGGGAGACACACACACACTAACCAAAGCCTCTAATGTCCATGGTGATATCCACATATCCGTGTTCAGAACTGTGATAAATGGCTTCCCTCAGGACGTTCAGCCGGGCCTTGTTGTTGCGATTGGAGCTTGTGGGAGTGGAGCTCCCTGTGGGATCCGTTCCCTCAGCCAGAATCTCCTCCAGCGACAAAACATTCCTGGTTTCCTTCTCCGAATGTGTCAGCAGTTTCCGAAACACATTCCTAAACGGGCAGGATACGGGAAAAAAAAAATAGATCAGGCTCGAGGGAGGGAGAGAGAGATGACGGGGAGAGACCTCACCCTCAAACCCCTGAACGATACAACAAGCTGAACCAATCCCAATGGTGACACCCTCAGCCCGGGACTCCACTTGCTCCCCCCTCAGTGAGGCTCTGAGACCCCCGGTTACCTGTGTCCGTGTGCAGCAGCCTGGCTGTACGCACTCATGTCACCGTGTGGAGTAATGGAGAAACCGTTCCGGCACATTGTCCCGATCATTGGCTCTGCCCCTCGGTCCAGCAGCAAACTCACCAGCTCAAAATAACCTAAAAACCAAACATCAGAATCGATGAATTTCAGCTGATTTTAATCCATTCCACCCAGTGTGAATGGGCTAGAATATGTCTCTTTGCACAGACTCAGTTGCAGCCTCACAGTTCAGCGTTGAATTGTATGAGCAGTCTTAAAAAAAACACTTCCAAAATGTCATTTCATCCCAAACTGATTTAAACAAAAACATGCAACAGGAGGAAAGGGTCCTGATTGAATGGCCCTGGTGGTGCCTCAGACTGGGGAGCTATAGGCTCCCCAAGCATGCAGGTAATTCAAAAATCACGCAAACCAGCCTCCCATCCGTTGACTCTGTCTACACTTCCCGCTGCCTTGGCAAAGCAATCAGCAAAATTAAGGACCCCACATTCCCTGGACATTCTCTCTTCCACCAGGAAAAGGATACAAAAGCCTGAGGTCACATACAAACCGACTCAAGAACAGCTTCTTCCCTGCTGCTGTCAGCCTTTTGAATGGACCCACCTCGCATTAAGCTGATCTTTCCCTACACACTAGCTATTACTGTAACACTACATTCCGCACTCACTCATTTCCTTCTCTATGAACGGTATGTTTTGTCTGTATTGCATGCAAGAAACAATATCTTTCACTGTATGTTAATACGTGTGACAATAATAAATCAAAAAGGTGCAAAGTTTGGGACATATTATTTTTGTATGCAGAGAACGGATCCCTGTATATGCATGTCCATCACTTCCAGCTTCTACATTACGACTCAGCTGACTTTCTCGGTATAAATTTTTGAAATTTGGTACTCTTGCGTTTGGAGATGGCACAGTGGCAGTGGTTAGCACCGCTGCCTCACAGCCCCAGGGACTCGGATTCGATTCCCAGCTGGGGTCACTGTCTGTGTGGAAGCTGCACATTCTCCTGATGTCTGCGTGGGTTTCCTCCGGATGCTCGGGTTTCCTCCCACAGTCCCAAAGATATGCGGGTTAAGTGCATTGGCCATTCTAAATTGCCCCTTAGTGTCCCGGGATGCATAGTTAGAAGCATTAGCGGGGTAAATATATGGGGTTTATGGGAGTAGGGCCTAGGGGTTGGTGCAGGCTTGATGGGCTGAATGGCCTCCTTCATAGGGTTGCTATGACATTTGTCCTAATGTGTGCAAATTAAAAGTTTTAGCAACGTGTCTGTCTCTTCAGCCAAGGTTGAGTTTTTGTATGACTGGGGAACTCTTCAAATAAACATTAGAAACATAGGATTTGCCTTTCCACGTTTTGTACTTTAAACTTTCTGAATGTACAGAGACCTTTGAAGGGTAGACTTTCTCCATTGGCTCTATTAGGAATCTCTACCATGTGGACTGGGATGTGTTCGCGGATCAGGAATTGATGATAAAGGTTAAACTGGCCGTGCAGTTTTGATATGTGCAGAGGATTCACTCAGATCATTTACATCCCACCTTCATCAAGGCCTTTACTACTCTCCAATCAAAAACCTGCTTCTCTGGAAACATTCCAGCAATGTGCTCACTGCTTTCACAGTAAATCTGATGTCGGAACAAACAGCTCAGTTCAAAATAATTATTCTGCCTTGTCTGTTCACGGGATGTGTGTGTCGCTGACTGGGACAGCACTTGTTGCCCTTGAGAGGTTGGTGGTGAGCCGCCTTCTTGAAACTCTGCAGTCCATGTGGCGTAGGTACACCCACATTGCTCTTAGGGAGGATTTGGATCCAGCAAACGGGAACAAGGAACCGCTATATTTCCAGATCATTATTCAACAACAAGGGCCTCACGGTGGCACAGTGGTTAGTACTGCTGCCTCACAGCACCAGGGACCTGGGTTCAATTCCCAGCTTGGGTCACTGTCTGTGCAGAGTCTGCACGTTCTCCCCGTGTCTGCGTGGGTTTCCTCCGGGTGCTCTGGTTTCCCACCACAATCCAAAAAGCTGCGGGTTAGGTTGATTGGCCGTGCTAAAGTAGGGGGATTAGCAGGGTAAATATGATGGGTTACGGGAATAGGGAGGGCCTGGGTGGGATTGTGGTTGGTGCAGACTCAATGGGCCGAATGGCCTCCTTCTACACTGCAGGGATTCTGGGATTCTACTCTCCTTTCAAATTTTAAAATGCAGAAACCACTCCCCCAAAAGGCAAATGGGACAACATTTACATGTTAACAGGACATCATCAGTGTAGGACCTTAGATTCAACAGAGAGTGAGAGGAAGCTGCAGGATTGCAGCTGTCAGCTCTCCGAGGTAACTGGCACTTTTCAGCACTGCTTGTGGGCCAGGAGAAACAGGAACGCTCTTCCTAGCCCCCTCAATAAAGCAGTCAGGCTGTGTCACAATCTCAATTTCTCATCGGCACCCAGCCTACCAGCTGATTCTCGCTGCCAGCGTCTGGGGACGGACCCCACGGTCTCAGGCTGGGACCTGTCACTGCTCATTTTCCATTCTCTTGGAAGGTGCTGTAGAAACAGCTTTGGTGAGTTACTGCTGTGCATCTTGTAGATGGTCCTTTCTGCTGGCACCCTGAAGAGATTGGATGCCTAAGTTCAGCTGTTAAGGTAGGAATTGGGTGTCTCAAATTCTCTGATATAATACTCTGAACTTGAATCTTGCTGAAAAGAGAGACATGCTGATGAAGCTTTACAACTGCACTCATCAGGACAAAAAGAAGAATACCAAATTGCAAATAATCACATTTGCAATTGAATAAGATACTGATTGGTTTGATTGAGACATTTCCAAGGAGAAAGCAACGATAGGCTTCCGAAGCTTCTGAGTAATTCAAAAAGGTACAACACTTGGACATATTTCTTCAGTGTGCAGAGAATGGGACCCTTTGTATGTCACTGTGAGCAAACACTGTGAGTTTGACTGATTATCTGATCATTGTTAGTGTAGCTGTGAGCACATTCAGCATTGTTCAGCCAGTGCTGCCCACTTACGGGTTCACATACAACAGCAGACATTCTGCAGATAGTGGAACATTCTCTGAACCCCAGGAATCAAACTCTCTCCCAAACCCTTGCAGTATGATTAACTCGGTGATACAATCTGTGGGATTTCATCATAAACACAAGCTGATTTGAGTCTTGGAGGAACTCACTGTTGATGGATTACACAGAACACGCGCAATATTCCCGATCCATCAGGCACTCACCGGCCGCAGCTGCCAGCTGTAAGGGTGTCTCAGAGTAATTCTCGCCACCTTGTCCAACAGAGCCTTCCACATTCGCTCCGGCATCGAGCAGCAACTGTACACAAGAGGAGAATGTTGTTAGCCGGACATAACTCAGGACTTGGGGGGGGTGCTGGGTGAGGGTAGCTTATCAACTGCTCGATACTTACACATCCTTTCATCTGCGGGAAATAGAAAGCAAGTAAAGCTCTCAGCCTTTGTGTCAGTATTCCAATACCCAGCAATGTTCTGGAAGTTTAGGGACCCATTCATTCCATCAGTAACTGTGTAAACTCCCAGGGCATGATGGGGGGGGGGGAAAAGATGCCAGGAGAGGGTCAGGCACAGGGGGAGTGGCTCAAGGATGGGGAGGGAAGGGCTCGGGGTGGGGAGGGGGTTGGGGACTGGGAGGGGCTCGGGAGGGTGGGGCTCTAGGATGCAGGAGGGTCTCAGAGACAGGGGCTGGGCTCAGGACAGGGAGGGGGTTGGGATTGGGAGAGGAGCTCCAGGACAGGGAGGGTCTATGGAACAGGGGAGGGGCTCAGGGATGGGGAGGGGGTTGGAAGTTGTGTTTGAGAGGCTGTGGGGACAGTACACAGTCTTGGGGCTGGGGGTTTATCTCTGGTGATGACAGGGGATTTTGTTACTGATCAGTGATTGCCTCCTGCAGTTTACAGATCAAGACATTGCATTGACAAAGCGCCTGGAATTACCTGGACTGCTGCTATGTGTCCATGTAGCACGGCCAGCGTCAGGGCAGTCCAGTGCCGTGTCTCTGCGGGGATGGATGGGTATTTGTGTGATGGGCTGGGGACCTGAGGGACACAAAACGGGCTGTCAGTCAGAGATTACACCAATCACTCCATCCCATGCACAACAAAACAGCAAGAATTCCAAAGGCTCTGATTTTAACTCTCTGTGTGTAAGGCCATGAAGACAACAGGCTCCCGTCATTGACATCCCTGACTTTATTTCACAACCCGACATGGGAGAGAGGTTCAGGAGCTCATGGGGAAAAGCAGAGCAGAAGAAAGGATGAAGTTCCATTGCACATCTTCAGTAACCTTCATCAATCAGTAGCTTTGGAGGTGTATTTCTATTGACAGATATTACCTGCTGAACTTTGGCAAAAGAGAAGTTCAGCTAATTGGATAGGCCTTTCCATCAGTATATTCTGGATAGTCAGAAGCTTTTCCCCAGGGTGGAAGAGTCAATTACTAGGGGGCACAGGTTTAAGGTGCGAGGGGGAAGATATGAGGCAAGTTTATTTACACAGAGACGGGTGGGTGTCTGGAACGTGCTACCGGGGAGGTAGTGGAAGCGGATGCGATATTGACTTTTAAGGGGCGTCTGGACAAATACATGAATAGGATGGGAATAGAGGGATATGGTCCCTGGTAGGGTAGGAGGTTTTAGTTCAGTCGGGCAGCATGGTCAGTTCAGGCTTGGAAGGGCCGAAGGGCCTGTTCCTGTGCTGTAATTTTGCTTGTTCTTTATTACAACAGTGACCACACTTCAAAAATCCTTCACTGCCCACAAAGTGTTTCAGGACATCCCACTGGTCGGGAAAGGCGATGTATGAATGAGAGGTTTGCTTTCTTTAAGAACCAGCATGATGGGCTGAATGGCCTCCCCCTTACACTGCAATGCACCTGGGCT
This sequence comes from Prionace glauca, assembly GCA_037974335.1. Taxonomy (NCBI): domain Eukaryota; kingdom Metazoa; phylum Chordata; class Chondrichthyes; order Carcharhiniformes; family Carcharhinidae; genus Prionace; species Prionace glauca. Next base: position 6,782,641 of record CM075728.1, on the reverse strand, counting down.
GACGGGGCACACAATAACTGTAAAATCGCTACGAGTGACGGAACACATCTCCAATAATACACAGCAGATCCAAGGGAAAGGCAGAATCTGGCTATCAGAACCTCGAACAATAATGTCAATTAGTCAATACTGATGTTTGGCCCAGCACATGCCAATTATTAGGGCTTCCCAGCAGATCACTGACCTGTTGTTTGAGAAGTATCTCTGAAATTTGGAGCAATTTCTTTCTTTATGATACCGACATATGAAGAGAGACTGAATCTTGGGCTTGTACTCACTGGAATTTAGGAGAGTGAGGGGGGACTTCATAGAAATATATAAATCCTGATGGGAACTGGACAGACTAGAATGTTCCTGATGTTGGGGAAGTCCAGAACTAGAGGTCACATCTAAGAATAAGGGATAAGCCATTCAGGACTGAAATGAGGAAGAACTTCTTCACTCAGAGAGTTGTGAACCTGTGGAATTCTCTCCCACAGAGAACTGGCTGTTGGGGCCAAGTTTGTTAGATATGTTCAAGAGGAAGCTGGACATGGCCCTTGTGTTGAAGGGATCAAAGGGCGTGGAGAGAAAGTGGGAGTGGGAGACTGACAGTGCATGATCAGCCCTGATCATATTGAATGGTGGAGCAGGCTTGAGGGGCCAAATGGCCTACTCCTGCTCCAGTTGTCTATGTTTCCATGTTTATGCTAAGGAATTACCAACCAATCAACAACCTTCATTTACATGGACCCTTCTGCTTTGTCAAACTTACCAATGTGTTTGCGACACATGGAGAGTACTGCAGGGGGGCTGATTTGTTGGGGGGACTGTTTTTTTGGATGAAATGTCAAACCAGGGGCCCCAGGCTTTCCCTCCTGGGTGAATGTGAAAGATTTCAGTGTTGTGTCCCGGGGCAGGGTCACTCCTGGACTGTTTTTATCCCTCAGTCAACACTGCAACAACAGGTTATTTCATCCTCACGCTGCTGTGTGTGGGATCTTGCTGTGCAAGTCTTACCCCCATTACAACCACAAACTGCACTTCAAAGATTACTCGTTGGCTGTAACGAGACATAACAGCAGTCAGGAAAGGCGCCATATAAATGCAAGTCGCATCACTTGTTCTCATTACCTCACAGTTGACATCTGCTCCAGCATCCAGCAACATCTGGACCATGGCCTCATCTCCCCTCGCGCAGGCGTACATCAGCGGAGTCAGGCCCTGTGTGTTAAACACTCATTATTTACAGATGGTGCAACAGTCAGCTTTCCAATAACCTTACACACGTACCGAAAGCCAAAACACCCACCAACTCCCTCATATCATCTGCTGTCAAACAACTGGAACCCGTAATTGGCGAGTTTCAAACTTCCAACCAAAGAGAATGATCGTTAAAAGATTCCAGCAGCAAAACGGGGGGAAACACAACAGCAACATGTGGAACAATAACCACACGTTTATCCACAATATATCACTTCTACCCTGCGGACGCCCACTCACTCAGCCTGTCCAAATCCTCCTCACAACTCAGCCTCCTGCCCAGCTTTGTAACATCTGCAAATTCGGAGTTAATACATTTAGTTCCCTCATCCAGATCATTAATATGGATAGTGAATAGCTGGGGTTCCAGGGCCAGTGCCTGTGTTATCCCAGTAATCAGGGCCAGCAATTCGGAAAAAGACCCATTTACTCCAACTCTTTGTTTCCTGTCCATCAACTGATTTTCTATCCATCTCCATACATTACCCCTCGTGTCTCAATTTAATTTGATTTATTATTGTCACACATACTAGCATACAGTGAAAAGTATTATTTCTTGCACGCTATACAGACAAAGCATACTGTTCATAGAGAAGGAAAGGAGCGAGTGCAGAATGTAGCGGTACATTTCACCCACTACAAACCATCACAACAGGAGAAAAGGCTTCCGATTAGTTAGCAGGTTGACTCTCATTGCCAAGGTGTTCCGTGGATAAAGCAACAGGGAGCTTTAGACTCTCCGAGTTTCTGGGTAATCGGATAAAGGTTTGGATACATTCCTTCCGTTTGCACAGAACAGATCCCTGAGTCTGCTGCTTCCAGCAAGCACATTACAAACACGACTGATTATCTTAAATTGGCTGTAGTTGGTGGCTATTAGCGCCTTCAGAAATAATCTTATATTCTGTGAATCTATGATCATTGCAATCATTCTAAGAGGATGGTGCATTCCGTACAATCGGAGGTTACACCAGTTCACGGGCTCCCAAGAAACCTGCCCTTTTTGCAATCTTGTGGAGTCCGTGGAATTTCGTAGGCTGCACTCCCTTTTTTAGTTACCCTAAAAGCCTTTTTGCTGATGTTTCGTTTGCACTTCAGACCCACTCTCCTGATCCAAGGACACTCGGTGCAGAGGGGAAGGCGGAGGAGCTCCTTGTGAACCTGCTCCTGGGCCTGGCTAAAACTTGCCGTGAACAGGTCCAGGCAGGGGGCGACCCAGGGGATTCTCCGAGCTGGTTGTCCGTCCCTCTACTGCAGTTACATTTGTGGCTGGGTGGGTGTCCCTGGAGAGGGAGCATGCGGTGTCCGAGGACACTGTTGAAGATTCTGGGTAATCGCACCTTTATCCGATTACCCAGAAACTCGGAGAGTCTAAAGCTCCCTGTTGCTTTATCCACGGAACACCTTGGCAACCTGCTAACTAATCGGAAGCCTTTTCTCCTGTTGTGATGGTTTGTAGTGGGTGAAATGTACCGCTACATTCTGCACTCTCTCCTTTCCTTCTCTATGAACGGTATGCTTTGTCTGTATAGCGTGCATTGGGCACTGCAGGGGCTGGGGTGTATTATCAACCCCTTTAATCATAAGAACATAAGAAATAGGAGCAGGAGTAGGCCATCTGGCCCTTCGAGCCTGCCCCGCCATTCAATAAGATCATGGCTGATCTGTCGTGGCTCAGCTCCACCTTCCCGCCCTCTCCCCATAACCCTTAATCCCCTCTCTTATCAAAAACCCATCAACCCGCTTCTTAAAAATATTTAGCGAGGCAGCCTCCACCACTTCAACGGGCAGAGAATTCCAGAGATTCACCACCCTTTGAGTGAAGAAGTTCCTCCTCAACTCTGTTCTAAACCGCCTCCCCTTTAGCTCACATTTTAGTTTGATGTTTTAATTTTCCTTTCTACTTTCTCTTTTGTTTCGGACGGTTCCTTTCTATTTGGGGGCTGTCTCTTTCGATCTATCCCTTGGTTAATTTGATTTAGTTTTATTGTTTTGCCAGAAAGACTGGCAATCGTTCTGAGCGAACGTTGTGTAAACACAGCTAATTCACTGGATTAATGAAAGACATTTTCAAGGGATATAAATAAAGACAGTCAGAGACGCAAATCACACCAACCTAGGAGCCAATTATATTTCTCAACCAATGGTTCAAACAGCTTCTAATGAGCAACAGCTAATCTCTGATAGAAAATGCTGGAAAATCTCTGCAGGTCTGACAGCATCTGTGGAGAGACAATAGAGACAACGTTTCGAGATTGGATGACCCTTGAGGTTTTCCAGCATTTTCTGTTTCAGATTCCAGCGTCCGCAGCATTCTGCTTTTACAATAACTAACCCCTGCTCTGACACATTGCAGCCCACAGTGCTTACCTGCTCACTCCTGGTGTTGATGCCACCAGGTCCCAGGAGGTTAATGGCCTGATTGACCAGGTCGGTCCTGCCACAGTTTAACATGCGGAATCCCAGTCCTTGGCGAAACTTGGCCTCAGTCGCCGCTGCATCCAGTTTTAAAGAGGCACAGAAGCAGTCATCGGCTCTGTGAGAGATAAAGAAGCCAATTCATGAGGTGAACGGTAACACCACCTTTGTAAAATTGGACCAGAAATCCAGAGATCATCTGATCAAAGTCCCACTAAAGCACTTTGTGAAGTTTAGTGCAATAATTCCAGTAATTTGGGAATTGGTTGTTGAAACACCCACAAAATCCTTCCCATTGGCCTGTATGTGACTCTCATTACCCTTAGAAACAGCAATAACTATAATCGTAGCAGCTTCCGCCATTTCCCAAATACTCCATTGACAAGGATATCCATCTGTTTTCTTTCCTTCTTTTCTGTTGCCTCTGTCCCTTCTGGCTCTCTGTGTCTGTTTTTCCTTTAAATCTTTCTCTCCATTTTCTCACTCTGGTCTGAATTCACCCTCTTCTGTCTCCTTCCCTACTTCTCCCTCAAGCTTGCTCCCCAATTCCCTGTGTGTATTAAGAAATACTCTGCATTTCTGCTTTTCTTACCGAAATGGATTCACATTTTTCACATTATATTTCATTAGCTATGTTCTTGTCCATTCAATGAGTTTGAATCCCCTTGATGCCTCTTTGCAGCTTCCTCACAACTCACACTCCTACTCTGTTTGGTGCCATCAGCAAACTTGGAAATATTACATTTGGTCCACACATCCAAATCACTGACGTGGACTGTGAAATCTGGGATCCAAGCACTGATCAGTGTAGTCCCTCGCCAGTCACAGCCTGCCAATGTGGAAACGATCCATTTATCCCTACTCACTGTTTCTGTCCATGAACCAATTCAATCCAGGCCAGTACATTACCCCAATCTCACCCTAATTTTGTTTAATAACCTCTTGTGCAAGTCCTTTTGAAAGTCATCTGAAAATCCAAATCCTCTAGTTCCCCCTCATCCATTTCGTTAGTTACATCTCATAAAGCTCCAAAGGTTTTGTCGAAAGTGATTTATCCTTTCAAAGATCCATGTTGACTCTGTCCAATCCCACCATTATTTCCTAAATTTCCAATAATCAAAACCTTTACTCTAGATTCAAGCTATTTCCTAATTACTGATGTCAGACTAACAGGTCTGTAATTCTGCAGGGTTAGATTTGGGGCCTTGGGATCAGAGTTTTGGGATTGGGATGTTGCGACTGGAATGTCGGGATCGGGACGTTGGGATTGAGGCACTGGGATCAGGATTTTGGGATTGAAATGTTGGGATTGGAGGGTTGAGATTGAAATATTGGGGTTGGGGTGTTGGGATTGGAATGTTGGGATCGGGGCATTGGGGTTGAAACATTGGGATTGGGCGTTGGGATCAGGATGTTGGGATCAGGGCGCTGGGATTGGGGCATTGAGATTGGAATGTTGGGATCGGGGCATTAGGGTTGGGGCGTTGGAATCTGAATGTTGGGATTGGGATGTTGGGATCGGGGCATTAGGGTTGGGGCGTTGGAATCAGAATGTTGGGATTGGGATGTTGGGATCGGGGCGCTGGGACTGGGGCATTGGGATTGGAATGTTGGAATTGGAATGTTGATTGTTAGTTGAGTTTGAAGGTACAGTCGTACTTTAACTGGCGAGGTTCACAGTCGACCCCAGGAAGCAGGAGCCGGGCAGCTTGTCGAACATCGTCACTGTCGATGGAGAAACTCCTGCGGTGCTCAGCATGGGCCACAGCCACTCGGATCCACTCCATCAACGGTGGCTGTACCAGGAATGGCCTGCAGGTGACAGCACAGCCTGTGTGAAACCTCACTCAAACTTATCACACAAACACTCTGACACAATTTGACAATCAGACAGCCCACAGTCACATATCCCACAGTGCTCAAATCCAATAAAGAACTTTTACAGTGCAGGCAACTACACAGGAAGATCCAACAAATAGTAAATGTGGTGAATGACCAGTTAACCTGATTTCGGGTTAGACGAATGTTGGCCACGAGATAAGAACATAAGAACATAAGAAATAGGAGCAGGAGTAGGCCATCTGGCCCTTCGAGCCTGCCCCGCCATTCAATAAGATCATGGCTGATCTGTCGTGGCTCCGTTCCACATTCCGGCCCTCTCCCCATAACCCTTAATCCCCTCTCTTATCAAAAACCCATCAACCCGCGTCTTAAAAATATTTAGCGAGGCAGCCTCCACCACTTCAACGGGCAGAGAATTCCAGAGATTCACCACCCTTTGAGTGAAGAAGTTCCTCCTCAACTCCGTTCTAAACCGCCCCCCCTTTATCTTGAGGCTGTGCCCCCTAGTCCTACTGTCTTTTTTGAACGGGAAGAGTCTCTCCACCTCTATCCTATCCATCCCATTCATCATCTTATACGTCTCAATGAGATCTCCCCTCATTCTTCTAAACTCTAACGAGTACAAGCCCAGTTTAGAACATAGAACCCTACAGTGCAGAAACAGGCCCTTCGGCCCATCGAGTCTGCACCGAACACAATCCCACCCAGACCCTATCCCCATATCCCTACACATTTACCTGCTAATCCCTCTAACCTACACATCCCAGGACACTAAGGGGCAATTTTAGCATAGCCAATGAACCTAACCCGCACATCTTTGGACTGTGGGAGGAAACCAGAGCACCCGGAGAAAACCCACGCAGACACGAGGAGAATGTGCAAACTCCACACAGGCAGTGACCCGAGCCGGGAATCGAACCCAGGACCCTGGAGCTGTGAAGCAGCAGTGCTAACCACTGTGCTACCGTGCCGCCCTATTCAGCCTCTCCTCAAAGCTCAACCCCCTCAACTCCGGTATCAGCCTAGTAAACCTCCTCTGCACTCCCTCCAAGGCCAAAATATCCTTGCGCAGGTGCGGTGCCCAAAACTGCACACAATACTCCAGCTGTGGCCTCACCAATGCCCTATACAGCTGCAGCAAGACCTCCCTACTTTTATATTCAATCCCCCTCGCTATGAAGGCCAGCATCCCATTCGCCTTCCTGACTACCTGCTGCACCTGCAAGCTGGGTTTTTGCGACTCATGCACAAGGACCCCGAGGTCCCTCTGCACCATCGCCTGCTGCAGTTTTTCGCCCCATAAGTAATAGTCCTTCCTACCATTCCTCCTACCAAAGTGGACCACCTCACACTTGCCAACATTAAATTCCATTTGCCATTTCCTGGCCCATTCGCCTAGCCTATTTTCATCCTTCTGCAGACTCTCCACACCCTCCGCACAATTTGCCGTTCCCCCAATCTTGGTGTCATCAGCAAATTTCGACACCCTACACTCGGTTCCCTCCTCCAGATCATCTATATAAATGGTAAAAAGCTGAGGTCCTAGCACCGACCCCTGGGGCACTCCACTAGTCACCATCCGCCAATCCGAATAGCACCCGTTGACCCCCACTCTCTGCCTCCTATTTGTCAACCAATCCTCTATCCACGCTAACACCCTACCTCCAACTCCATGTCCCTCTACCTTCTGCAATAACCTCTTGTGAGGTACTTTGTCAAATGCCTTCTGAAAATCTAGAAAGACCACATCCACCGGCTCTCCTCTATCCACCGCCTTAGACATATCCTCATAGAACTCCAGTAAATTTGTCAGACATGACTTCCCTTTAATGAAACCGTGCTGCGTCTGCTCTATCAAGCAATTCCCTTCAAGATGCCTCGCAATTTCCTCCTTAATGATAGATTCTAACATTTTACCTACCACAGATGTTAAACTAACCGGCCTATAATTCCCCGCCTTTTGCCTGGCACCCTTCTTAAACAACGGTGTAACATTAGCCGTTTTCCAATCATCCGGCACTTCCCCGGAATCCAGCGACGTCTGGAAAATAACCACCAAGGCATCCACTATCACCTCTGCCATTTCTTTCAGAACCCTCGGATGCATTCCATCCAGTCCTGGGGACTTGTCCACAATCAGCCCCTCCAGTCTGTCGAGCACCGCCTCTCTAGAAACAGTAATGTCATTCAGACCCTCCAGTCCTACCACCTTTCCATCGCTAACACCCGGCAAATTATTCACGTCCTCCTCCGTGAAGATAGAAACAAAAAAGTTATTCAATACCTTAGCCATATCCTCATCCCCTACCACTAGGTCCCCTTTCTCATCCTCTAAAGGACCAACATTCACCCTAGCCAGCTTTTTCCTTTTTATATATTTATAAAGACTCTTGCTATCCTTTTTTATATTAAGCGCTAGCCCAGCTTCATAGTTTCTCCTTCCCTTCTTTATCAACTTCTTTGTCAATCTTTGTTGACATTTAAACCTTTCCCAATCCTCTTCTCGCCCACTTCTCTTAGCTACTCTAAATTCCTCCGCTTTTAATTTAACACTTTCCTTCACCTCCTTCGTTATCCATGGCTTATTACCTCTCTTCCTACTATCCTTTTTGACCATCGGAATAAATTTCCACTGAGCACCAAGAAAGATCTCCTTAAAGATCCTCCACTGCTCCTCAACAGACCCTCCCTCCAACACGCTCTCCCAGTCCACATTCGCCAATTCTTCTCTCATCCTACCGTACTCCCCTCTATTCAAACAGAGGACACGTGTCTGGGAACCCACTTTCTCCTCCTCCATCTGCACCAGAAACTCCACCATACAATATCACTCTCCCCAAGAGGATCCTTCACCACAAGGTCCCTAATTCTACCTGCCTCATTACATAGCACCAGATCCAAGATAGCTCGCTCCCTCGTCGGCTCCAACACACACTGTTCGAGGAAACTATCCCGGCAGCATTCCAAGAACTCTTCCTCGAGCCCCCCGCGTCCAACATGGGTCGACCAATCAATATGCAGATTGAAATCCCCCATAACTACGGCCGTCCCATTCCTGCACGCCGCACTTATTTGCGCGTTAACAGCCCGCCCCACCTCCAGATCATTATTCGGGGGCCTATAGACGACACCCACCAGCGTCTTCCTCCCTTTGCTGTTCCTAATCTCTACCCACAACGATTCCACTTTCTGCTCCTTGGCTCCAATATCATCCCTTGCTACCACCTTGATGCTATCCTTAATCAGCAGAGCTACGCGCCCCCCTTTTCCCTCCTGCCTATCCTTCCTAAACACTTGATAGCCCTGTACATTCAGCTCCCAGTCCCTGTCACCCTGCAGCCACGTCTCTGTAATGGCCACCAGATCGTATCCATTTGTGTCGATCTGCGCCACCAACTCATCCACTTTATTCCTAATGCTTCGCGCATTCAGATAAAGCGCTTTCATCCCAGCCTTCACCTGCACCCTATTTGCCGTAACGCCACCAACTATACTCACGCCCCCTACTCCCTCTATTATTGGGACATCCTCGGCCTCTTCCCTTACCTGTACCTTCTCCTTAACTTTAGACCTCGTAACATCACCTACCCTCGCACCCTCCCCCCTCCAATTAGTTTAAAGCCCTGTCTACAGTCCTCTTTACTCGATTCGCCAGCACTCTGGTCCCAGCACGGTTCAGACCAACCCCATCCTGCCCGAACAGGTCCCACCTACCCCAATACTGGTACCAATGCCCCATAAATTCAAACCCATTCCTCCCACACCAATCCCTGAGCCACCCATTCACTTCCTTAATCCTGTCAACCCTACGCTCGTCCGCACTCGGTTCAGGCAGTAGCCCAGAATTAACTCCTCGCTCCTCTTCCGATAGTCTCGAGGGCTTTTCACACCCACCTGGGATGGCACACAGAAGCCCTTCTTTCGTGACTCACCAGAGAGATGGCACCTCTGGCAGTGTGGCACTCCCTCAGTACTGCACCGCCAGTGTCCGTATGGATTATCTGCTGAAGTCTCTGGAGTGAAACTTTCTAACCTTCCGACTGGGATAGGAGTGGGACTCAGCGAGCTGAAATTCTTAGTGAACGGAAAGGCCAATTACCTGATGCAGGTCAATAGCTCAGAACTGATTTGCCACCTGAGAGGTCTGATCCCATTCATATTTTTGACACTCGACAAGGTTTGGGCGTTTTAATTTGGACGTCAAGTGTTTTAGCTGATGCACGATTCTCAACTTAAACTGAAAACACTAGCGTGTATAAGGCACTCAAAACCAAACATTCGTAGGCACTACGGACAGCACGGTGGGTACAGTGGGTTAGCACTGCTGCCTCACAGTGCCAGGGAGCTGGTTCAATTCCCGTCGTGAGTCACTTCTGCGCCGAAGCTGCACGTTCTCCCCATGTCTGTGTGGGTTTCCTCCAATTTCCTCCCACACTCCAAAGATGTGCGGTTAGGTGGATTGACCTTAGTGTCTGGGGGATTAGCAGGTTTAAATATGTGGGGTTACGGGAATAGGGTCTGGGTGGGATTGTGGTCGGTGCAGATTCGATGGGCTGAATGGCCTCCTTCTGCACTGTAGGGATTCTATGGTTCTAAAAAATCAACCTTTGTTTCTATCGGTGTCTGAGCATTCTGTCCCTCCAATGGCTGGTAACAGCGTGAGGGAGAGGACTGACTGGGCTGGCAGGGTGAGGCAGCTGGATTGATATCAGTGCAAGATGCAGCAGCAATCTCTCCGGCTCACCTCTCTGTACTGCTTCGGTCCCTGGCAACCATCAGAAGACTGACTGCCCACCCAGAGATATTCACGGCTCCGTCAGATTAGACACCCACTGAGGCAGTCCTCAGTTACAACAGGGCTGAGCGGATTTGCAAAGGAAACTGAGATCGTGCATTAGTTGCCTGGTGTGAGTGAAGGTGACGTTAGTGGTGTCGGGATGGCCCCAGCCGCGCTCAGTACCTCTCTGTGGTCAGGTTCACTTTAGACGGCTCCACGTTCGGGTTTTCCCACTCCATCTGTGGACAGTGCATGAAGTAGCAGAGCGTGTAGAGTGCCTCAGACTCCCAGTGCAGTGGCCCCTGTTTATAATGGACAGGAGTACCGTTCCCACACTGGATCCACTTTAGCGGCTGCAGATGGTGCATTGCCCGGGAAACCAGGTCACCTGTGGAGGAGATGGAGAGGTGAAGTCAACCTCACGCGTCCAAAACCTTCAGCTAAAAAGGAGTCACGTGGTGGTAGTTTACTATGTTTAGCCGAAGCAGGAAACCTTCAGCCCATCTAACACTCCTATCCATATTAGGATGTAAACGGTGACAACTTTGCATTGGATGTAATGTGACCAGTGGTGACAAGCTGTAAGGGTCAGCTGACCCAGTAAACCATGGAACCAATTACAGAATAATGTGACGGTCAGCTGATTCACTATAAATAAGAACCTGTTGGGAATTGTGTGAGACCTGGATTGGCCCAAGGCAAGTCCCCGAGTTTGGAGTAATGAAGTTTCTTTATTAAACCCTTTCTTTGATTTATAAGGTGGAGTAAGTTCTATTATGTTTTTATTGCCTCCATTTGAAGAGTTCCTTCTGAGGAAACAATCCACATAGGAAAGGAGTAGGCCATTCAGCCCAGTGAGCCTGGTTCACCTTCAATACTATCATGGCTGATCATCCACTTCAACGGCTTTCTGTCCGCACTATTTCCATATCTCTTCATGTCATTGGTATTTAGAAATCTCTGTTTTAAAAGCACTCAGTGACTGAGTTTCCACAGGCTCCTGGGATAGAGAATTCCAAAGATTTACAACCCTCTGAATCTGAGGAATTCACTCTCCCAGCGTATGGTGGATGTCAGGACATTGAGTAAATTTAAGGAAGAGATGGAGAGATTTTTAAATTAGTAATGGGTTTGAAGGGTCATGGAGAACAGATGGGAAAGTGGAGATGGGGGCAAGATGAGATCAGCCATGATGGTATTGAATAATAGGGGCTGACTGGCCTGATCCTAGCACTGCCTGTTGACCCTCCAGCTACAAGGAAACACCCGTGTCATAGAACATAGAACACTATAGCACAAACAGGCCCTTCGGCCCACAAGTTGCACCGATCACATCCATACGTACCAAACCATAGAACTATCTGTAACTCCCAATCCCAATAAATCCCATATAATCATCCAGAAGTCTTTTAAAAGACCCCAGCGAGTTCGCCTCTACCACCACCAACGGCAGCCGAATCCATTCACTCACCACCCTCTGAGTGAAAAACTTACCCCTGACATCTCCTCTGTACCTGCTCCCCAGCACCTTAAACCTGTGTCCTCTCGTAGCGACCTTTCCAGCCCTGGGAAATAGCCTCCGAGAATCCACCCTATCTATTCTTCTCGACATTTTGTAAACCTCTATCAGGTCGCCTCTCAACCTTCATCTCTCCAGGGAGAAGAGACCGAGGTCCCTCAACCTATCCTCATTAGGCATGCCTCCCAATCCAGGCAACATCCTTGTAAATCTCCTCTGCACCCTTTCAATAGCTTCCACGTCCTTCCTATAGTGAGGCAACCAGAACTGCGCACAGTACTCCAAGTGGGGCCTGACAAGGGTCTTATAAAGTTGCGACATTACCTCTTGACTCCTAAACTCAATCCCTCGATTAACGAAGGCCATTAACATTAATGTATCAGTAACAGCAAAATCTTCCGACCATCAATTAGCCATTTCAGGGAAAATCACAGACCCACTCCTCACACAAAGTGGGCGCCTGATCCCCACCTGACCACAATAGAGGGAAACCCCTGCCCTGTATTGTCAGCGCCTCAGTTATGGCTTCTGTAAGCGAAGTGGTTGTTGTTACTCAGTCTCCAGGTTCAAAGAGGCACCAACAGGATATTATCATCCATTAACTGGAAATCCCAGTCACAGTCAGTAGGGGTTATAATAACAGTCAATGGAGTAAAGAATCGTCTGAAACAGAATAATATTCTTTCTGTTCCTCATTTTGGCTTCTTAATACTTTCTCTTCCCAACTGTAAGCTTCTTTGATTATTGTCATTAAATAAACTCTGATTCAATATTGCTGAAAAAAAAGAGACATGTTGCTGAAGTTTTCCATCTTGTACTCATCAAGACCATTTCAAAAATGCCACATTTTTCACTATCACAATTTACACTGCAATTGTTTGAAATTTGGTATCATAGAGTCACAGAGGTTTACAGCATGGAAACAGACCCTTTGGCCCAACTTGTCCATGCTGCCCTTTTTATTTAACCACTAGGCTAGTCCTCTTGTGTTTGGCCTGATGAGTGCAAGACAAAAAGCTTCAGCGACTCATCTCTCCTTTCAACAATGTTAAATTGATGTGCGGCGAAATAATAAATTAGCAATTCACGGGTAAGGGAAGAGGAACAGGGGAACAAGGAGAGAGTTTTTAGACAGATAGTCCTGAAGGCCTCCTGTCCTATTGTAAAAATCTGTCCTTTGGCAAATGAAATAGCAAACAGGAGAGAGAAATGAAAAGAAGCAGGTGTGGGGAGAATGGTGTTACAACAGAGTGAGATTTGTTCTGTCAGAATGACATCTCGGAGGACTCTACCCCTCGTGCGAACCTGAGGTGTGGACTGTGGTTTGAGGGGTTAACTTGTTTCTCACCAAGGGCAAGAGCATCCATCATCTTCCTCCCCACAAAGTCTATTTTCAGAATATCCTGCCCAGAATCCTGGCCTGTATCTCAATGGTTCACAGATGTTTCAGTCCCTAAAACACATGCACAATCTGGCAGCCGACACTTTAAATTCTCACAGATGTTCGCCAATAATACAAACCAATAATTATAGGCATTTATCACACCATCAAATACAGAGTGTGGGGACAGTGAGTCACACATCAAACGCACAAATCACACACTGGTAACTTGAGGGGCCGAATCCATCTTTGGGATGTGAGTGTCACTGGCATTACGCATCCCGAGTGCCCTGAGAAGGTGGTGGTGAGGTTGAGCTGCTGAGTGAATTGCTAGTGCCAATTCCACATCACTGGAGTCACGTATAGTCCAGACCGAGTAAGTTTGCTTTCCTAAAGGGCATTTGTGAAGCAGTTTGGGTTTTCACAACATTGCGACAACTTGATCAGAAACCCCAACGTATGTTATAGAAACTAGAAGCAGGAGGAGGCCATTTGGCCCTTCAAGCCTGCTCCACCATTCATTATGATCATGGCTGATCATCAAATTCAATATCCTGATCCTGCCTTTCCTCCCATATCCCTTTAGCTCCAAGAGTTGTATCTAATTTCTTCTTGAAATCACACTATGTTTTGGCCTCAACTACACTCTATGGTGGTAAATTCCACACATTCACCATCCTGTGAGAGAAGAAATTTCTCCTCACCTCAGTTCTAAAAGGTTTACCCCTTATCCTCAAACTATGACCCTTAGTTCTGGACTCCCCCCACCACCAGGAACATTCTTTCTGAAACTACCCTATTTAACCAAGTTAGAATTTTATAAGTTTCTATGCAATCCCCTCTCACTCTTCTAAACTCCAATGAATATAATCTTAACCGACTTAGTCTCTCCTCATGTGAGACCTGCCAAACCAGGAATCAGTCTGGTAAACCTTCACTATACTCCCTTTATAGCAAAGACATCCTTCCTCAGATAAGGTCAACAAAACCATACACAATACTCCAGGTGTGACCTCACCAACACCCTATACAATTGCAGCAAGACATCCCTATCCCTCTACTCAAATGCCCTCACTATGAAGGCCAACCTACCATTTGCCTTTTCTACATGCCTGCTGTACCCGCATGCTTACTTTCAGCAACTGATGCACAAGGATTCCAAAGTCTTGTTGAGTATCCATTGAGTTATGAAGTTGGACTAGTTTTTCTATTTAGGCATTACAAAATGGGAGCTTTTATCAAGTAAACTTTATTTAACGATACAGTTTAACTATAACAAATGAATTGGCTTAACTTCCACCAATTGAAATAATTAAACATTGCCTGCTGTTCTGTAATGACTTCAATCAGGCCATTGAGGTTGGTCTATTGGAGTATGAACTTCTGATTAAGGATCCAATTGATGGGGCAATCAGGGAGTCTTTTCCTTGTATTTAACTGGGAGTGTCAGTTCCTCTGGCACTCCTGAAGGTTGACTGCTGGCAATGTGTGCACTGCTGTTAGAGTTTGTAAATAAAGGGATTGTGGTGAAAGGACCTCTGCCTCCAAAGAGTTATCGTAGTTCACAAATTACAAAGGGTCGGGTTTCTCTCATTGCTCCTCTATCCTGCTTGCCATTTAATATGGTGACGGCTGATATTCCACCTTAACGCCACTTCCCCACCAAATTCCAATACCCCTTGATTTCCCCCCCCCCAGTTCTCGATTCTCGTCATCCCTCCCCCAACCCCCATTCCCAATTCCCTAGCCAGGGAAACAAGCTCTCAGCACCTACCCTATCGAACCGACTCAGACCCTGGTGTGTTTCAATGAGTCTCTTGTTCTTCTAAACTCCAGAGAGTGAAGGCCCAATTTACTGAGCCTCCACTCAACCCTTGCTGTATTTGCTCTCAGGTGAGTACTTCCTGCCTTAGGTACAGGGAGGCTAAAACCGGACACAATACCCTGAGTGCAGTCACTTGTAATATTCTTCTGAAAATCATGCCTGCTGGTTGCCGGGTCAGCGGGGGGACACTGCGATTGTACATTGATGGGCAATGCAGAGTTCATCCAAGTTTCAGGATGTGCTCTTGACTGCACTGGCTCACTGAACAATAGACACCTGTCTGCATTGTGGCAACGGCACATGGGGCCACAGGGAGACGGGGGGGTAAAGGGGGAGGGGGAGACAGGTGGAGAGAAAGAGAGACAAGGACTGGGGGGGATGGACAACGACAGGGACGCAGGAAGATAAGGGCTGGGGAGTGGGGGATAGGCCACAGAGAGACAGGGCGAGGGGGAGAGATAGGGTGTGGGGGGGGGGGGGGGGACAGGGTGTGGGGGGACAGGGCCACAGGGAGACGGGGCGAGGGGGAGAGATAGGGTCGAGGATGGGGAGACAGGGGTGAGAGGGAGACCACAGGCGGTAGAAGCAGCAGATAGACTCTCAGGGGTGGGACAGTTTCAGAAGGTCGAGATGAAGTTGAAGCAGTTGGGTGTTAGGCTAATCGATCCAGTTCCACAGTGACAGAGCAATTATAGACCAGATACATGGTAATGCTGAAGGACGTGGTTAACACAACGGAATGACCACAGCCGCTCAATTCACTCAACCTAAACGATATGAACTGGTTAAAGGAAGAGAAGTTTAATGAAGCATTGCGATGGAGACACAGATACACAAACACTGGGAGGTAGATGATTCAGCGGAATAATGAGGGACTTGGCTCACCTTTTGTATCTATTTTGAAGGGAGGAGGGTCAGTTGGATTTACTCAAAGTTTGAATCTGCCAAGGTTCAGCAAGGAGTTTGACTGTCTCCTTCCAACAGAGAGAGACACTCTGGCCAAGAAGTTACAGAAGAATTGCTATTATTTTCCAGCTGTTCCTTTTTGCTTGTGCAGAGGTATCGAGCGCGGAAATGGGAACAGCGGCTGTGAATCGAGCGTGCTAAACCCTTTCTAATCACCAGCGTCAGGGAAACGGTGACTTCTTTTTCCCAAAGACCACTGGAGGTGGGAAGCCAAGAACACCTCAGGTGAAGCAACAAGAGCCTGCGTGTGACAGACTCACAGTCAGCCTTGTGGAGTGAACAGTGGTAAATTGACTGGGTTCCAAATTAACTCACTGAGTGTAACTGGGGCTCTCATTAACAGTCTGTGTATGTGAGGGACATGGGAAGAAATCTATTTGATGCTGTAATGTTTAGGTATATCTACACCATACCAGCTTCACTCTGGGCTAGTGAGCTGTGTCTCTAAGCCACACGGGTATGAGTAATGAGGGAGGGCAGCAGGTTACAACACCGAACATTGCTGCTGCCGGCTTCAAGTTAAACAATCCCGTGGCACAATTAGAAGGAAGTTGCTAGTGTCCTGGCCAACATTCCTCCTTCTTACATCACCAGTTGGATGAATTGATCAAACACCTCATTGTCTCGGTGTGTACCTCTTCCCAATGTTACAGCACAGAAAGAGGCCATTCAGTCCTCTGTGCCTCTGCCAGCTTTCAGAAAGTGATACAGTCCCAATCTCTAACCCCACAGTCAACCATTCACACAGGCTTATCACCTCTCCTTGTAAAAGCTGCTCAGGCTTCTACTCCTGTTTTGGCTGCAAATTCCACATCCCAACAAGCCTCCTGTGAATGAAATTCTCTCCCCCTCTCACGGCAGTTTATGGCCTTGAGGCACAGACTCACCAAATATAGGAGAATCTAAAATTAGGGGGCAAAGGTTTAAGGGGAGAGAAACAAAAGTGTCCAGAAGGGCAACAGAAGATGGTGGGTGTCTGGAACAAGCTGCCAGAGGTGGTAGTAGAGACAGGTACAGTTTTGTCTTTTAAAAAGCATTTAGACAGTTACATGGTTAAGATGGGTACGGAGGGATATGGGCCAAATGTGGACAATTGGGACTAGCTTTGGGATTTTAAAAAAAGAGCAGCATGGACAGATTGGGCTGAAGAGCCTGTTTCCATGCTGTAAACCTCTCCGACACCAATTAGTGGAAATCAATTTCTCCTAATTGTTTGATCAAAACATTTAATGATTTTGTCAAATGAGAACAATCACAATCATTCCTCAAATCTAAACCCCTTCATCCCTGCTATCGACTCAGTAAATCTCGTCTGCACCTTGATTTGATTTATTATTGTCACATGTATTAGTATACAGTGAGGAGTATTGTTTCCTGTGTGCTGTACAGACAAAGCGTACCGTACATAGAGAAGGAAAGGAGACAGTGCAGAATGTAGTGTTACAATCATAGCTAGGGTGTAGAGAAAGATCAACTTAATATGAAGTAGGCCCATTCAAAAGTATGACAGCAGCAGAGAAGAAGCTATTCTTGAATCGTGACCTCAGACTTTTGTATCTTCCCCAACAGAAGAAGGTGGAAGAGAGAATGTCCGGGGTGCGCGGGGTCCTTGATTATTATGGCTGTTTTTCTGAGGCAGCGGGAAGTGTAGACAGAGTCAATGGATGGGAGGCTGGTTTGAGAGATTGCCTTGCCTTCTCCATGGCCTTGACATCCTTCCTAAAGTGCGAGTGATCAGCCTCGGGGCAGCTCCTGTGCTCATTTCTTCCCGAGTTGTGCTTTGGCACTTTCCTCTTCCATTGCTACTACTTGCAACTTCAGTGAGTAATATAACGAAGAAAGAGAGTCCGTCGGGTGGTTTCCTGCTGCTTTCTTCACGTGCGCTTAAAGGCAACATAAGTCTTCTTTCTGAAGGATCTTCCTCTGCCTGGAAGTAACCATTGTTCCACGAGATTCCAGCCCTTCCACCACCGAAAAATCACAGGTTCCGCTGTTGGCCAAGACTCCGCGATCCTGAGTATGTGATGACTTCAATCAGCCTTGGGTTGGCCTATTGGAGTGTGAACTCCCTGATTACGGATCCAACTGATGGGCCAATCAGGGAGTCTTTGCCTTGTACTTAACCGAGAGTGTCAGTTCCTCTGGCACTCCTGGAGGTAGACTGCTGACTGCGAGCACTCAGTGCACCGCTGTTAGAGTTTGTACATGAAGGTTCTTTGGCAAAGGGACTTCTCCTTCTGAAGACTTATTACAAATATCAGCCCCTTGCCCGGGCCTGAGACAAATCACAAAATAGCAGGGATTATAAGAACATAAGAACATAAGAAATAGGAGCAGGAGTAGGCCATCTAGCCCTTCGAGCCTGCCCCGCCATTCAATAAGATCATGGCTGATCTGTCGTGACTCAGCTCCACCTTCCCGCCCTCTCCCCATAACCCTTAATCCCTTCTCTTATCAAAAACCCATCAACCCGTTTCTTAAAAATATTTAGCGAGGCAGCCTCCACCACTTCAACGGGCAGAGAATTCCAGAGATTCACCACCCTTTGAGTGAAGAAGTTCCTCCTCAACTCTGTTCTAAACCGCCCCCCCTTTATCTTGAGGCTGTGCCCCCTAGTCCTACTGTCTTTTTTGAGCGGGAAGAGTCTCTCCACCTCTATCCTATCCATCCCATTCATCATCTTATACGTCTCAATGAGATCTCCCCTCATTCTTCTAAACTCTAATGAGTACAAGCCTAGTTTATTCAGCCTCTCCTCATAGCTCAATCCCCTCAACTCCGGTATCAGCCGAGTAAACCTCCTCTGCACTCCCTCCAGGGCCAAAACATTATCCACCCCTTGAGGTCTCAAAAGACCCTGTTAACCGACTTGTGGCTGATTCTTAAGTGCCCTCTGAAATGGTGTGGCAAGCTGCTGAGTTTAAGGGTAGTTAGGGATGGCCAACAGAAGTTGGCCTTGCCAGCAATGCTCACATCCCATGGTCGGTGCAGGCTTGGAGGGCCAGAGAGCCAGTTCCTGTGCTGTCATTGGAGGGCCAGAGAGCCAGTTCCTGTGCTGTCATTGGAGGGCCAGAGAGCCAGTTCCTGTGCTGTCATTGGAGGGCCGGAGAGCCAGTTCCTGTGCTGTCATTGGAGGGCCAGAGAGCCAGTTCCTGTGCTGTCATTGGAGGGCCAGAGAGCCAGTTCCTGTGCTGTCATTGGAGGGCCGGAGAGCCAGTTCCTGTGCTGTCATTGGAGGGCCAGAGAGCCAGTTCCTGTGCTGTCATTGGAGGGCCAGAGAGCCAGTTCCTATGCTGTCATTGGAGGGCCAGAGAGCCAGTTCCTGTGCTGTCATTGGAGGGCCAGAGAGCCAGTTCCTGTGCTGTCATTGGAGGGCCAGAGAGCCAGTTCCTGTGCTGTCATTGGAGGGCCAGAGAGCCAGTTCCTGTGCTGTCATTGGAGGGCCAGAGAGCCAGTTCCTGTGCTGTCATTGGAGGGCCAGAGAGCCAGTTCCTGTGCTGTCATTGGAGGGCCAGAGAGCCAGTTCCTGTGCTGTCATTGGAGGGCCAGAGAGCCAGTTCCTGTGCTGTCATTGGAGGGCCAGAGAGCCAGTTCCTGTGCTGTCATTGGAGGGCCAGAGAGCCAGTTCCTGTGCTGTCATTGGAGGGCCGGAGAGCCAGTTCCTGTGCTGTCATTGGAGGGCCAGAGAGCCAGTTCCTGTGCTGTCATTGGAGGGCCAGAGAGCCAGTTCCTGTGCTGTCATTGGAGGGCCAGAGAGCCAGTTCCTGTGCTGTCATTGGAGGGCCAGAGAGCCAGTTCCTGTGCTGTCATTTGCTTTGTTCTTTGAAAGAATAAAAAAATCTTCCTAAAGGCACCCAGAACTGGACTTTCCATTATTGAGACATAATCGGTTGTCTGTACATTACCTGTCCATTACATTGTGTTGTCTTAACATTACCCTTTTGCTTTTCAAGTCTGTGGCCCTATTTGTAAAACCTTGGATTTTTACAAACATTTGAATTAGGAGCAGATCATAAAATTGCTACAGTACAGAAGGAGGTTATTTGGCCCATCGAGTCTGCACCGACCACAATCCCATCCAGGCCCTATTCCCATTACCCCACATATTTACCCCTATCATGGCTGATCTGGTACTAACCTCAAATCTGCACCCACCTACCCCAATAACCTATCACTCCTGGCCTACCAAGTATCTGACAAAGGAGCAGTGCTCCAAAAGCTAGT
Organism: Prionace glauca; assembly: GCA_037974335.1. NCBI lineage: Eukaryota > Metazoa > Chordata > Chondrichthyes > Carcharhiniformes > Carcharhinidae > Prionace > Prionace glauca. The sequence goes on along the minus strand of CM075728.1, from coordinate 6,762,447 downwards.
GGCACTTGTTACCAAATAAACCTGTTGGACTTTAACCTGGTGTTCTGAGACTTCCTACTGTGTTTACCCCCCTGTCCAACACCAGCATCGCCACATCAGAACACTGAATGCAGGAGTTAGGTCATCTTGTTGAAGTTGCACAAGGCATTGATAAGGCCACACTTGGAATATTATATACAGTTCTGGTCACCCTAATATAGAAAGGATATTCTTAAACTAGAAAGAGTGCAGAAGACTAGGATGCTACTAGAACCTGATGGTTTGAGCTATGAGGAGAGGCTGGATAGACTGGGAGTAAATTTCTCTGGAGCGTAGGAGGCTGAGGGGTGATCTTATAGAGGTCTACAAAATAATGGGGATCACAGATCAGCTAGGTAGTCAATACCTCTTCCCCAAAGTAGGGGAGTCTAAAACTAAAGGACATAGGTTCAAGGTGAACGGGGAGAGATACAAAAGGGTCCAGAGGGTTTTTTTCACACAGAGGGTGGTGAGTGTCTGGAACAAGCTGCCAGAGGTAGTAATAGAGGTGGGTACAATTTTATCTTTTAAAAAGTGTTTAGACAGTTACATGGGTAAGATGGGTATAGGAGGTTATGGCCAAATGCGGACAATTGGGACTATGTTAGGGTTTTTAAAAAAAAAGCAGCACAGACAAGTTGGGCCGAAGGGCCTGTTTCCATGCTGTAAACTTCTATGACTGCCTTAGAAATACTCAACGCGTATGTCCACCATCTTCTCAGGAAGAAAATTTCAAAGTCCATGACCCTTAGAGAGAAAAAAAAACTCACCTCATCTCGGTTTTAAATGAGTGACCCTTTATTTTTAAACAGTGACCCCTCTTCTAGATTCTCCCACAAGAGGAAACATCCTCTCCACACTGACCCTGCCAAGAGCTTTCAGGATATTATGTCTTTCAATCATAACGTTCAGGGATGTGGAAGAAGCGCAGGAAAATGGGATTAGCGCACCTTTAGTGAAAGTTATTGTAGGTTCAGGCTCAGTGGGCTGAACGGCCTGTTTTGCACTGTATGACTGTAAATCACCTCTTACTCTTTTAAACTTTTTTTTTAAACTTCATCAACTAGTTTCCACTTTGCAACATTTGTGTACTTTGGCTGTTCCTTTCCTTTGAAAGTTTCACAGTGTAATGCATTTTCCTTCCCTTTAATCGCACACCAAAAATGCATCATTTTACAATTTCCCATTCAAATTAATCCAGCGTCTAACTGTCGGGTTGACCAGCCTGAATATAACTTCCCTTTACAATCCTATCCAGACAATGTTATGCTCCATATAACTCCACAATGCCACCTGAGAATTTCAAAGTCATCCCGATATTTAAATCCAGATCATTTGGAGCATTGCTCACAACTCTGAAAGACATAGAATAGAATTCATAGAATCCCAACAGTATAAAAGGAGACCATTCAGCCCATCAAGTCTGTACTGACCAAATCCTATCCAGACTCTATTTCTGTAATCTCACATGTTTAGCCTGCTTATAAGAACATAAGAACATAAGAAATAGGAGCAGGAGTAGGCCATCTGGCCCTTCGAGCCTGCCCCGCCATTCAATAAGATCATGGCTGATCTGTCGTGGCTCAGCTCCACCTTCCCGCCCTCTCCCCATAACCCTTAATCTCTTCTCTTATCAAAAACCCATCAACCCGTTTCTTAAAAATATTTAGCGAGTCAGCCTCCACCACTTCAACGGGCAGAGAATTCCAGAGATTCACCACCCTTTGAGTGAAGAAGTTCCTCCTCAACTCTGTTCTAAACCGCCTCCCCACTAGTGTCAATTTAGCACAGCCAATCAACCTAACCCACACATCTTTGGAGTGTGGGAGGAAACCAGAGCACCCGGAGAAAACCCACGCCAACACGGGGGGAAATAGACAGTGACCCAAGCTGGGAATCGAACCCGAGTCCCTGTGAGGGGAGTGCTAGAGGAATTGACACTCTCAGTTAAATACAAGGCAAAGACTCCCTGATTGGCCCATCAGTTGGATCCGTAATCAGGGAGTTCACACTCCAATAGGCCAACCCAAGGCTGATTGAAGTCATCACATACTCAGGACCACGGAGTCTTGGCCAACAGCGGAACCTGTGATTTTTCGGTGGTGGAAGGGCTGGAATCTCGTGGGACAACGATTGCTTCCAGACAGGAAGATCCTTCAGAAAGAAGACTTATGTTGCCTTTAAGAACACATGCAGAAAGCAGCAGGAAACCGCCCAGTAGACTCTCTTCGTTATATTACTCACTGAATTACCATTTATATAGATGATCTGGAGGAGGGAACCGAGTGTAGGGTGTTGAAATTTGCTGATGACACCAAAATTGGTGGAAAGGCAAATTGTGCGGAGGGTGTGGAGAGTCTGCAGAAGGATCTAGATAGGCTGGGCGAATGGGCCAGGAAATGGCAAATGGAATTTAATGTTGGCAAATGCGAGGTTGGTCCACTTTGGTAGGAGGAATGGTAGGAAGGATTATTACTTCCGTGGAGAAAAACTGCAGCAGGCGACGGTGCAGAGGGACCTCGGGGTCCTTGTGCATGAGTCGCAAAAACCCAGCTTGCAGGTGCAGCAGGTGGTCAGGAAGGCGAATGGGATGCTGGCCTTCATAGCGAGGGGGATTGAATATAAAAGTAGGGAGGTCTTGCTGCGGCTGTATAGGGCATTGGTGAGGCCGCAGCTGGAGTACTATGTGCAGTTTTGGGCACCGTACTTACGGAAGGCTATTTTGGCCTTGGAGGGAGTGCAGAGGAGGTTTACTAGGCTGATGCCGGAGTTGAGGGGGTTGAGCTATGAGGAGAGGCTGAATAAATTAGGCTTGTACTCGTTAGAGTTTAGAAGAATGAGGGGAGATCTCATTGAGACGTATAAGATGATGAATGGGATGGATAGGATAGAGGTGGAGAGACTCTTCCCGCTCAGAAAGGATAGTAGGACTAGGGGGCACAGCCTCAAGATAAAGGGGGGGTGGTTTAGAACAGAGTTGAGGAGGAACTTCTTCACTCAAAGGGTGGTGAATCTCTGGAATTCTCTGCCCGTTGAAGTGGTGGAGGCTGCCTCGCTAAATATTTTTAAGACGCGGGTTGATGGGTTTTTGATAAGAGGGGGGATTAAGGGTTATGGGGAGAGGGCCGGAAAGTGGAACTGAGCAGCGACAGATCAGCCATGATCTTATTGAATGGCGGGGCAGGCTCGAAGGGCTAGTTGGCCTACTCCTGCTCCTATTTCTTATGTTCTTATGAAGTTGCAAGTAGTAGCAACGGAAGAGGAAAGTGCCAAAGCACAACTCGGGAAGAAATGAGCACAGGAGCCGCCACTAACCACCGTGCCGCTAATGACATGATTGGTTCTCAGGAAAGTAGGAACAGGAGGAGGCCATTCAGCCCTTTGAATCTGTCCACCACTAGGGCAGCTGGAGGAATTTAAAGTCAGTTCATTAATAAATCCTGGCTGAGTCAGCATCAATCCCATTTACTCTTGCAGTCCTTGCATTTGGCAATGAATCAAAGATAACTTAACGTATAGTAATCCAGAAGTGCCTTGTTATCTCCTCTGGTGTTTTTTAAAATTTGTATTTGGGATGTGTTTTTATAAATATTTTATAAATAAGTTTTTATAAATATATAAAAAGGAAGAGGCTGGCTAGGATAAACGTTGGTCCTTTAGAGGATGAGAAAGGGGAGCTAGTGGTAGGGGATAGGGATATGGCTAAGGTCTTGAATAACTTCTTTGTTTCTGTCTTCACGGAGGAGGACGTGAATAATTTGCCGGGTGTTAGCGATGGAAAGGTGGTAGGAATGGAGGGTCTTAATGACATTACTGTTACTAGAGAGGTGGTGCTCGACAGACTGGAGGGGCTGATTGTGGACAAGTCCCCAGGACCGGATGGAATGCATCCGAGGGTTCTGAAAGAAATGGCGGAGGTGATAGTGGATGCCTTGGTGGTTATTTTCCAGACGTCGCTGGATTCCGGGGAAGTGCCGGAAGATTGGAAAACGGCTAACGTTACGCCGTTGTTTAAGAAGGGTGGCAGGCAAAAGGCGGGGAATTATAGGCCGGTTAGTTTAACGTCTGTGGTAGGTAAAATGTTAGAAACCGTCATTAAGGAGGAAATAGCGAGGGATCTTGAGGGGAATTGCTTGATAGGGCGGACGCAACACGGTTTCATTAAAGGGAAGTCGTGTCTGACAAATTTACTGGAGTTCTATGAGGGTGTGTCTAGGGCAGTGGATGGAGGAGAGCCGGTGGATGTGGTCTTTCTGGATTTTCAGAAGGCGTTTGACAAGGTACCTCACAAGAGGTTATTGCAGAAGGTCAGGGGACATGGAGTTGGGGGTAGGGTGTTAGCGTGGATAGAGGATTGGTTGTCAAATAGGAGGCAGAGAGTGGGGGTCAATGGATGCTATTCGGATTGGCGGTTGGTGACTAGTGGGGTGCCCCAGGGGTCGGTGCTGGGGCCTCAGCTATTTACCATTTATATAGATGATCTGGAGGAGGGAACCGAGTGCAGGGTGTCGAAATTTGCTGATGACACCAAGATTGGGGGAAAGGCAAATTGTGCGGAGGGTGTGGAGAGTCTGCAGAAGGATCTAGATAGGCTGGGCGAATGGGCCAGGAAATGGCAAATGGAATTTAATGTTGGCAAGTGTGAGGTGGTCCACTTTGGTAGGAGGAATGGTAGGAAGGACTATTACTTACGGGGCGAAAAACTGCAGCAGGCGACGGTGCAGAGGGACCTCGGGGTCCTTGTGCATGAGTCGCAAAAACCCAGCTTGCAGGTGCAGCAGGTGGTCAGGAAGGCGAATGGGATGCTGGCCTTCATAGCGAAGGGGATTGAATATAAAAGTAGGGAGGTCTTGCTGCAGCTGTATAGGGCATTGGTGAGGCCGCAGCTGGAGTACTGTGTGCAGTTTTGGGCGCCGCACCTGCGCAAGGATGTTTTGGCCCTGGAGGGAGTGCAGAGGAGGTTTACTCGGCTGATACCGGAGTTGAGGGGATTGAGCTATGAGGAGAGGCTGAATAAACTAGGCTTGTACTCGTTAGAGTTTAGAAGAATGAGGGGAGATCTCATTGAGACGTATAAGATGATGAATGGGATGGATAGGATAGAGGTGGAGAGACTGTTCCCGCTCAAAAAAGACAGTAGGACTAGGGGGCACAGCCTCAAGATAAAGGGGGGGCGGTTTAGAACAGAGTTGAGGAGGAACTTCTTCACTCAAAGGGTGGTGAATCTCTGGAATTCTCTGCCCGTTGAAGTGGTGGAGGCTGCCTCGCTAAATATTTTTAAGAAACGGGTTGATGGGTTTTTGATAAGAGAAGGGATTAAGGGTTATGGGGAGAAGGCGGGAAGGTGGAGCTGAGTCACGACAGATCAGCCATGATCTTATTGAATGGCGGGGCAGGCTCGAAGGGCCAGATGGCCTACTCCTGCTCCTATTTCTTATGTTCTTATGTTCTTATGTGGGTGTCGCCGGTTAGATCAGCATTTATTGCCCATCCGTAACTGCCCTTGAGAAGGTGCTGGTGAGTTGCCCACAACTGAGACTCTCGCTTGGCTAGTTCAGAGGGATGTTAAGGATCAGCCACATTGCGGTGGGTCTGGAGCCACAGGTGGGTCTTCTAAAAAGCCTTAATGGATCAGGTAGGTTATTATGACAACGCTTCACAATGATTATGAAAGAGTCCAGCTTTTTATTTCAGATTTATTAACGAAACCTAGCAGCGGCAATGGGATTTGAACTCCTGTCCCCAGATTAATAACCCAATGACACTTTGCTGCTACTCCCAGTGTGTTATCGAGTTGCCCCTGAAACAACTTGAGGGCAATTTTACAGTAAAACATCCTCCTTCACTCCAACAGGAGAAACATTGAGGATGGGGTGGCACAGCGGTTAGCACCGCTGCCCCACAGTGCCAGGGATCTGGGTTCGATTCCCAGCCTGGGTCACTGTGTGGAGTTTGCACCTTCTCCCCATGTCTGCGTGGGTTTCCTCTTGGTGCTCCGGTTTCCTCCTGCGGTTCAAAGATGTGTAGCTTAGGTGGACTGACCAGGCTAAATAGGCTCTTAGTATCCCAAGATATATTGGGTTCGGGGAATTAGCAGGGTAAATACATGAGGTTATGGGGATAGGGCCTGGGTAAGAGTCAATGCTGACACAGTGGGCCGAATGGCCTCTTTCTGCACTGTCAGGATTTTGTGATGAATTCAATGAACTACACGACTGTGATAATTTCTGACGCCAAGCTGGTAACAAACACAATTCAAACTTTGAAATCTGAGGCTTGATGCATGAAAGGTATGTTCGCATTAATAAAGTCTCAGAAATTAAAGCATTGTTTACACACTTGTGCAGTGTGCTACAGCGGTGCAGAACGATGGTAACACTTGAATGATTAAATTCTTTCCTTACTGAGTTCAGCAATGCTTCCCACACGAGTTACCAGTAAAGACTGCTCGATAGCTCGGAGCTCGGACTGACTGTACATCGGGGCTCCCTCCGACTTGCCCATCTCCCTGTTCAGACTCAAGCTCTCAGGCAGGCTCAGGATCCCTGCAGTAAAAGAAAGATGAGAAAGAGACAAGGCATCATCCTTCAGTCAGCACAAACAGACGCTTCCTATTACATTATCGTTTTAAGAAAGCTTTAATATCCTGTATGAAAGAACAGGACTTCAGAAAAATTCAATGTCACCACGATAAGGCAGCATCTGCTAATCTCCCAAAAAAAAAGACAGTAGGACTAGGGGGCACAGCCTCAAGATAAAGGGGGGGCGGTTTAGAACGGAGTTGAGGAGGAACTTCTTCACTCAAAGAGTGGTGAATCTCTGGAATTCTCTGCTCGTTGAAGTGGTGGAGGCTGCCTCGCTAAATATTTTTAAGAAGCGGGTTGATGGGTTCTTGATAAGAGAGGGGATTAAGGGTTATGGGGAGAGGGCGGGAAGGTGGAACTGAGCCACGACAGATCAGCCATGATCTTATTGAATGGTGGGGCAGGCTCGAGGGGCTAGATGGCCTACTCCTGCTCCTATTTCTTATGTTCTTATGTAATCAGTCTCTGCCTGTGTTTACTGATTCACATGGAGGTTGGTAGAATCATAGAATCCCTACACTGCAGAAGGAGGCCATTCGACCCATCGAGTCTGCACTGAACACAATCCCATCCAAGCCCTATCCCCATAACCCAATGCCCCAATTCAGTTACCCTAGCTGGTCCCCCTGACACTAAGGGGCAATTTAGCACGGCCAATCCACCTAACTCACACATCGTCGGACGGTGGGAGGAAATCGGAGCACCCGGAGAAAACCCACACAGACATGGGGAGAATGAGTAAGCTCCACACAAACAGTGGCCAAAGCTGGGAATTGAACCCGGGTCCCAGGCACTGTGGGGCAGCAGTCCAAGCCCCTTTAGCCTTGCGCTGGAAAAGGTGGCATTATTTTTCTTTTATTTGCTCATGGGATTTGAGCGTCGCTGGCTGGGCCACTCTGATTGTCCATTCCATGATTGTCCATCCCTAATTGGCTTTGAACTCAGTGTCTCGCTCAGCCACGTCAGAGGGCAGTTAAGAGTCACCCACATTGCTGTGGCTCTGGAGTCACAGGTAGGCTTGACCACTTCCTTTACATCAGTGAACCAGATAGTTTTCTTTAAAACAATCGATGATAGTTTCATGGTCACCATAACCATGGTCACCGTTTACAATTCCAGCATTATTCACTAAATTTCAATTTCACCACTTGAATGCAGAGCCAGGGCCTCTGGATTACTAGCTCAGTGAGACTGCTGCATGCCACATGCCTCCCCGGGGAAAAATGGGCCTGAAACTTGAGTCTTAAATAGCGGCAGAAGTGAAGACAAGAGGATGCAGGCAGAGTTGGTGAAAGTGGAATGGGGAAGTAGATTCGAGAGTCACGCAACACGAAACAGTAACAACATACTGCTCTACGCAGTGCCCATTGTAGGGGCCTGGATGCCAATAGAAGAGGTTTGGATTAACGCGGGTGCGGGATAGGGGTCTGGACTGTTGTTACAGAAACTGCCACAGATCTGGAACATTAAATAACTTTTACCGGACAAAAAGCCACGTCAAACCAGAATACGGTTTCCATAATTGTCACCAACTCATAGATTCCATCAGATTGTCTAGATATCTAATTATTATCTCCAACTCTTTGTGTTTTACATCACTCGATCACATAGACTTCTGTTGCTTACACACTGTGTGTGTGTGTGTCTATAAACATGTGTGTGTGTGTACATGTATGTGTCTGTACGTGTGTGTGTCTGTACATGTCTATGTATGTATCTGTACGTGTGTGTGTGTCTGTACGTGTGTGTGTTGGGGGGTGGAAGGGGGCGGTGGGGGAGCGGTTAGAAGAAGGAATAGTTTAATAATTAAATTTTTGGTTTTGAAAATTGTTACCTTTAGCTCTCCGATGGTTTCCTCCCCAGAATGAATTTACAAAGTCAGATCCCACGAATGAAGCTTTATTTTCAGCCCCGACTACAAACCTGGAAAATTCTGGGAATGGTGACATTTCCCCACCAGCTCCAATGAGAAGGAATATCAAGAGCCTTGCGTTGAAGAGGCAAGTTCCAATGTGTTCTAAAATAAGGGGACAATCACTGGGAGCTGCTGACTGAAGGATTCCAGCTCCTTGACTATTGATGAAAAGAGACATGATGTCAAAGCTTCTCATTTTGCATTCATTAGGACAAATACAAGAAAACCAGATTTCAAAGGGAATAATTGATGCCATATGAGAAAAGGGGTGTCGATTGCTTGGCAAATAGGTTCTAATTGGTTGAGGCATTGCTAAGCAAGACTCCAAGATTGGCATTACCAACTGATTGTTATATTTCACGCCCAGAAGTGGCGACTACCGCTGATATTTCTGCTGCATCTACTTTCTCCTCCGTAAACTTCTGACATTTGTCCTCTGCCCCAGTCCATGCCCTAGCGTCAACTTGTGACCCCCAGCTGCCTTGCGATCCCAGACACTAAGATACTGAAAAGCCTCGGGCTTGTAAAACTCCTGAGTGTAGACTTGGAAATGGAGAAAACTGTGGTATCCAATGGTGGAATGTGGCTATCGCAGCAAGATGATGACACACAGAGGCACACAAGCAAACCCTAGCCCTACCCAGGCTGTGAACTCACACCTCCTCATGCAATTCACAAAGTTTCTAAATTAGAATGTTTCAGGGATTCCTTCAATATTTCTCATGATCTTGTTCCATTGTCCACCCACAATACAATCCTTCACACCCAATGAAATAAACTCTCTATCCAGAAAAATAGAGCCAAACCAGTTTATAACAATAAGGGCATTTTATGTTATTTTGGATCTTTTCAAACTAAAACTTATCCTATCACCCCACTCTCTCCCCAAAGCCCTGTATCGATCCCAAACTAATCCCACCGCCCCACCCTCTCCCCAAAGCCCTGTATCGATCCCAAACCAATCCCACCGCCCCACCCTCTCCCCAAAGCCCAAACCAATCCCACCGCCCCACCCTCTCCCCAAAGCCCTGTATCGATCCCAAACCAATCCCACCGCCCCACCCTCTCCCCAAAGCCCTGTATCAATCCCAAACCAATCCTACTACCCATTCTCTCTCAACAGCCCCGTATAAATCACAAACTAATCCCACTCTCCCACCCTCTTCCCATAGCCCTGTATCAATCCCAAACTAATCCCACTGCTCCTGCTCTCTCCCTATAGCCCTTTATCAACCCCCAAACTAATCCCACTGCCCCACTCTTTCCCCATATCCTGTATTAATTCCAAATTAATCCTACTGTCCTGCTCTTTCCCCATAGCTCTGTATCAATCTCCAAACTAATCCCACTGCCCTACTCTCTCCCCATACCCTGCATTAATTCCAAACCAATCCCACTGCCCCACTTTCTCCCCATACCCTGTATTAATTCCAAACTAATCCCACTGCCCCACTCTTTCCCCATACCCTGTATTAATTTCAAATTAATCCTACTGTCCTGCTCTCTCCCCATAGCTCTGCATCAATCTCCAATCTAATCCCACTGCCCTGTGTTTTTTTCTGCATGGACCTGTACATATAAGAACATAAGAAATAGGAGCAGGAGTAGGCCATCCAGCCCTTCGAGCCTGCCCCGCCATTCAATAAGATCATGGCTGATCTGTCGTGGCTCAGTTCCACATTCCCGCCCTCTCCCCATAACCCTTAATCCCTTCTCTTATCAAAAACCCATCAACCCGTTTCTTAAAAATATTTAGCGAGGCAGCCTTAATTCTACTTTGCATAAGATGATCTGCTTCTGCTTTAATCTCACTCTGTGGCAAAACAGGCCCGGCTCAAACAACCCTCTGTAGAAATTTCCCCCAAATCTTTCTCCCGGTCTTAGTCAGCATTTTAAACAGGATTGCTGGAAACGTGGTGAGTCAGGGGTGGCGAGTGAAATGACGATACGTTTGATCGGTTTGTCAGCAAAGGTTTGCCCAGTTCCTCAATGGAGAGGTCTTCCTTTAACTGTGGGATCAGGAGCTGTTTGTTCTTCACCCTGATGCTCTGAAGGGTGTTATGGAATGGTGGGAGATTCTGGGTCTGACTGACCATTGCTATCAACAGGTTTTACTGTGATGTGCCCAGGAAACCAGCACAGGGCAAATGCTGTCTAAAAGAGTATTTCAGCTCAGCAGATTCAGACCATTAGTGAGTCTTGCTGCCTTGATGTCATTGACAGGAGGACATGATGTGGCGTCTGGCAGGTGAATCACCATTTATCATCTTTGCAAACATCGGGATAGGTAGGTGTGCCATTCAGAACAAACACTGCACTCACTAAAACTACTGTCTCCAGATCTATTTTTCTAAAAGGATGTTTTGCTTCACAGAAAAAGAGTGAGGATGACAGTGAAGGCTGGACAGTCAAGATTGGAGAGGGTGAGAGGCGGAGAGGGTGAGAGGCGGAGAGAGAGAGGGTGAGAGGCGGAGAGAGAGAGGGTGAGAGGCGGAGAGAGAGAGGGTGAGAGGCGGAGAGAGAGAGGGTGAGAGGCGGAGAGAGAGAGGGTGAGAGGCGGAGAGAGAGAGGGTGAGAGGCGGAGAGAGAGAGGGTGAGAGGCGGAGAGAGAGAGGGTGAGAGGCGGAGAGAGAGAGGGTGAGAGGCGGAGAGAGAGAGGGTGAGAGGCGGAGAGAGAGAGGGTGAGAGGTGGAGAGAGAGAGGGTGAGAGGCGGAGAGAGAGAGGGTGAGAGGCGGAGAGAGAGAGGGTGAGAGGCGGAGAGAGAGAGGGTGAGAGGCAGAGAGAGAGAGGGTGAGAGGCGGAGAGAGAGAGGGTGAGGCGGAGAGGGAGAGGGTGAGGGGACGAGAGAGAGGGTGAGGGGACGAGAGAGGATTCTGTGCCGTATTTCACTTGGTTTCTTCACTAGACGCAGGACGTGGGGACCAACAGCAGAGCTGTGACCAGGGGATAACATTCATTACAATCAAACCCAGCAATCACTACCTGACCTCCCAACCAGAATCAGAAACTGAAACTTGCTTTGAGAAAGTAGAACATTACAGACTTCCGGCAAAGGGGACGCCCAGGGAATACAAAAGAGACAGTGACAGCTGGGATATGCAATTGGTTGCCAAACCGGGAAGAGAACAGTGTTGAACGGTTGTCTTTTGTTCCGGAGGAGGGTACACAGTGCGGATCCTCAGGAGTCCGTATAAGGATCATTGCTTTCCTTGCACTATATAGTCTATGAAATTATGAGGGGCATAAACAGGGTCGACAGTCAGAATCTTTACCCCAGAGTTGAAATGTCTAATGCTAGGGTGACACGCACTTAAGGTGAGAGGGAGAAAGTTCAGAGGAGATGTGAGGAGCAAGTTTGTTTTTTTACAGAGAGAGTGGGAGGTGTCTAGAACATGCTGCCAGGAGTGGTAGGGGCATTTAAGGGGTTTTTAGATAAGCACATGAATATGACAGGAATAGAGGGATATGGACCAAGGGCAGGCAGAAGGGATTAGTTTAATTTGGTCTCATGCTCAGTACAACATGGAGAGTCACAGGTCCTGTTCCTGTGCTGTGCTGTTCTAGATTAATGACCTAGACCTGAGTGCACGGGGCACAACTTCAAAATGTGCACTTCGCTCAAAATTTGGAACTATTGTGTTCTGTGAAGAGGATATCGATTGGCTTCAAGAGAACTTGGACAGGCTGACACGTGATAGATGAAACTAAAGGTAGAAAAATGAAGTTTCCTTCCCTAAAATGACATTTGTGAGCGAGAACAACAAATCAACAGACTTCTGATCAGATCCAAGTTCTTTACAAAAGCAAAACACAGCTGATGCTGGAAATCTGAAGTAAAAGCTCAGCAGTTCAGGCAGCATCTGTGGAGAAAGAAATAATGCTTGAACTCATGACCACTGGATTATTAATCCAGTAACAGAATGTCTATACCACTAAACAGAGCTTCTTGGCATTGCCATATATACCAGCTCCTTTGCCTATTGCTACCCCTCACTGACAAACAATGGCCTTGACACTGAGACATCAACAACTCTTACATAAGCATTAAAAGGTCGTGAATGAATTAGCACTGGTTTTTGCAAGCAATGCAGCTGAGAATATCACATTTCAGTCATTCTCTGGTCACAAGTACAAGAGGAGTCGAGATCAAATGCAGTCTTCAGATGAAGCAGGGTTAGAGGACATGGGGACAATTATGCGGACTCTCACCAACTTTTACAGATGCACCATAGAAAGAATTCTGGCTGTATCACAGCTTGGTCTGGCTTCTGCCCTGTTCAAGACCCCAAGGAACTACAAAAGGTTGTGGATGTAGCCCAATCCATCACACAAACCAGCCTCCCATCCATTGACTCTGTCTACACTTCCCACTGCCTCAGCAAAGCAGCCGGCGTAATTAAGGACCCCGCACACCCCGGACATTCTCTCTTCCACCTTCTTCCAATGGGAAAAAGATACAAAAGTCTGAGGTCACGTATCAACCGACTCAAGAACAGCTTCTTCCCTGCTGCTGTCAGACTTTTGAATGGACCTACCTCGCATTAAGTTGATCTTTCTCTACACCCTGGCTGTGACTATAACATTACATTCTGCACTCTCTTGTTTCCTTCTCTATGAATGGTATGCTTTGTCTGTATAGTGCACAAGAAACAATACTTTTAACTGTATGTCAATACATGCGAAAATAATAAATCAAATCAAAAAGAAATTAGACCAGACACTCAGATGTAATTCAGACCTCATCCCAAAGCTCTAAATCCTAACTTTACTTTTATATTGTCAATGTCCGTATTGGGCAGCATGGTGGCACAGTGGTTAGCACTGCTGCCTCATAGTGCCAGGGACCCGGGTTTAATTGCAGCCTTGGGTGACTGTCTGTCTGTGTGAAGTTTGCACATTCTCCCTGTCTATGGGCGGGTTTCCTCCAGGTGCTCCGGTTTCCTCCCACAGTCCAAAGATGTGCAGGTTAGGATTGGCCGTGCTAAATTACCTCTTAGTGTCAGGGGGATTAGTCAACTAAAAAAAAATGGGGTTATGTACACAGGGCTGGGGTAGGATTGTTCTTGATGCAGGCTCAATGAGCTGAAAAGCACTATTGGGATTCCACGATTCATAATGTAACCTTTCTATGTAAACTTGTCACGATGAAATGACACCCTCCCACCAGTGGTCACATAGAATTGAGCGAGAATCCCAATAGTGCAGGAGTCCATTCGGCCCATTCAGCCTGCACCAACAACAGTCCCACCCAGGCTCTATCCCCGTAACCCCACGTATTCACCTTGCTAACCCCCTGACACTAAGGGGAAATTAAGCATGGCCAATCCACCTAACCCACACATCTTTGCAGTGTGGGCAGAAATCGGAACACCCAGAGGAAACCCACGCGGACACGGGGAGAACATGCAGACTCCACACAGACAGTTATCCGAGTCCAGAATTGAACACGGATCTCTGGCGCTGTGAGACAGCGGTGCTAACCACTGTGCCACCCGATGTTAGCTAGTAATTACAGTGTACACTTTGTACCACAAATGCAAGAATTCATAATGGTGAAAGTTGGATACGCATTTATTACAAGTATACTTAAGAAGTACTTCATTGGTGGTAAAGTGCTTTGGGATGTTTACAGTCAAGGAAGACATTTTTGTTTTGTATTTTTTTAATTTCCAATGCAAGGTTTTAACATTAATTATAATTAATTAGTAACTGAAACTTCCAATGTTGCTTTTTTGGGGACTGATGGTTAAATTAACAAAAGTCAGCTGGAAAATATCAAGTTCTTCACTCAGCCTCTTCCACGTTTATTAAAATAAATCTAAACTTCTTGGACTGCAGGTTAGACAGCGGTTCTACGCCAAATGAAAAATAAATCTCAGTCAACAACATCACAAAACACATGAGAAGTAGACGGGCACGGGATGTTTGTAGCCTGGATTTCAACTCTTGTCTTCAAATGGCTCCTCCAGGGTTCTCCCAGTGGGTGTGTCCAACAGCTTACTTTGTTTTATTTGGCATTCGACCAGTTCAGACAGCCTAAATCTTTTAGCAGGCAGCGCAGAGCACTGTGAGTTCAGATCAAACTCTGTGCCGCACTTACAGCTGTGTCACCTTCACAGGCTCCAAGACACCACACACACATTCTCACAAATTCCAGCTTCCCCTGGGTTCCAGTTAACTAGGGGTGTACCCGAACAGGTGCCAGAGTGTGGCGACTAGGGGATTTTCACAGTGACTTAATTGCAGTGTTAACATAAGCCTACTTGTGACTCTAAAGTTTTAAAGTAAAGTTTATTTATAAGTGTCATGAGTAGGCTTATATTAACACTGCAACGAAGTTACTATGAAAACCCCCTAGTCGCCACACTCCGGCACCCGTTTGGGTTACGCTGAGGGAGACTTTAGCACGGCCAATGCACCCAACCAGCACGTATTTCAGACTGTGGGAGGAAACCGGAGCACCCGGAGGAAACTCAAACAAACATGGGGAGAACGTGCAAACTCCACACAGACAGTGACCCAAGCCAGGAATCAAACCAGGGTCTGTGACACTGTGAGGCAGCAATGCTAACTAATAAAAAAAACAAAATAAAAACTAACTTTGGAACAGAAAATGATGGTTAAAAGAAACACTCAAGCAGTCAGGCAATAGCTGTGGAGGAAAACACAGTTTTAACTCTGCTTCTCTCACAGCAGTTGCTGCCTGACCTGCTAAAACTGCAAGAAACTACAAAATGAATGTAGCCCAGTCCATTACGCAAACCAGCTTCCCATCCATTGACTCTGTCTACACTTCCCACTGCCTCGGAAAAGCAGCCAGCATAATTAAGGACTCCACACACCCCAGGCATTCTATCTTCCATCTTCTTCCGTTGGGAAAAAGATACAAAAGTCTGAGGTCACGTACCAAACGACTCAAGAACAGCTTCTTCCCTGCTGCTGTCAGACTCTTGAATGGACTTACCTTGCATTAAACTGATCTTTCTCTACACCCTAGCTATCACTGTAACACAACATTCTGCACTCTCTCCTTTCCTTCTCTATGAACAGTATGCTTTGTCTGTATAGCACACAAAAACAATTCTTTTCACTGTATGCTAATACATGCTGTGGAGATGCTGGCGTTGGACTGGAGTAAACACAGTAAGAAGTCTCTCAACACCAGGTTAAAGTCCAACAAGTTTATTTGGTAACAAACGCCACTAGTTTTCAGAGCGCTGCCCCTTCGTCAGGTGAGTGGGGAGTTCTGATCACAAACAGGGCAGATAAAGGCACACACTCAGTTTACAGAATACTGATTAGTATGTGAATCTTTACAGTGAGTCAAGTCTTAAAAGGTGCAGACTATGTGAGTGGGGACAGCATTAAGCACAGGTTAAAAAGAGATGTGTATTGTCTCCAGACAGGACAGTAAGTGAGACATTGCAAGCCCAGGCAAGTCATGGGGGGGGGTTACATGTTTTTTGTTCGTTGATGGAATGTGGGCATCACTAGCTAGGCCAGCATTTGTTGTCCATCTCTAATTGCCCTTGAGGAAATGGTGGTGAGCCGCCTTCTTGAACCACTGCAGTCCCTGAGGTGTAGGTACACCTATAGTGCTGTTAGAGAAGGAGTTCCAGGATTTAGAGCCATGGACAGTGAAGGAATGGCGATATATTTCCAAGTCAGGGTGGTGTGCAAGTTGGAAGGGAACTTGCAGGTGGTGGTGTTCCCGTTTATCTGCCACTCTTGTCTTTCTAGATGAAAGCAATGATGGGTTTGGAAGCAGTTGTCAAAAGGGATTCTTTAAATATTGGACACGGGACCACCTTAAAGGCAGGAGGAGAGTTTTCATCAAAAAGACAGCACCTCTGACAGTGCAGCACTCCCTACTGGAGCATCAACCCACCTGGCTTTTGACTCTGTGGAGTGGGACTCAAACTCACAACCCTTTGGTCCAAAAATAACGGTGCTGTTTCAGAGCTACGGTTAACATCTCAGTGGAGTTGAAGGAGAAACAGGAACATAGAGCAGAGAGGATTATAAAATATCTCGACAATCAGTCACAATGATAATGACATTGATCATTATCAAACACACAAAATAACAATTGTCTGCAGCATTGGGGAGGGGTGGGGGGGGGCTTTGGTTCACAGCCTGAATGCCAGGGGTGCAGCCGACTGATACCCCCAAGAGAGCAATAAAATGGGGAAATTTCCCCTAAATGTAAGCTTTCAGTTTGGGATCTTGGCACCCCAGAGGGTACCAAGTGGGTAACACCACATCCTCAAGATCACCAGATTCCCAACAAGTGTTCCATACATTTTCCCCAATCTGTTGCTCAGAGGTCAGCCCGGTGGCATAGCGGTTAGCATTGATGCCTCACAGCTCCAGGGACCCGGTTCGATTCATGGCTTGGGTCACTTTGTGTTCTCCCTGTGTCTGCGTGGATTTCGTCCGGATGCTCCGGTTTCCTCCCACAGTCCAAAGATGTGTGGGATAGGTGGATTGGCCGTGCTAAATTGTCCACGGTGTCTCGAGATGTGTAGGTCAGAGGGATTAGTGGGTAAATATGCGGGGTTGTGGGAATAGGGCCTGGGTGGGATTGTTGTCGGTGTAGACTTGATGGGCCGAATGGCCTCCCTCTGCACCGTAGGGTTTCTATGAGGTCAGTTTTGTTGCTGTTTACTTGAGAGAGAAGGAATGGCAGAAAGTTTTATATTTGTTCATTTAGGCAGCCCCATAAGAAAATAATATATAGCTTAGAATAAAGACAGAAAGTGCTGGAAATGCTCAACAGGTCTGGCAGCGTCTGTGAATAGAGAAACCGAGTTAACCCTGAGTTCAACGTAATTCTTCTGCGGAGCGGAATCATTTTGGACTCGAAACGATGAGCGGAATTTTCCCATCCCGCCTGCTGTGGGACGGGAAGTCTGACAGCGATCTAAAGGTCCGTTGACCTTGGGTGGGAATTTCCTATCTTAGGGCGAACGTGGCTGGAAAATCTCACCTTTAATCTCTGTTTCTCTTTCCGCAGATGCTGCCAGACCCGTTGAGTGTTACCAGCACTGTCTGTTTTCACTCCAGATTTCCAGCATCCACAGTACGAGTGTGGAATTGTTGTGTCAATGTTTGAGACAATAATATACTTTTTAAAAAAGTTTTTACTCCGTTACTAAATTGACAAAGTCAATGCGCAGAGTGGATCAAACCCATCACATTGCTACCTTCAAAAACCAAATTCAATTCATGTTCTCACAAGAGAGACTAACAAGATCCAAGCTAACAGGATAAGACACTGCACCCTATCTTAGGCTTGATCACAGAATCATAGAATCCATACAGTGCAGGAGGAGGCTATTCGACCCATCGAGTCTGCACTGACCTCAATCCCAGCCAGTCCCTATCCCATAACCCCATGCATTTACCCTAGCTGGTCCCCATGACACTAAGGGGCAATTTAGCATGCTAATCCACCTAACCCGCATGTCTTTGGACTATGGGAGGATATCGGAGCAGCGGAGGAAACCCATGCAGACACGGGAGAACGTGAAAATTCCACACAGACAGTGACCCAATCTAGGATTGAATCTGGGTCCCTGGTGCTGACCACTGTGCTATCGTGATCTTTGCCAAAAAGTTGAGGAGGGATTTCTCATCGTGTAAGGGCTGCCCGAATCATAGATTTCCTACAGTGCAGAAGGAGGCCATTTGACCCATCAAGTCTTCACTGACCACAATTCCACCCAGGCCCTATCCACATAACCCCACATATTTACCCTGCTAATCCCTCTGACACTAGGGTTAATTTAGCATGGCCAATCAACCTAATCCGCACATCTTGGATTCTGGTCTGACTCTCTCCGACAGACTCATGGACTCAAAGGTGACAGCCTGATAAACAGCCTGGGGTGGCATGGTGACAGACTCGATGGGCCAAATGGCTTCCTTTAGCACCGTAGGAAATCTATGATTCAGGCAGCTCTTACACTGTGAGAAATGACCCCAAATCGCTTCTCAGCCTTTTGACTAAGATCACAGTAGCACAGTGGTTAGCATTGCTGCCTCACAGCAGCAGGGACCCTGACTTGGGACACTGTCTATGTGGAGTTTGCACGTTCTCCCTGTGTCTGCGTGGGTTTCTTCCGCTGCTCCAATTTGCTGCCTCACAGTGCCAGGGCTCCTGTCTGTGTGGAGTCTGCACATTCTCCCCGTGCCTGTGTGGGTTTTCTCACACAGTCCAAAGGCGTGCAGGTTAGGTTGACCGGGCCATGTTAAATTGACCCTAGTGTCAGGGGGATTAGCAGGGTAAATGTATTGTCTTACGGGAATAGGGTCTGGGTGGGATTGTGATTGTTGCAGACCCAATGGGCCGAATGGCCTCGTTCTGCACTGTATGGATTCCACAATTCTACCCTCCAAACAGAGACTGTTCAATTTAAAGACATTAAAGTTCAAAAAGGGTTGCCAATCAAAGCTACACATTTGAACAAATGACACAAAGTCGCTTATATTTAAATGAGATTGTACAGATTGGAGAATCTGAGGCAATACCATGGTGGGGGTGGAGTAAACTGTGGGAAAGAGACATTGGAACTACGGAGAAAACCACATTTAATGAAATTCAGGAGTGGACAGGGCAGAATGGGAATTGTTAAAAACCCTGTATTTAGTTCCTTACAGAATGATTTGACTTTTAAAAATTTTACTGCTGAAGTGTGTTGGAGCTAAAGGAACAATATTTATGTTAGAGCATGAGAGTGAATTGAACACAACCCCAAGTGTTTAATAGGGAGGGGGAGTGTGGAGGGGGGGGGGGGGTGAAGCAGGGAGGCTGGGCTGGTTTAAACCGTGTCGATAGTAGTCATGATGTGGGTTTGCCGGCGTTGGACTTTTTACTGGTTTAAACCCACATGGTGTTGCTTTTCCATAGCTCTCACCTTGTGTTGTAGTGATTTGCATTGTTCAGGCCTGACTGACCAACTATACAGGCACAAACTGAGGTCCCTCATTTGCATTTTAGGGAAATGGTACAGTTATCGTTTTTTTCATCGAATCATCCTGGAAAGAAAGGGTACTTTGTTCACAATGAACACAGCGTCGAGATATCACGGCCCGATCTCACTAGGATCACGTTAGAGGGAGCTGTCTGGAGGGGCCGAATGGCCTCTTTCTGCTCCGAAGCCTGGCTGCAGGGGTTCAGGAAGGCAGCCCCCCACCCGCCCCATCACCTTCTCCAGTGTGATAAATACTGGACTAGCCAGTGCTGCCCAGAGCCTGTGAGCAAATAATAACACAAACGCAGGGTGATAAAAATCAAGTTGCTACAGGTGCTGGAATCTGAAACAAAAAAAACAGAAAATGCTGGAAAATCTCCGCAGGTCTGACAGCGTCAGTGGAGAGAGAATAGAGCTTAATCATCCTGATTCAAAAAGTTAGCTCTATTCTCTCTCTGTAGGCGCTGTGAGACCCACTGAGATGTTCCATCATTTTCTGCAGACGTTGCTGCTGATGTTTTTTTGAGTGCTTTCTCTGTGGCAGCGTCTCCAGCTTTGGTTTCCGTGTGGGGGTTTGTCTGGGGTTATTTCTCTCTGCTGTTGGTGGGGGGCTGGGGGGGGGGGGGGTGTTGCGGGCGACAGGGTAAACAATCCTCAGACAATTTGCGTGCTATCGTCACTGCCTTTGGGTGTAAGGTTTTCAAAAATTACAGTAATCACAAACAACCTTGTGGTAACTCATGCCATGAATCAACCGCTAACCATAGGGTTGAGCAAAAGATTAGTTGTGCTGAGCGAAAGATTAGTTTAATTGTTGTGAAGTTATTTAACACCGGAAAAATCTTCTGCTTGATTTCCAAATAGCTGTCTTCAGGATTCGGAATGGTTCAGATGATTTAAGCTAACTGGTCAGTGAGACGTTACAAACAGAGTATTCTAGTTACATGAAAGTACAGTCACCCCGAATCTTACTCTGTTGCTCTTTTTCCTTTTCCAGGTATATATTTATTTCCATTTTAAAAGGAGTTCTACTTTACCCATGCTCCCAGATCAGCCATCCCATATCCTCACAAACCTCTAAATAAAAATTCCTTAGCTCACTGGAGTGTGGGATTAATTAGATAACTCCTTCATAGAACTGGCAGGGACAAAATGGGCCGAATGGCCTCCTCGCTGTACCTTCAGAGTTTACAAACCACTCCAGTCAGCTAGCAGAAAGACTTTCTAGTAACCTTATTAAGGCTTAAACATCTTACTACAGGGTATGAATGAGTTGGGGGGAGGGGGGCAGTGGTTATGAGGCATCTAAACTCCAATCATTTCTTATACCCCCATTTTGTATTTTTTCCTTTGCCAGTCCTGATGGTGGGGGGACTGGGTAAGTTTTTGAGGGTTGGCGTAAATCTGGCATTAGCCTCTCTCAGGAAACAGTAAGAAGTCTCACAACACCAGGTTAAAGTCCAACAGGTTTATTTGGAATCACAAGCTTTCAGAGCCCTGCTCCTCCATCAGGTTGTGCCCACCCCAGTCCAATGCCGGCATCTCCACATCATCTCTCAGGAGAGAATAGCATTGGCTCCAACTGTACTCTTAATGTGGGCACCTACCAATGGCAGGTTAACTCAGTGACTCCTCCTTGTCTCTGGAAAGTTCCAGATGTGCACAGAGACTGTGGACTATTAATCTAGGGGAATCCCATTGCAGCAGATCATAAGATTTGAACCCAATAAAAACCTGGAATCTCATGACGACCAGGAATCGACTGTCATAAAAACCCATCTGGTTCACGAATGTCCTTGAGTGAAGGAAATCTGTCATCCTTACCCGGTCTGGCCTACATGTGACTCCAGAGCCACAGCAATGTGGTTGACTCTCAACTGCCTTCTGAACAAGGGCAATTAGGAATGGGCAATGTTTGCTCACATCTCATGAACAAGAAATACTTGTATAATCCCACGATAGGTTTTTAGGTCCTGAGCTCCACCCACCTATAAACCAGTGGCTTGTACACGATTCGCATTATCCTTCTTGTTTTTGAATTTTCTGCTTCTATTTATAAAACCCAGGCTCCTGCACACAGTTTAATGAGGTTACATAAACTTGTTCTTCAGTTCCTCAATTGCTGAACTCACTTCAAGATTATTCCAGTCAGGATTATTTTATCTTCCTCCCAGAATTAAATTTTAGATGGAATTTAGCTGCTTGCCAAACCATCTGAGCTCCCAAAGTCACTCGCAGCCTCTGAAGAGTTAACCATTTTGCTATTTTTACGGCTGGAAATATTTACCCAGCTTTCCCATAAAAGATGTGACGGCCTCTGCCACAACCGCTCCCATGGCAAAGCTCCAACCACCCTCTCAACACAAAACATCCTCCTAACCCCTCTCCTTATTCTCATACAACAGTTTCACATGACCAGTCCTTATTACCCATTCACTAGCTACACAACATTGTTTTTCTCCTCTTCACTCTATCAGCACCCTTCCTAACAAATCCCAGCGTAACCTGTGCTCCAGTGGCTACAGCTGCAATACCTCACGTCCGTCACAGGGACAGGAGGCAGCCAGTTGGCTCTCTACAGCCTGTTCCATGCCAGTAGGATTATGGCTGATCTGGATTCCCAAACTCCATATCCCTCAGTCCCTCCAGTTACCAAAAATCCATCATTCTCATATTTAAAATTTACATTTCAGCCCCCTCTGTAAATCTAATGTCTGCTCTCTGTGGTTTTAATGGCCTTTTTATAAAAGGTGTCCAGAATACTAACCACTAACTTTAGACTAACTACTTTTCCTTCATTGTTACTTACTCTTGCACTCAATGCCCCTGTTTAATAAACTCCGAATGTCCCACTGTCACAGAGAGTCATAGAGGTTTACAGCATAGAAACAGGCCCTTCAGTCCAACTTGTCCATGCCACCCCTTTTAAACCCTTAAGCTAATCCCAATTGCCCACATTTGTCCCATATCTCTTAATACCCATCGTACCCATGTAACTATCTAAATGCTTTTTAAAAGACAAAATTGTACCCACCTCTACTCCTACCTCTTGAAGCTCGTTCCAGACACTCCTCATTCTGTGTGAAAAAACTGCCCTTCTGGATTCTTTTGTATCTCTCCCCTCTCACCTTAAACCTCTGCCCTCTCATTTTCGACTCCCCTACCTTTGGGGAAAAGATATTGACTATTTAGCTGATCTATGCCCCTCATTATTTTTTTAGACCTCTATCAGATCACCCCTCAGCCTCCTACGCTCGAGAGAAAGAAGTCCAGCCTCTCCTTATAATTCAAGGAATCAAGTCCCGGTAGCATCCTAGTAAATCTGCCCATCTGTATCTTCAACGCGTTTCCCGTGAATGCATTTTCTTGTTCCTTGTTTTATTTCTGAACTGCATCACCTCGTGTTCATCCACATTATTTGCATCCGACCGCCATTTTCCATAAACATGTCTGTTTCCTTAAAATCTTGCCGAGTCTTCCCATTGTTTGCCAAAGCCCCCTCCTATTGCTACCGTCTTGTTCTGAGATTGTGTTCCTCTGAAGTAGAGGGTCCAGAACTTTGCCCCCCCTATGGTTTGCCACTTCCACTCTTTCTACATCCAACATCATTGAAGTCCAGTCGGACTGCAGCGGGTCAAAGTGGGGCTCACTATCACCTTCTCAACAGCAATGAAGGATGGACGATAAACGCTGGCCCTTAAATTTTGTTCCTTCCTCAGAATTACAAAGCCAATGCTCAGAGTGGATGGGGCAAGCCTTTAACCCATCTCCTTGCTCCAAAAACCAATTCAAACTCAATCCAATCCAATTCGAGAGAGATAAACAGGATCCAAGCTGACAAGAACAGGCATCACACCTGACCCCACGTTTGACCCTATGCTGGGTCATAGCCAAAAGGCTAAAAACCAACATTCTAACCTTGGTAGAACTTTTCCTGTTGCATCTATTGACAAGCCATGTCTGAATTCATATAGATTTTGATTTGATTTATTATTGTCACATGTATTAGCAGACAATGAAAAGTATTGTTTCTTGCACACTATACAGAACAGCATACCATTCACAGAGAAGGAAGCAAGAGTGCAGAATATAGTCTTAATCATAGCTAGGGTTTAGAGAAAGATCAACTTAATGCAAGGCAAGTCCATTCAAAATTCTGATGGCATCGGGGAAGCTGTTCTTGAGTCGGTTGGTACGTGATCTCTGACTTTTGTATCTTTTTCCTGACAGAAGGTGGCGGAAGAGAGAATGTCCGGCATGTGTGGGGTCCTTAATTTTGCTGACTGCTCTGCTGAGGCAGCAGGAAGTGTAGACAGTCAGTGGTTAGGAAGCTCATTTGCATGATGCATAGGGCTACATTCAGGATTTTTTTTTATAGTTTCTTGCCGTCTTGGACAGAGCAGGAACCATACCAAGCTGTGACAAAGCCAGAAAGAATGCTTTCTATGATGCATCTGTAAATGTTGGAGAGTCATAGCTGGCATGCCAAATTTCCTTAGTCTTCTGAAAAAGTAGAGACGTGAGTGGGCTTTCCTAACTGTAGTGTCAGCATGGGGGGGGGGGGATTCAGGACAGGGTGTTGGTGCTCTGGACACCTAAAAACTTGAAGCTATCGGCCCATTCTGCTTCATCCTTGTTGACATAGACAGGGGCATGTTCTCCTCTACGCTTTCTGAAATTGATGACAATCTCCTTCACTTTGTTGGCATTCAGGGAGAGATGTCGCCGCACCAGTTCACCAGATTCTCTATCTCCTTCCTGGGTTTGAGATGCGACCCACTACGGTGGTGTCATCAGCAAACTTGAAAATTGAGTTGGAAGAGAATTTGGCCACACGGTCACAGGTGTATAAGGAGTAGAGTAGGGGGGCTGAGAACACAGCCTTGTGGGGCACCGGTGTTGAGGATGATTGTGGAGATGTTGTTGCCTTTCCTTATTGATTGTAGTCGGTGGGTTAGGAAGTTCAGGATCTAGTCACGGGGGAGGAGCCAAGGCCCAGGCCACAGAGTTTGGAGAGGAGTTGTTTTGAAGGAATAAGAGTGTTGAAGACTGAGCTGTAGTCGATAAATATGAGTCTGACATAGGTCTCCTTCTTATCTAGGTGTTCCAGGATTGTAGCCAGGAGGCTGGAATTAATTTGTGCCATGACTAACCTTTCAAAGCACTTCATAATGATGGATGTCAGAGCCACCAGACGATAGTTATTAAGACACGCTGCTTGATTTCTCTTAGGTACTGGGATGATGGTTGTTTTTTTTAAAGCAGATATTGATCTCAGATTGTTGTGAAGAGAGGTTGAAGATGTCTGTGAACACTCCCGCCAACTGATCCGAGCAGGATCTGAGTGCTTGTCCGGGTACCCCATTCGGGCCAGTCGCTTTGTGGGTTGACCTTCGAAGAAGCTGCTCTGACATCTGCAACGGAGACCCCAGATATAGGTTCATCCAGGATTTCCAGGGTGGAGGGTTTGCTCTCGCTGACCTCTCGCTCAAAATGGGCATAGAATGCATTGAACTCATCAGAGAGAGGTGCATTGGAACCGGTGATTTTATTTGCCTTCATCTTGTCCAGCCCACATCTACACCCTCCAACTGGCCACCTCAACAATCGTTCCAGCTTCAATTTCCAAAATGTGATGAAACATCGCGAAGACACTTCACAGAAGCACGATGAAGTGAAATTAGATACAGAGACATATTACAATCTTGTCAAAGAGATAGGAAATGTCTCCAGTAAAGAGAAGTACAGTGAAATAGAATTCCAGAGCTTGGGGCCCAGGCTTCTGGGGACATAGCCATCAGTGGAGAAGCTTTGAAACTCAGGAATGCTTAAGAGCCAAACTGGTTACTCAACCGAGATTAGTAGGCGCGGGAGCCTTGCGTGGAGAGTCACAAAGCAGCCATGACAGTTTGCCATGTACTAATCACATGTTTGTATTTCACAGAGGAGCCTATATGATGGGCCACGCAATGCCTAGCACTGCTGCCTCACAGTGTTAGGGACCAGTGAGGTTCAATTCTGGCCTCGGATGACTGCGTGGAGTTTGAACGTTTTCCGTGTGCGGGTGGGTTTCCTCAGGGCGCTCCAGTTTCCTCTTACACTTCAAAGATGTGCGGGTTAGGTTAATTGGCTATGCTAATTCAGTATCAGGGGAACAGCAAGGTAAATACGTGGGATGAACAGGAATAGAGCCTGGGTGAGATTGTGGTCAGTTCAGATCTGATGGGCCAAATGTTGCCGATCCTAAATTGCCCTTGAACTGAACGGTTTGCTAGGCCATTTCAGAGGGCCGTTTAAAGTCAACCATTTTCTGACATATACCGTTAGGTATATGTCAGAAAATTAGTAAGCTCAGGCTCGGTGACTTTAGTTTTGACTGCACCAACTGGTATTGGTCCTGTTAACACTCCCACCCACAAACACATCCTTTGCTATTGCCTCCTGCTCTCTCTAAATCGACCCTCCAAAACCATCTCCTCCTCTCAACTACTTCTACAGATAGTAGTCCCTGAACAGTGGATCCTTCCCTCTACTGAAAGTGACTCCACCCGACCATACGTTGTGCCAAGCCCTCTAGTTCCAACACCTTAGTGACATGCACATGCGTTAGTCCAGGTGCCCCAAGGCACCAGAGAGAGGGAGAGAGAGACAGACACACACACACGTCAGGGGGATGGAACTGGAAAAGGGGAAGGAGATTTGTTTTGGTGCAGAGCACTTGACCAGAGATCAGTGAACAGTAAGAAATATCCTGCTCCTGGGGTTCTGATGCATTCTAAAGCATTCAGATGAAGTGTTGGATGTTTTCAGAAGCTACAAATTAGATGATATGCAAGCTTCAAAGAAGAAACATGAAGAGTTAAAAACACAAACTTCTACCAGAGATGAGTAACAAATTGTTGGAAAATGATGCCAACATCCCCTGCACACCACAAAACTTCCCTTGCTGCTCTGCCCTCCATCCCTCTCCAATTAACTCTTCAAACAGCACAGGAAGGTCAGCGTGGATTTTAATATTTCTGAAGACTGATTCTCTTTATTTAGAGTGAAGCAGTACAATTATACATCTTGACTCAAACACACTGCGGTAATCAATAATTCTCTTTTCACACTCAGGTGAAACCCCAGTTAATGCCCACTACTTGCATACAATTAAACTTGATTAATATACAATTAACATCTGGAAGTGTGTATCAGTATTGCTAAGTGGTTATAAGATGGAAATGGAGTGAACAGTGAGGAGGATGGTTGCAGGAATCGGCACAAGCTACTGAAACAGCAGATGAAATTTAAAGCAGAGAATTGTGAAGTGATACTCTTTGGAAGGAAGACTTGAGGCAATATCAGCAGAATGGTAGAATCCTAAGCGGGTGCAGGAACAGGAATCCAATCAGTGTTTGTACTCAAATCCTGCAAGGACACTTTGAGAAGGCTGTTTGAAAAAAAAACAGCTTTTGGCATTATAAACAGTTACAGAATATAAAAGCAAAGGAGTTACGTCAAACTATCCCAGAAACACAAGTTAGGCATCAGGTGGGGTATTGTGTTCAAACTGAGGAAGAAACTCTGGGAAAGATGTCGAGGCTTTGGTGAGGGAGGAGCAGCAGCAGGGAGGAGGAGGATTGAGGGATATCAGTTGCATGGAGACACCGAGGAAAATGGAGTTATTCTGCTTAGGAGTAGAGGAGGATAAAGGACAATTTGACACAATGTTCAAAATCATTCAGGAGTTAGAGAGAATGAATGAGAACAGAGCTTCTGGAGGCAGAAGTCTTAAGATAACTGGTTAAAAAAAAAATCAGATGAGATAGAAAAAACAGTTGATTGTTTTGGTCTGGAATGTGATGTCTGATGAAGCAGGAAAAGTAGATTCAATAATAATTTTGCAAAGGGAATTGAATAAATATCAAGAGGGACAATAATTGTAGGCTATGGGGGAGAGAGATTAACCAAAATGCTGGCATAGGCACAATGGACCTTATTTGCCATAACTCACCGTCCTGACTTGCTGATATCACTGTGTAAAGTCAGCAAATTGAGATGGGGGGGGGGGGGGAAGAAGGGAGAGCAAGAGCAATGGTATTATAAATACTCAAATAAAAGCAAAATACTGCAAATGCTAGAAATTTGAAGGAACATTTAGGAGCAAAATGTTAACACTTTGTTTCTCTCCACAGATGCTTAGTTTATTCAGTATTTTCTGTTTCCTTTCACACTGTTAGAAGGGAGGAAATGTTTCTTTGAAAAAGGGAGATATTGCGACATTGCGTGCATACTATTGTTTAATGTAAAGGACTCAGCAGAGCAAGGGTTGAGATAGGACAATTACAGGGTTACGGTGGGAATAGAGGGATATGGGCCAAACACAGGCAATTGGGACTAGCTTAATGGTTAAAAAAGGACAGCACAGACAAGATGGGCCAAAGGGCCTGTTTCCATGCTGCAAATCTCTGACTCTAATTTAGGGATGGGTAATAAATGGTGGATTAGTCAGCGACACCCATATCCTGGTGAAGAACTTTTTAAAAACTTGCTGCCCCGATGAATAACCCAAACTCTAAGATTTGTCGCTCATTGCGAATGAGGAAGTATCTAGGAATTAACAGGAGCAGGGATCAAAACGCAAGATTCCAGGGGCACTTGGGGAAACTCCACATGGCCCAGGAAAATGTTTGTTTTCCTTACGAGAACAAAAGCTCAAGCGGCATTCCTGCTGCTCAGCGCTACTGAGGCCCAGGGATACTTCTCAGGGCCAGCCAAAGGCAAAACCTGCCCAAGAGTGACTGAACCAGTGGGTTACCAACCCAGAGACACAGCAATGCTGAAGGTTACATATGGACCTGTGTAAATCAGGACATTTTAATGACATGGTCTCTTTTGTCAGGTTGATCAAGACAAACATTCACCTGCGGCAGACAGCGATATATAGCAGGGAGGTTATCAAGAGATTGCACGCCCATCTGGTGGACAGATCATTTCCTTAGGGGACAATCACTGCTTTTTCAATGCTGGTTTTGCTTAAATATTTCGCTCATTATAAACTTAACCCCTTTGGGTTCTGAAAAGGATCAATTTCTAAGCAGATTCAGGACTTTTAAGCATTTGCTCCATCTCCGAACTTACCTCTATCCACTAGAAAGAGGAGCTAAACATCAAACCAGCCTCCAGTTACATTCTGAAAAGGCAAAATACTGCGGATGTTGGAACTGGAAACCAAAAACTGGGGCAGCACGGTAGCACAGTGGTTAGCATTGCTGCTTCACAGCTCCAGGGTCCTGGGTTCGATTCCCGGCTCGGATCACTGCCTGAGTGGAGTTTGCACACTCTCCTCGTGTCTGCGTGGGTTTTCTCCGGGTGCTCCGGTTTCCTCCCACAGTCCAAAGATGTGCGGGTTAGGTTCATTGGCTATGCTAAAATTGCCCCTTAGTGTCCTGGGATGTGTAGGTTAGAGGGATTAGCAGGTAAATGTGTCGGGATATGGGGATAGGGTCTGGGTGGGATTGTGTTCGGTGCAGACTCGATGGGCCGAAGGGCCTGTTTCTGCACTGTAGGGTTCTAAAAGGCTGCAAAAACTCAGCAGCTAGGGGGCATAGGTTTAAGGTGTGAGGGATAAGGTTTAAAAGGAGATGCAGGAGGCAAGTATTTTTTTTAATACAGTGTTGGGTGCCTGGAATGCGCTGCTGGGAGATGCAGTGGAAGCAGAAACAAATGGTGACTTTTAAGAGACGCCTTGACAAATACATGGATAGTAAGGGAAGAGAGAGATATGATCTCCAGAAGAGTAGAGGGTTTTAGTTCAAATGGGCAGCATAGTTGGTGCAGACTTGGAGAGTCAAAGAGCCTGTTCCTGTGCTGTAATTTTCTTTGTTCTGGCTCTGGCAAAATGTTGGCTCTATTCTCTCTCTCTCCACGGATGCTCTCAGACCTGCTGAGATCTTCCAGCATTTTGTTTTTGTTCCAGTTACAGTCACTGATTATATCAGAACACACACAAGGGGGAAGCATGGAAGGAAGTTCCAGATCACTTCTGAGTATTTTCTTAATCCGAACATATATTATATTCTATAAAACCAACACGCTCATGGACACATGCCCTCAGCACCATCACCCCGCCCCCAGGGCATCCCCATTAACATGAGGACAGGGGGAAAAGGTGTGGGAACGCCTACACACCTTCAGACAACAAGGGGCGATTTAGCATGGCCAATCCACCTAACCTGCATATCTTTGGGAAACCGGAGCGTCTGGACGAAACCCATGCAGACATGGGGAGAACATGCAAACTCCATACACACACAGTGACCCAAGGCCAGGGATTGAACGCAGGTGCCTGGAGGAATTGTCTAAATCAGAGAATCATAAAACCCTACAGTGCAGAAAGAGGCCCATCGAATCTGCACCAACTACAATCCCAACCAGGCCCTACCCTCATATCCCTACATGTTTACCTGCTAATCCCTCTAACCTACGCATCTCAGGACACTAAACGGACAATTTTAGCATGGCCAATCAACCTAACCTGCGCATCTTTGGGCTGTGGGGGGGAAAACCGGAGCACCCAGAAGAAACTCATGCAGACACGAGGAGAATGTGCAAACTCCACAGGTCATTGGACAATTCTCTAGCGCAGAGGGCTGTGTTCCCTTGTTGAATGCATTTTAGGACCGAGGTAGACAGATTTTTAGTGTCTCAGGGAATCGAGGGATAGGGGGAGCAGATAGGAAAATGGGGATGAGAAAGCTCAGCCATAATGGTATTAAATAACAGAATAGCGCGAGAGGCCGAATGGCCTACTCCTGCTCTTATCAACAGTGGCAAAGTTGTGTGGCTTTGACTGCAGGAGGTGTCCCCCACCCCGTGTTGTGCAGTGACTCTAGCTCGGGTACAGAAGGTCACAGCCAGCAGAATGGGAAGGAAATGATTCTGCTGCAAGATAATGGTGAAATTGTTGAAGGCAGAATTATCTGGAGGGAGCTGCAGTATGGAGTTACCACAACATTTACTATGCTCGGGTATCAAATGCCACTGCCTCCGACCTTCACACAACAACACGCTTAACCTCTCTGTGTAGAAGCTCACTCCAAGGCTGACTGAATATCCAGCATTGAAAACACTGACCAAATTCATCACAGCTGTCCTAACTCTTCCAATAACAGCAGCGAATTCCGAAAATAGAATGCCAGACATCCCCACACCTCCCACAACTGATTTGCTCTCAGGGTTGGGATTGTAGGAAGCCTGGGTTTTGCACGTTGAGTACATCAGTGAGGGAAGGTTCTCACAGTGTGCCAATTGCTCTGCCTACCTGCCAGTCCTTTAAAAACTCCACCAGCTCTGTACTAAATGACTCCACTGAAAAGTGTAAGGCTGATATCAAGTGTTCATAGTTTAAACAAATAATACACACCTACAACCTCACAGCGCCAGGGACTCGGGTTACTGTCTGTGTGCAGTTTGCACATTCTCCCCGTATCTGCAAGAGTTTCCTCCGAGTGCTCTGGTTCCCCCCCCCCCCCCCCCCCCAAACAGTCCGAAGATGTGTGGGTTAGGTTGATTGGCCATACTAAATTGCCCATAGTGTCCCAGGATATGTAAATTAGAGGGACTAGCAGTTTAAGTGTGTGGGATGTGGTGATAGGGCCTAGGCTGGA
The DNA here is from genome assembly GCA_037974335.1 of Prionace glauca. Lineage (NCBI taxonomy): Eukaryota > Metazoa > Chordata > Chondrichthyes > Carcharhiniformes > Carcharhinidae > Prionace > Prionace glauca. Next base: position 6,731,302 of record CM075728.1, on the reverse strand, counting down.
ATTGTTGTTAGTGCAGACTCGATGGTCCGAATGGCCTCCTTCTGTACTGTAGGGTTTCTATGATTTGCAGAACAACCTGTATTTGTACAGTGTCCTTAATGTATTAAGAGCATCCGTGGCACTTCACAGAAGTGTTATAAAACACCAGACACTGAGCCACATAAGGATACATCAAGGCAGATGTCAAAAAGATTTTAAGGAGCATCTTATAAGAAGGAAAATAACACAGGAGTGCAGAGAGCTATACGGCTAAACCTCCAGAGTTCAAGGACCTGGCAGCTGAAGATGCAGCCATTAAAACAGAGGAGATTACAGAGATAGGGAGAGGTGAGGCCATGGATAAGTTTTAAAACAAGGATGAGGATTCCAAAATCAAGGTGTTGCTTCCCGTTGGGAACCAGCATAGATCAGAGGGGGATAGACAAACAGGACTGGGGTGTGTCATAGGGCACAGGTTCGAATGTTTTGGCTAATGGTGAGTTTACGGAGCGTAGAATGTGGGATGCTGGTCAGGAAAGCATTGGAATAGCCGTGTCTAGAGATAACAAAGGTTTCAGCAAAGGTTGAGCTGTGGCAAGGATAATTTTAGGCAATATTACTGCAGTGGGACACAGTAGACTGAGATGACAGGGTTGATGAAACCTGGAGACACTCAGCTGGTTAGGCAACACTGGCAGAAAAACTGAGATCAACTGGGTAACATTTCAGGTTTAAGACTCTCAAAGTCCTGGGGAAAGATTTTTAGGCCTAAAAATGTTGACAGATACAACACTGGCCATCAACACAAGAGTTTTCCTGTTAGTCAGCTTGGACAATATAGAGCTGAAGGGGAGCCAGCAGCATAACGGTATTGTCACTGGACTAGGAATCCAGGTTTGAATCCTGTCATGACAGGTGGTGAAATTTGAATTCAATAAAAAAAAATCTGGAGTTAAGAATCTACTGATGACCATGAAACCATTGTCAGTTGTTGTAAAAACCCATCTGGTTTCCTGGTTAGGTACATTGAGGGAGAATTTAAGCATGGCCAGTGTACCCAAACATGTGCCAGGGTGTGGCGATTAGGGAATTTTCATAGTAATTACATTGCAGTGTTAATGTAAGCCTACTTGTGACACTAAACATAAACTTATAAAACTTAATATCCTTACAGGAAATCTGCCATCCTTACCTGGTTGGCCTATATGTGACTCCAGATCCACAGCAATGTGGTTACAACATACTTCAGTTCAGGGGCAATTAGGGAAGGGCAACAAATGCTGGCCCAGCCAACGATGCCCACAGCTGTGCAGATACATGGATTTGGGCCGATGTCTGTGGGAGTTTGCACATTCTCCCTGTGGTTGCGTGGGTTTCCTCCGGGTGCTCTGGTTTCCTCCCACACCCCAAAGATGTGCTCTTAGGCTGATTGGTGTAACAAATTGTCCCTAAATTATTCTCCCCTTAATGTGGTTTCCAATGGGGGTACCGTAAGCATAGACATTGGTCAAGGGTGGAGGAGGGAAAACACATTGTTAAGATGGCAGCACAGGCTTGTTGGGTCGAAGGGCCTGTTTTCCATGCCGTGTTGTTCTTTGTTCTTTGTTTATCCCCAATAGAATCAAAGAAGAAGAAACACTGTCTTGCCCTTGAAGATGTCAAGGTTCAGTGCCAGACCAGGCTTATTAAGCATTGAAAGCTGTTAAGTACCCAATGTAGAAATAGAACATAGAACACTACAGCACAAACAGGCCCTTCGGCCCACTAGTTGCGCCGATCACTTCTATACCTACTAAGCCATAGACCTATCTATAACCCCCAATCCCATTAAATCCCATATACTCATCCAGAAGTCTTTTAAAAGACCCCAGCGAGTTCGCCTCCACCACCACTGACGGCAGCCGATTCCATTCACTCACCGAGTGAAAAACTTACCCCTAACATCTCCTCTGTACTTGCTTCCCTGCACCTTAAATCTGTGTCCTCTCGTAGTGACCATTTCAACCCTGGAAAATAGCCTCCGAGAATCCACCCTATCCATTCCTCTCAACATCTTATAAACCTCTATCAGGTCACCTCTCAACCTTCGTCTCTCCAGGGAGAAGAGTCCCAGCTCCCTCAACCTATCTTCATAAGGCATGTCTCCCAATCCAGGCAACATCTTTGTAAATCTCCTCTGCACCCTTTCAATAGCTTCCACATCCTTCTATAGTGAGGTGACCAGAATTGTGCACAGTACTCCAAGTGGGATCTGACAAGGGTCTTATAAAGTTGCAGCATTATCTCCCAAACTCAGTCCCTCAATTAATGAAGGCCAGTACACCATACGCCTTCTTGACCACATCCTCCACCTGCGAGGCCGATTTAAGAGTCCTATGGACCCGGACCCCAAGATCCCTCTGCTCTTCAACACAGCTAAGACTAATGTGGAGGACACACTCTCCCTTCCTCCCTCCAGCAGAACTTAGGCCTGAGTCTGATGACGCAAGGGTCAGACTGAGTCTTTCCTGCAAGCTCTAGATCTCTGGACCACGAGGAAGTGGGTGGTCAGGTGCCTGGAGATGAGCCTGCACTGGTGGGGAGGGGAGAGGGCAGGGGCAGCAATGAGGGAGCACTGACACCAAGGATGTGTGCCAGCACTGGCAGAGGGCAAGCACCAAGGGAGCACCCACATTACCAGAGGTACTATCTTTCCGATGAGATGATAAACTGAGGTCTTGTTTGACTTCTCAGGTTACTTTGGAAGCCATCAAAAACAGTCCGGACAGAGAGATCAATCCCAATGAACCAGACTTGCTGGTTTTAGGTCTCTCCTCACAAGGTGCTGTTATTAGCTCCAAGGAGGAGGAAGTGGGGGACCAATGTCAAAAGGTATCAACATCTATTCCAAATTAGAAAAATAAAGTCAAACACCCATGGGGTTGAAAGGACACAGTATGTGTCCCAACTGAGGAGTTGAACCATCACTCAGGTTAATAACACTCTGCTTTGCTACTTGCTGCGGGCTGTCAGCTGATGCCTTCCTCTGTTGCCCCCCTGGTACAGACATGTGCTGTGTTGTAATGTCTGGGATTCGCCCCTTCCCTCCAGCTCCACAGTTTGAGTGGTTGAAGCTCTCTTCCAGTTAACGCAGTGCCACAGCTCATTGCTGGCAGTCTTATTAACACCAGTTCATCATCCATGTGCTTCTCATTTCCTATGTTTTTTCACACAGCAGCCAATCATCCGTGAGTACTTGTGGCTCGCTCCGCACCCATCCCAGACAAGGCTCCGTTCAGCACTGGCCAGCTGTTTCATCACACAACTGGACAGAAAGCTAAAAGATTGTCTAATTATTTATCTTGACTCACCAACAAGAGCACATTTCTACTTTTAGTCTGTCCCTACCTCTCCAGGGGGGTAAATTCATTTATTAACCCCTGCAGCCCCAACACCTCGCTGACACTGCCCTGCCCTCTCTGGCACACCATTTCCTTCTCACTCTAGTTATAATGACATTTTCTGAAAAGGGATATTGTCTTCAGCTGCATACCTTTCTTAACTGTTTAGTCTAAAATTCCTCTCACCAGTACGCTGCCATTCACTGAACAGAAAGTCTATACATAACATCTGTGCACCAGATGGCTGTGGCTAGCGTTAGCTGAAAGCTACATGTTTCTACATAGAGTCAATGCCGTTCAGGGGACAGACCAGAGGGACCAAGACTCGAAGAATTCGACACACGTTCAGGCAGGCTTCACCAAACCCAGATTCACTAATATCCCAATGCATTTGCATAAAAATACAACCCTACCATTGCTGAGCTGCTTAAAAGGAACTTGCATTTCTATAGCACCTTTCACACAATCCTTGGGACATACCAAAGCGCTTGACAGCCAATGGAGTTCCCATCGATTGCCCTCACCGTTGTATGGTGGGGATTGGGCAAGTCAATTCCTGCACAGCAGGATCCCCAAAACAGCACCATCATAATAAGTGGATCATAGATCAGTTGATTGGTATAGATGAAGGAGCAGTGCTCCGAAAGCTTGGATTCCAAATAAACGTTTTGGATTTTAACCTGGTGTTGTGAGACTTCTGACTGGTATAGAATCAGAGAATCCCAACAGTGCAGAAGAGGCCATTTGGCCCATTGAGTCTGCACCAACTCTCTGACAGAGTATCTTATCCAGGTCCTCTCCCCATGCTCCTAATCCCTTACAAGTGGTAGCCATTCAGCCCATTGTGCAAGAGACTAAATTATCTAATTAGACTTGCCCTCACTGCCCCATCCCACCCCCAACTCTTCCCCCTGCCACACTAACTCTGCAAATTTTTTCCCCTTCAAGTGCTTTCCCAATTTGCTAACGAAAGCAGTTGTTGCATCTGTGTCAGAATTTAATTCCCAAATCAAAGAAAAAAAAACAATTCTCCTCATCACCCACAGCTGATTATCTGAAATCAGTGTCCTCTGCTTACTGATTATTTGAAAGTGGTGATTGAGGGAGAACCAGATATCTTTAAAATAGGATCCAATAAACCCACCCATGGGAGAACATAAGAACATAAGAACATAAGAAATAGGAGCAGGAGTAGGCCATCTAGCCCTTCGAGCCTGCCCCGCCATTCAATAAGATCATGGCTGATCTGTCGTGACTCAGTTCCACCTTCCCGCCCTCTCCCCATAACCCTTAATCCCCTCTCTTATCAAAAACCCATCAACCCGCTTCTTAAAAATATTTAGCGAGGCAGCCTCCACCACTTCAACGGGCAGAAAATTCCAGAGATTCACCACCCTTTGAGTGAAGAAGTTCCTCCTCAACTCTGTTCTAAACCGCCTCCCCTTTATCTTGAGGCTGTGCCCCCTAGTCCAACTGTCTTTTTTGAGCGGGAAGAGTCTCTCCACCTCTATCCTATCCATCCCATTCATCATCTTATACGTCTCAATGAGATCTCCCCTCATTCTTCTAAACTCTAACGAGTACAAGCCTAGTTTATTCAGCCTCTCCTCATAGCTCAATCCCCTCAACTCCGGTATCAGCCTAGTAAACCTCCTCTGCACTCCCTCCAGGGCCAAAATATCCTTGCGCAGGTGCGGCGCCCAAAACTGCACACAGTACTCCAGCTGCGGCCTCACCAATGCCCTAGAAAGCTGTAGCAAGACCTCCCTACTTTTATATTCAATCCCCCTCGCTATGAAGGCCAGCATCCCATTTGCCTTCCTGACCACCTGCTGCACCTGCAAGCTGGGTTTTTGCGACTCATGCACAAGGACCCCGAGGTCCCTCTGCACCGTCGCCTGCTGCAGTTTTTCGCTCCGTAAGTAATAATCCTTCCTACCATTCCTCCTACCAAAGTGGACCACCTCACACTTGCCAACCAGGTGGAACTTTGGTTTAATGTGTTATACAAACAACAGCCATGTTAGACAGTGTAGCACTCACTCGCTGCTGCACAGTGGTGTCAATCTGGATTGTGCGTGCTCAGTTCTCCGGGTGTGGGATTTGAACACACAACTTGTGACTGAGCCACTGGTGACCCCAAACCCATAAAACATGCAGAGGGAAACTGCTGCCCCTGGTCGCAGTTAAATCGATAAGCTGGTGAAACTGATAATATGCCATTGGCTGAATGGGTCAGACCACAGGAATACAAGGTAACCATCTGTGCCCATGGCCCTATCACCACTTAGAAGGGCTGGGCAGTAAGGTCAATGTTAATTACCATTCCTGCTGGGCCTGCCAGCGAGGAGCTATAGCCTCACCGAGGTTGCTAACTCCCCACGGGCACTGCCTCCAGCCTCTACAGGCCTCCATACACCACCTACAATAAACACTGACTCAGACTGCATTACTGCATAAAGATCATCCCAAAATCAGCAACTTCCCACCTTACAGTAACATTTTCACAATAACTTCATTGCAGCATTCACGTAAGCCTACTTATGACTAACAAAATAAACTTTAAAGCGTTTGTGTTTTGGGTTAAATGTCTCAAAGGGCTTGTACAAAGGCCGTCAGCTGCAGAAGTTTCTCTCTCGGTTGAACAGAACTGGAATATTGTTGCTGAAAGAAACATCTTGCTGAAGCTTTTCAGCTTGCATTCCTCAGGACCAGACTGGATAAAGGCAAAAATGTCAAATTTCAAACAAACTATATTCAACCAAATTGGGCACGGCAGCAATACACCAGGGCAGTCAGAGAGGCAATCATGCAATGAAATCTCCAGGAAAGCACTCAACCAGAGTTGGAACCTGAGTGGGAACACATTTCCTCCTCCACAGCAGAGCAGGAAAGGTACTTCTGAGCCCAGGCACGCCTCAGGGAAATTATGGGCAGAATAAAAATAATTTGGAATTAAACATCTACTGATGACCATCAAACCATGGTCGATTGTCTGAAAAACACATCTGGTTCACTAATGTCTTTTAGGGAAGGAAATCTGCTGTCTTCACCTGGTCTGGCCTACATGTGACTCCAGAACCACAGCAATGCAACTGACTCTCAACTGTCTTCCAAGAGCCACTAGGGATGAGCAATAAATGCAGGGCCAGCCAGCAACGCCCATGTCCCATGAATGAATAAGAGAGAGAACATGGAGCAACTTCACTTAGAAAGAGCAGGTTAGGCCTCCACAGTGAGGGCTTTGCCACCAACACATCTTCACACAGGTCAATGCCCCATTCTTGTGATGAAAATGGATCCAGTTCTCCAATTTAGGGTTGGGACTCCAGCCCGAAATGAGGATAGATGGGTCTGTTTGGCAGAATAGGCTCCCAAAAATCACACTCCAAGTAAACAACTCCACAAGACAACACCAGTTGTTATCAGAAGACTAAGAAAATTTGGCATGTTAGCTATGACTCTCACCAACTTTTACAGATGCACCATAGAAAGCATTCTTTTGGTTGTATCACAGCTTGGTATGGGCTTCTGCTCTGCCCAAGACTGCAAGGAACTATAAAAGGTCATAAATGTAGCCAAATCTATCACACAAACCAGACTCCCACCCATTGACTCTCTGTCTACACTTCCTGCTGCCTTGGCAAAGCGGCCAGCATAAGTAAGGACCCCATGCACCCCGGACATTCTCTCTTCCACCTTCTTCCTTCAGGAAAAAGTATACAAAGTCTGAGGTCACGTACCAATTCAAGAACAGCTTCTTCCCTGCTGCTGTCAGCCTTTTGACTGGACCCACCTTGCATTAAGTTGATCTTTCTCTTCTGTAACACTACATTCTGTACTCTCACCATTCATAAAGAATGAAAGGAATGTTTTGTCTATATAGTGCACAACAAAACTATACTTTTCACTGTATGTTAATACACATGACAATAATAAATCAAGTCAGTTAAATTATGGGGTGAAGCAGATGCTCCTTCTCTGCATCTGTCAAATCCTGTGACCTGTTTGTATTGTGTGCACTGGAGCCTCTGGGAAGGTTAGAGAGGCAGCTGATTTCACACTAAACAGAAAAGGGAATGGAGTCAAAACAAGGACCAGATCAAACACTGCAACCACCTCACTGATGCTGAAGATTTGATTTTCCAGGAGCACTGAACTTGTGCCGAGGAGTGCGCACTACACGAAAAACACCTAACCCTGTCTCTGCACATGAAGTACTGCAGCAACTCGCCAAGGTCACTTCATCAGAGCTGCCAGCCTCCGCCATCCATTATACCAAGAGCTGCAATTTTGGGAATACCATCACCCTTGCCCTCATTCAGAACTATATCCGCTTCGCTCTCACTGGTAGATCAAAATCCCGGAACTCTCTCCCTGACACCACGCTGGGAATACTTGCATGCAGCAGCTTACCACTGAGACGCTAGGAAGTACAGGAGGACCAGAGGGACATCGGGCTGCATGTCCACAGGTCCCTGAAGGCAGCAGGACAAATATCGAGAAGGTGGTTAAGACATAGGATACTTGCTTTTATTAGCCAAACGTAGGATATAAGAGTAGTGAGGTAATGATGGAGCAGTATAAAACACTCGTTAGGTCACAGCTAGAGCACTGTGCACAGTTCTGGTTCCCACACTATAGGAAAGATGCAATTACACTAGAGAGCGCGCAGAGGAGATTCACCAGGATGTTGCCTAGGTCACCCAGCTATGAAGCCAGGCTGGTTACACTGGTGTTGTTTTCTTTAGAGCAGAGAAAGCTGAGGGGGGACCTGACTGAGGTATACAAAATTATGGAGAGACATATAGGGTAGATAGGAAGAAACTTTTTCCCCTTACCAGAGGAGACAATAATCAGGGACATAGATTTAAGGTAAGGGGCAGGGAAGTTAGAGGGGATTTGAAGAGAAACATTTTCACCCAGAGGGGAATCTGAAAGGGTGGTAGAGATGGGAATCCTCAACATTTAAGAAGCATTCAGATGAGCACTTGAGACGCTACAGCAGACAAAGCTACGGACTAAGTGCTTGAAAAAGGGATTAGAATAGATAGATATTTGATGACCTGTGTAGACATGAGCTGAAGGGCCTCTTTCTGTGCTGTATAATTCTCTATGATCACCATCTCAAGGGCAATTAGGGATGGGCAATAAATGTGGCCTAGTCAGCAATGCCCACGTCCTCAGAACAATTTGTTAAATGTTTAACTTGGGATCCAAATGACTGGATTTTTGCAAAGCAGCAGCGACATTCTGCCTGTTATTCATTCAGGTAGCAAGGACCCAAGTCAAAACTGTCAGCAAAAGTCACATACAGGCTGGATTGAATTCCCATCCCAATGTCAACACTGATCAGACAGGAGGGAGTGGGCATCACACAAAGGGCAGCACGATGTAATCGGAGCTGAACCGTGTCATTGCGTGTATGCGCAATGCGCAGTGTGTGCACAGAGGATTTACAAGCAGGAATACTTGGGCATGCACATCAGGCACAACCTCAGGCTAAAGGGACGATCCTTTAAAACAGCGATGAGGGGGAATTTCTTCAGCCAGAGAGTGGGGAATCTGCGGAACTCTTTGCCGCAGAAGGCTGTGGAGGTCATGGAGTGTCCTTAAGACAGGGATAGATAGGTTCTGGATTAATAAGGGGATCAGGTGTAATAAGGGGAAAAGGCAGAAGAATGGGGATGAGAAAAATATCAGCCGTGATTGAATGGTGGGGCAGACTCAGATGGGCCGAGTGGCCTAATTCTACTATCTCTTATAGGAAAGGATTGACAGGCTGAGGCTCTTTGGCAAAGTGACCAAGGGGTGACCTGTTAGAGGGCTTTAAAATTCTGAAAGGTTTGATAGAGCGGATGGAGAGAGGGTATAATCCAAGGTAGCACTGGACTGTGGCGACGGCTTTGACTCTCATTCTACGCTTCAAAAAACTTTATTCTACCTCTTTTCTATGACTAACGTATATTCTAGGCACTCTCCTTTCCTTCTCTTTGTACGGTATGCTTTGTTTGTACAGCGCACAGGAAATGATACTTTTCACTGTATACTAATACATGTGACAATAAACGAAATCGAATTCAACGTGGAGTCAGTCATTCTCAGCTAGTCTCAGACTCTCATGCGCTTGTTGTGACCAACCCTGAACCATCTCCACTTCACCCCGTACAGCAAACTCTTCAACAACTGACCACAGTTTCAGCCTTTTCCACCAATCGTGTGGAAAGCTGGCATTGATCAGTCGGGGTCGTTAGTATTCTGCATGAGGCACGGTAACAAGTTAAATCAACCAGCAGTCACTTTGGGAGGATGTGGTCACCGGGAGGAAGGATTTGTTTGGCAGAATGGGTGTCTGCATGGCCAGTTTGTACAGGGAGGGAAGTCCCTACCACTCAAAACCATTCACACTTGGCTGTTTTAGTACGTTCCAGATACAGTAGGGGAGATATAACCCTGCGGTAACCAAGTACAATCAACTCATTACCTCAGCAGTCAATCAACGTGAAAAACCATTACTGCTGCCCGTCCAGCTTGGAATGATTAGCCTGTCAGCCCTGTTCACATGTTCTCCGGTTACAGCGTATAAACGGGCCGTCACTTTTCACCCTGCTCCATCTTGCTTCCAAAGACAAGCTTGACTCACAGTTCATATTTCCTCAGCATAATTCTTCTCTTTCTCCCCGACTTTTCCACAGCCGACTGAAAGACAAAATCCAGCTCCTGCCAACGGATTCAGCCCTTCAGGAAGTAAATCCACTCGTTTCGGTATACTCAGACAGTTTGACGAGCTAGATGGGCAGTTCACGTGGCAGCAGTTGCCTCAAGATATTGACGAGACTCTGGACTAGAACAAGCACTTTGCTCGGCTACTTATGATGATTTGGTGACAACTAGGGGGTCCTCACTAAAGCTAGACAATCACTGGTCTACAAAGACAACATTAAATCGGGTACGTTAACACAGAAAAACCTCCAAAAATGCTTCAAAAGGAACAGTAAGAAGTCTCACAACAGCAGGTTAAAGTCCAACAGATTTATTTGGAATCATGAGCTTTTGAAGCGCTGTCCCTTCATCAGGTGAGTGATGTCTGTCTGGGATTCACTCCATTTACCTGAAGGGGAAGTGCTCCAAAAGCTCATGGTTCCAAATAAACCTGTTGGACTTTTAACTGTTGTTGAGACTCCTTATTGTGCCCACCCCAGTACGACACTGGCATCTCCCATCAAAGAAACAGATAGAGGTGATATTGGGATAAAAGGTAATAAAAACTTCAGAGAGATTTTAAGAGTTTTTAAAAGGAAGGGGAGTTTACAGAGTGAACTTGCTGACTAGAGAAACTTGCACAAGAGACCAGGATTGGAGAGCCATGTGAAGGTTATGGGGCTGGAGACGGATGTAGCCATTTGAGGGGCGAGAGTTCATGGGGGGATTTAACCACAATAACAATATAAATCTGAGGTGTTAGAATAAAAGCAGCAAAGTAGGTTAGTGAGCACAGGGAGATGGTGGTGAACGGGTGCTGGTGACCTCTTAGATAACGGCTTGCACTGTGGTGCTTAACTGTGTGTTAAGCATGGCCCCACACTGCCACAGCAGTTGCTGCCGCATTTACTGCAGAGAAAGTTGGTGAGCTGAGAAGGTTCACGATTCGCCGGTCTCCGCTTTCCCCAAGCTCTCTTCTCGACCAGCTGAGTTTTCAGTTTCTGCTCATCTCTCCCAAAGCCTTCCATACAGCCAACTTCTAGAGATCACGGCCATCAGTAACCATTTCCCAGTTGCCAGTGTCAACATTCACAATCTTCATAACTCAGTTGCAGGTATCCCTGTAGCAGAGGTAATGGACACCCAGGAAGTTACTGCCTAGTGGCCAATTCACCAAAGCTTTTGGGTTTCTATTTGTCCAATGAACACCGGAGTGCAGACATCATTGGTTTAGCAATGAGTGTATACTGATAGAATTAGCATCCCCCAGGATTGAGAGTTGGTGACCTTGCCCTGGCAGGAGATGCTGAGGATACATCCGAGCCAGCACAGGTGGAAACCGGTCAGCGCTTTCTCCTGCCTAATGCACATCGTCCGGGTCTCACCACTGTAGAGTACGCAGAAGACACGGGCTCGATAGACCCACAGTTTAGTGTTCTCAGTCAGATTTCTGTTGTTCCACTCTGTTTGGACATAACTGCAGCTTTTGTGATAGGTGTTGATTTTAGCATCAAGTGATAGATTGCTGGTGATTATGGAGCCTAGATATGTGAAGCCATCACCAACCTCCAGTGTCATACTGTCAATGCTGATAGCTGAAGGTATGCAATATCCAGGACCATGACATTTGTCTTCCTGATGCTGATGGTCACAGCTAACTCTTTCCAGGCATGTGCGAGTCTGTCTAAAGGTGTTCTTCAGTGTGACTTTGCCAGTGTGGAGCAACACTCTAATGGGCATTTGGCACACCTTATTCTGGAATCTCAGTTTTCTAACAGTTCCAGTAAAAAAAAAGTCATCCTCTGTAGATTACATTTTTTTAAAAATTCATTCAAGGGATATGGATGTCGCTGGCTGGCCAGCATTTATTATCCATCTCTAATTGTACATGAGAAGGTGGTGGTGAGCTGCCTTCTATAACTGCTGCAGTCCATGTGGTGTAGGTATACACTGTGGTGTTGAGGGAATGCCAGGATTTTGCCCCAACGACACTGAAGGAACATCGGCAATATATTTCCAAGTCAGGATGATAGTTTGGAGGAGCATTTCCAGGTGGTGATGTTCCCAGCTATCTGCTGCCCTTGTCCTTCTAGATGGAAGTGGTCGTGGGTTTGGAATGTGTACAACAGCAAAGCAAAAAGGAGAATATGCCAAAAAGAGTGTTGGTGCCAACAACCCTGTTTGATCCCATTGAGGATTTCAGTGGGTTCTTGCCCACTGTGTGTTACGGAGAGGCGTAGTCACAATAAGCAGCTTTGACAGGCAGCCAGGAAGTGGTTCGGAAGGCAAATATTATGTTGGCCTGCATTGCAAAGAGAACTAAATATAAAAATAAGGATGTTTTACCGCAGCTCTAAAGGACTTTGCTGAGACCATATCTGGAACACAACATGTGCAGTTTTGGTCTTATCTACAGATAGACTTTCCATTGAGGAAATGCAGTGAATGGTCAGCAGGCTGGATTCCTGGGATGGCAGGATTGTTGTTTGAGGAGAGATTAGGTCAACGGGACCCAATATTTGCTGAAATTTGGAAGAATGAGGGGGGATCTAATTGAAATAGTTCTGACAGGGCAGGACAGACTGGATGCAAAGATGGCATTTCAACTGGCTTTGGAGGGGTGGGGAAGAGATAGGGGCAAAATGAGGGGGGTCACAGTCTCAGGTTAGGGGATAGGCCAATTAGGACTGAGATGAACAGCAACTACTTCAGGATGATGAACCTGCAGAATTCGCCACCAGAAAATTTGGGAGGCCAAGTCACAAAGTATTATGGGAAAAATTGGATGGATTTGTAAACCAACAGCATCAATAGCTATGGGGAAAGGGCAGGTGTCTGGTGTTGAGACTGCATATACACAGGATTTGCTCAGATGAGGAGGATCGTGACAGACACCTCCAGACGCTGAAAGACGCACACGACAGCGCAGAGTCGCTGAACAGAGACTGATAGCCAAGTTCTGCACACATGAGGACGGTCTCAACAGGGATCTTGGGTTCATGTCGCACTATCTGTAACCCACGTGACTTGCCTGTGTTTGCAAAACCTCACTTACTGTACTGTCTGGAGACAATACACATCTCTTTAACCTGTGATCAGTGCTCCTTCCACTCACATTGTCAGCCACTTCAGGTCTTGAACAGCAGGTTAGGTGTAAGGATTCGCATTCTAATCAGTAATCTCTAAACAGTCTGTGCTTTATATGCTCTGTCTGATGCCAGAACTCTCCATTCACCTGACGAAGAGGCAGTCCCCCCGAAAGCTTGTGAGTTTACTATCAAATAAATCAGTTGGACTAAAACCTGGTGTTGTCAGACTTTTTACTGTGTTGAGATGCAGGATCAGCCATGATCTCACCCAATGGAAGAGAAGGCTTGAGGGGCTAAATGGCCTTACCTGCTCCCATTTTCCTACGTTTCTACAAGGCTGAAGCTTTGGTGAGATTGACGATGGCCATATATTGTTCCCAATATTGTCTTGTGGCTGCTTTCAGCAGAATCCCCAAGTCAGGGTATCTTTATTTACTGGGGGCTTTCAACACAAGAGTGGGTGTGATTCAGGAGGTGTGACCCTCCTGTCTCACACCCCGAGCTCTGGGAAAGATCAATGAGAGCAAAGGCTTCTGAAGCGTTGGTTGAGCAGGATTCAGCGTGGAACAGGATCAGACAGAGCTTGGATCAAGTTGAACCTTCTGCAGTTGGATAGACAGTTGGAACATGGTCAGATCATTGGAATAGTGAAGTCTGAAGTTAACAGACAAAGGGGTTGAAATGTTAACTGTTTCTCTCTTCGCAGATGCTGCCAACCTAAGTCTTTCTGGCATTTCCAGCATGCACAGTACTTTGCTTTTATTTACCACAGTTTATTAGCGTGAGTGGCAGAAGCTGTAAGGGATAAAGGCAGTGACAGAGTGCAAGGAGGCAGTCTTCGTGATGGAGAGGATAAGAAGCATTTTGAACAGAGGTTGTGCAATCCGGTTGAGTGTAAGACTGTGGCTTTGGTGTCAAGGATACCACGGTGCTTTACCTATTCATAGACAAACGGGGATCTACAGGCAATCTGACAGTAGAAAGTTAAGAGAGAGAGGTGGTGGAGGAGCAAGTGTTTAGCGTTGCATGTGGAAGCTGACTCTATATCACGACAATAGCACACGAGACCAAAGGCAGATCCTTGCTGAATTCTACAGGCGGGTCAGAGATACTCTGGCAACACGGCAGAGAGAGAGCACCTAACATCACCAGGAGGTTGAGGGTGAGGGAATTCTCAGAAAGTAGTTTCCAGGAGTGTCCACAGTTTTGGTGACTTGTTGCCAACAATGAAACGCCCAGAAGGAATGTAATTTTTAATTTGTGAGCGGGTTCAGAAACAAAGGCTGGAAGTCTCCGAACTCGGCCCCCCGAGGCTGGGATTCTCCAGTCCTGCTCCTGTGAACGGAGATGCGACTGAGTGCTGGATTCTCTGTTCTTACTGGCAGCTGCGGCAGGAAGTACGAGACGAAAGGAAAGTCCGGCCAAAGTCTCAAGTCTTTTTAAATTCAAGTTCAAATACTCAAGATATTTCAGCTATTGAGATAAAAACGTGCAACCTGACCTTTATTTGTAATTGGCAGTTTGTTTGCGTGACCGGAACATTTGAGATCAAAGACTGACAATGCAGCAGAGTTAAAAAGGAGCTAAATTTAGTGTTTGAATGGGGAAGTTGTGCAGTGTTCAGCAACTAAGTTTATGTTTGCACATTGACCGCTGAGTATCACCCTGCTCCATCTTTGCTGCTGCGATGTTCTGCAGTTGCTGCTCACCACAAGCTCGGACATAGCTGCCTGTTTAACACTGCACTGAGCGGGTTAAAGATAGTTTACCTGCAGATTACCCTCGGGGCCAGTGCCCAATCTACAATTTCCAATATCTACTCCAGTTGCACTGCAATCCAAACATGACAGGGATTCACCAGTCAGTCAATGAATCAGTAAACCAATATTTCAGACAGCTGGCAAGCTAACTCAAACAACGACAAGAATTTACAGATCACCTATAACAACATCCCAAGAGCACAATACAAAAATAAGCCACATAAGGAGATATTGGGTCGGATTTCACCATTTTATACCAGCAGGACCTTCTGGTTCTACCGACGTCTCTGGCATTTTGCGTGGCTCATGTGTCCCGTGGTGAAAGTGGCAGCTCAGTGGGACTGAAAGATCTCGCTCGCGGGAAGGGCTGGAAAATCCTGCCCGTTGGGTCAGGTGATCAGAGAGGTAAGTTTTGATGAGCTTCTTAACACGAGAAGCAAGTTAGTGAGGCGGAGAGAGGCTTAGAGGGGGGATTCCAGAGCTTTGTGCCCAGGCAGGCACGGCCATTAATGGTGGAGCGATTAAAATGAAGGATGTCCAAGAGGCCAAAATGAGAGCACAAGGATCACCAGAGATCCAGAGCCTCGAGTAACAGATTGCTGAGACTACTTGGAGCCTATTTCACAAAAGTTTGTCCTTACTACTGTTCAATGGTTCTCTCCTTGCCTCCCACCATGGATTTTCTGTATTTTGTGGCTTTTCTACGGCATGGGTTAATAGCACGTAAGAAACAGGCCATTTGGTTACGTCTCCTTGTAATTCTCTCCATCTAACCTCGTCAATACAAGGTCATAAAATATTGATTTACCAATTTGACTCTGCATCACTTGAGTTTTTCAAATTAATATTGAAAGCTTCAATTACAATAACGTTCTGATCCACACCAACCCTTCGTCATCCCTGTATCGGGACAGTTGGCCCTCTGAAGCTAACAGACTTCCACAGCTAGCTAAGATTTTTGGGGGGCAATTCACTGTGCAACGTCTTGCAGGTGCAACCCATTCAACTCCCACATGGGCATCTGCCTGTGGGCCTGGATTGGTGCCAATGCATCACTTCTTGGGACAGAAAAACTGATGACCACTGTGCCATAGTAACGCCCTTATATTGAACAGTCTGGCAGCTAATAATGTACAGACTCAAAGAAATGGAGTTGAAAATAGAATGCCAGCATAACCCAGTATTAATGCAATATTAATTATTGAAGGGTGTTGTCTAATTACTTAGAGCACTTATAAAAAGAGGCCGCTTCTGATGACTGGTGGACACTGCAGGGGCTACAGTGCATCACTGGCCTCCAGAAAGGCAATTTGCTAAAGTTTCCTATCAATCCTTTTCCTTTCATTGCAGTATCCCTTCAACAGGCTGTCAAATTGGTTAATTTGTTTCATTAGTCTGGTTAATTGCTGGATTATAAAATTGAGACTAGCGGGATACTGGGTTTAGTTGAGGAGGAAGCCGATATATAGCATGGTCTGTGAATATACATGTCTATGAATAAACCCATTATCAAGAAAAGTATTAGCGTCTGGTTTCATACTTCGGCTGGCTTAGGATCAAGATAACAAGGTCTAAAGTGAGTGAATACTTGAAACGGAATACAAGACGTGCATTTATATAGCACTCACATGGCTACTTCTAAGCTTTTTATAATTAAGGAAATAGTGTTTAATGTTGGAAACATGGTGGCTAGTAAGCAAACAGCAAGGTCCCAGAAACTGCATTGCAATGATGACCGAATCATTTGTTGGAGAGATACTGGTTAAGGGATAAACACTGGCCATAACATCCACTACCCAGCTCCTCCTCAAAATGGTGCCATGCGAACTGTGACATTCACCCAACGAGGCAGATGGAGCTTTTGGTTCAAGGTTTCAATCAGCATCTCCAACAGTTTTGCACTCCTCACGTACAGAAGTGTCAGCCTTGATTCTTGTACCAAATTATTGGAGTGGGGCTTGAACTCACAACTGACTCAGATACAAGCTAGCAGAGAAACTCCGCTGTTAATAAACTCATTCTATCAAGTCCCCTTAGTCCCAGATGACCATAGGCTGGTCTCCCCTTTGAGGGGGAAGTGTTGACCGGTCGTGATATAACCAGAGGGTCACCTGTGCCTCAGGCAAGGGCTAAGTTGAGAAGGTGGGGCCTTCATTAATAACCTCAGCCGGTGTGGAAATTGAACACATAGTGCTGCATCAGTATCCAGTCAACTGAGCTAATCCAACTCCCTCTTATTCTATAATGACCTAAAATATCATAGATCCTGGGTGTTTGAAGAGGAAAGCTACACAATCAGTAGAGTCCAAAATTCCAGCACACTATCTTCACAGAGATCTATAAGCTTGTGCATGATTCAGTGTGATTGCTGCACATTAGTGTGACTTTCCCAGCCAGCTCAAATCCGTTACAGAATATGGCTGTCAACAAGCCTGGTCCAAGGGGGAATCTCTCTCTCTCACCATTTAATCATGCCAAAAAAATCCCCAAGTTAAAAAAAAAATGGGGCTATCCACAGTTATAAGATGAGAGGTCACACGACACCAGGTTATAGTCCAACAGGTTTGTTTGAAATCACAAGCTTTCAGAGTGCTGATTTCATCTGAAGAAGGAGCAATGCGCCAAAAGCTTGTGATTGCAAACAAACCTGTTGGACTATAACCTTGTGTCATGTGACCTCTCACCTAATCCATCCCCGTCCAATGCCAGCATCTCCACATCACTGCCACAGTTATAAGGAACGGAACACTGAGTCACAATCTCTGATGGGATTTCCCAGAGAAATCCCAGGGATCCAGTACAAGACACTGGGGAAAAAGTTCACCACCCTCATCCTCAGCTTTGCATAATCCAGTGAAGAGGTGGTCTTGGTGGTGCAATGGGTAGCATGTCTGCCTCAGAGCTAGGAGCTCGGGGTTCGAGTCCCACCCTTGGAACAAAGAACAATACAGCATAGAGCAGGCCGTGCAACCCTCCAAGCCTGCACCGAGCATGTGTTCCTAGCTACACCATCAGTTTCTATCCCTCTAATCCCAGTCTGTTCATGTGGCTATCTAGCTAAGTCTTAAATGATTCTAGCACGTCTGCTTCAAACTTGGACTTGGTCAAAGGGTTCAAATCCCACCACAGTAACTGGAATTGAAAGCTCACCTCTGGTGATGGGGACTATGAAATTATTCACTGTTATCAAATCTCATCCAGTTCACTAACGCTTTTTGGGATTGGAAATTTATCCTCCTTAGCCAGTCCGGCCTCCATGCCAGTCCAGATCCACAGCTATGGTACTGATTCTCAACCCTCGGAAAGAGCTGAGCACACCATTCACTGCAAGGGCAATTAGGGATGAGTAACAAATGCCTTGCCAGCTACACACACAAAAAAACTATGCGCCCACAACTTGGACTGGTTCATGATTGAATGGATCATTTCAATATCAGGTTTGTTACAGACAGCTCTAATTCCATCAGCTTGAACTGTTGAGTCAACCAAATTACTCTCACTGCCTAGTGGTTTCACATCAGCAGCTAGAGCCTGGATATACAGAGGTCCCAGGGATCTCAGGCCCAAGAGTACCCAGAGTTTCTATTCTTGTTCTTGACCCTGCTGAAGAACAGGTAATTGATGAGAAATAGCAGCACTTGAACGCATTCTAGAACGGTTCAAACACAACCATCGTGAGCTTCTGCACATCCTAAAAAAAACCAATTTAAACCTAAATGACACACAAGAGGAAGTGATGGCTGCAGGAGGAAATTAAAGCAAACATATAACAGGAAGAATGTTTAGAAAGAGGCTTGAAACCAATAGAGAAGATTACAGCAAAATGATGGGGGGTTTTTAATAAACAGTAACCAGAAACTGAAGGTAAAAATAGTAATCTGGGAGGATACAAAGAAACAGGAGGGATATTAATGTAATATGTTGCTTCAGTTCTAACCTGCTGCACGTTCAGAGGATCTGGTGCCAGTATCGCCTCAACATGTGTCTCTTTTTAACATGCAAACAGAAAATTCTGAGAAAGCTTATCACGTCTGTCAAATGTGCGTAGGTTAGAGGGAAATTAGCTACAGTAAATGCGCAGGGTTACAGGGATAGGGCAGAGGGGTGAGCCTGCTCTTTTGGAGAGTCAATGTAGATTTGATGGGCTGAATGGCCTCCTCCTGCACTGTTGGGATTTTATGGTTCTCTGAATTTCAGTATGACTGGAGGTTTATCAATGTAACCCTGCCTCTTAAAAATGGGAGGCAGACAGAGAGAGACACACACAGAGAAAACCAGATAACCAGGAGATATCATTTATTATTGTCACATGTATTAAGATCAGTGAAAAGCATTGTTTATGCGCTTTACAGACAAAATTTACTGTTCATAGAGAAGGAAAGGAGGGAGTGCAGAATGTAGTGTTACAGATATAGCTAGGGTGTAGAGAAAGATCAACTTAATACAAGTCCAGCAGCTTGGGAGCTGTTCGAGTCAGCTGGTACGTGTATCATTTTCTTGTATCATTTTCCCAACAGAAGGTGGTGGAAGAGAGCATGTCCAAGGTGCGTGGGGGTCTTTAATTATGCTGGCTGCTTTTCCGAGGCAGCGGGAAGTGTAGACAGAGTCAATGGATGGGAGGCTGGCTCGAGTGAGTTAAACACGTGGCAGTGTAGGAGTAATCATTAGGAGATCAAACAGTGACATGAAAAGCTGCAAGAGTGAATTTAGTAAATCTGGTGCCCAAATCTGCCAGAGTTGAAAAATCCGACAGGAACACAAAAATTCTTCAGGGAAAGAAATCTGCCCTTCACTTAGTCAGAATCTCCAGTCTCACTGTGGGGTGGGACTCTTCACTCCCAATGTGAGTGGACAATAGTTCCCAGCCTTGCAGGAGGCACTCGAATACCAAGAACAAAACTTTAAATACAGTCAAGCCAGATATTACATATGAGATACATGACCATTCTGCAACCAACACACTCATCAGCTGAGATAGGACTAAAAAAAAGTGTTGAGAATCCAACTTAATTCACATCGAGCAAGTTTTCACAAACAGTGGCCCTGCTTATCCAGCGACCCCACAATGTATAAATATGGTGGAGAGCCAGGCAACCCCAATGTACCAGCTCATTGTATAGGTACATGTGGATCAGACTAGAGCCAACGAACTGGGCTCTGACCAGTGACCATTACCACTCAGGCTATTTGCAGCAAGGTTCAAGTCAAACTCCCACTCATTTCCTTTGATGGAAAGGCTAATCTGAAAATGACGATACTGAACTAACATACAGATAAGTTCAATGAGTCTGAATCCTATCAAGTCAGGTCTCAAATTTCCGATCGTTTATTTTGGTTTAGTAATGAAAGTTATGGGGGTGGATACAGTTCAGATCTTTTCTCTTACATACATTGTTATTTAAAAGGCATGGGTTGAGAAAGCAGCATTAGTGAGACAAAAGTCAGTGTGTTTGTAAATTCAGGAGGTAGATCATACCCACAACTTCCCATTTTTGTCACCAACAATCTCCAAATGGTCTCCCAATCTGGGATAATGACGACTGCTGTTGGGGTACAGTTATACTGCCACAGGCAGCCCACCCAGGCCACTGGGGGATTCAGTCACACTGCCACAGACAGCTGTAAGGGGGGAGGGGGGTTCAGCCTGCCCAACCAACTCGGGGTATGGGGTTAGTTGCCCTGTCATAAACAGCTTGATGTGGAGATGCCAACTTTGGACTGGGGTGGGCACAGTAAGAAGTCTCACAACACCAGCTTAAAAGTCCAACAGGTTTATTTAGTAGCACCAGCCACAAGCTTTTGGAGCACTGCCCCTTCATCAGGATTCACCTGACAAAAGGGGCAGCGCTCCAAAAGCCTGTGCTACCAAATAAACCTGTTGGACTTTAACTTGGTGTTGAGACTTCTTACTGTAAACACAGCCTGCCCAGCACCTCATCCACCAACGAAGCTCAGTTGCAGCCGTGAACACCATCCACAAGATGCATTGCAGCAATTCACCAAACCTTGAGACCACACCTTCCAAACCTGTGGACCCTGCCACCTAGAAGGACCAGAGAGAGATGCATTGGAACACCCCTGCAAACCACTCATCCTCCTGAAATCAGGAGATATATCATTGTTCCCTCCCTGTTGCTGAGTCAAAATCCTGCAACTCCCTCCCTAACAAGCACAGTGGATGTACCCTACACCGTATGGACTGCAGTGGTTCAAGGCAGCAGCTCACTACTGCCTTCTCAAGGGGCAATTAGGGATGGGCAATAAGTGCTGACCTACCCAGCAATGCCCGCATCCCGTGAATGAAAAGGTGGGAACCTTTCAATAAATATCTTTCAACTGTTACAAACCCTCCTCAAAAAAAAAATCTAGTTTTCAGCATTAAATGGAATCTAAATCTAATTTTTCTCGAGGGCGACGAGGGATGGGCAATAAACACTGGCCAGCCAGTGATGCCCATGTCCCACGAATGAATGAGAGTGCTTGCAGTACAAAGATGTTGTTGAGACGATTTCATGGCCCCACGTAAAGCCCACACGTCTCAGACCATGAATCGAGTTCTCAGTAAAGATGGCCTCGGTTCTGGTGACAGCAAGCCCACTGCTGCTCTCCGGTGTT
This sequence comes from Prionace glauca, assembly GCA_037974335.1. NCBI lineage: Eukaryota > Metazoa > Chordata > Chondrichthyes > Carcharhiniformes > Carcharhinidae > Prionace > Prionace glauca. Next base: position 6,709,777 of record CM075728.1, on the reverse strand, counting down.
TAAGTTTCAGCCAGCTGAAACTTGGCCAGCTCTGTCCTTGCCGCTACTCATACTGCATTGGCTGTCAGAGCGCCCGCACCGTTAACCAACACTCGCTTTTTTTTTTGCTGCTCCACCGGATTATTTTCCAGGGGGTGGGGGGGGAGAGAGGAGAGAGAAAAGGAAAGGAATTCTCCAGGGGGAGGTTTGGTTACACTGACACAGCCACAGAACAGCACTAACACCTGACACCATCCCCATGGACACCACTCACCTCTGCTTGCATCGTTGTAGCTCTTTCCTCAAGGACAAAAGCAAAACGTGCCCGACCTTCCCATATAAACAAGAATGCAGCAGGCATGTTGAGGCACTGCCCACTTGTGTGTGCTGGCATCGACACTGAACGGTGTTGAGCAGGTCTGTTGACATTTCCAACACTGACATCAAGTGGAATAATTTTCCATTGATACTAAACAGGGCAGTGAAAAAAAGGGTTAACTGGTTGGAACAATAAAAGTGACAGAAGGGGGGGGGGAAAAAAAAGCAGTGAATGTAAATTCCCTTTGATGAGACTGGAGGGAGGCGCTAGGTTAATGCAGGTTAAACGTGGCTGATATTTAGAATTTGGGAGGGTTTTTATTTCCCATTAAAAATTGGGTGAGAAGTAGATCAGTTTGCATCGAGCGGAAATGTTCCTTGCTCCATCGAGGCTGCCACATCTGAGTCTTTCCAGAATGTTCTGCAAACTGGCTGCTGAGAGAAACTGCCCGCAATAATCCAGTGTCAAATATTTCAGCTGCAGGGAGGCAACAAATGTTTAAAAAGTTCAGCAGTGGCACTGCTGCCTCAAGATTGAGGTTCAGGTCCCCACGTTAAGCCTCAAGGAGCAACCTGGTGCTGTTCTGAGGGAGTGCTGCACTGTTGGGAAGGGTTTTAGACAAAACAAGATGGAAGAACTCTGATGAAGGGTCAACCAGACTTGAAATGTTGGCTCTGTTCTCTCTCCACAGGTGCTGTCAGACCTGCTGAGATTTTCCAGCATCTTTCGTTTCAGATTCCAGCATCCACGGTATTTTGCCTTTATTTTCATATTTAAATCACTGCTACTTCTGTTCCAGGAATACACCTGAGTACTGCTCTACTCTCCAACAGGATTTCCATTAGTGTCTCTCACCCTGTTCACCTTCATTGCTTTATATTTCTCTCCTGCTGTTAGACAAGGCATTTATCAGAAATCGCTTTCACAGCTACATTTCCTTCCTCAGTGACTATCTCTGTCTCGCCCAATGTGGATTCCAGCTAGAGTTCCATCCCTCATCCTTCTTTCAAATCCACCCCTCATCCTTCTTTCAAATCCACCCATGATTACAGGCACCTCCAGGACGTACAACGTTCCTCAGACAGTACTCACCGCATCCTGATAGTCACACTGTTCCATGCACTGCCATATGCAAACACTCAATATTTCTCTCCAGCAGCTCTGACGTAATGTCATAAAGTTGCCCTTTTTAAACAGCTGACAAAGGATCACCCAGACATGAAACGTTGGCTCTATTCCTTCTCCATAGACGCTGTCAGACCAGCTGAGGTTTTCCAGCATTTTCTGTTGTGCGTGTTGGAAACAGGTCCCCGGATACATTTCAGGAGAAGCAGGATTTCTTCTGAAGATTGAACCAACTGCTAGTGCTCACCCCACTGCTCACTTACTGTGCATGTTATTGTGGGATCTTGCTGTGTGCCTATCAGCTGTTGCATTCTGCAATCCAGCCTGTAGTCACAAAAGCACCTGCATTCACACAGGTCGCACCTTTAGAAGGGGTCAGCATCAGCTTCAGGTTACTCCAGGCAGGGTCAAAACTGCTGCCTCACAGCACTAAGGATGCAGGTTCGATTCCTGGCTTGGGTCAGTGTGGAGTTTGAACGGATGAATGAACAACCACCAGGCAAAAAAAAAACTTTTCTTCCTGTTGGCAGACACTGGCATTCAGCCTCACATCTTCAGGTAAGCGTTCTCCAAAGCAGCCTTCACAACACATGACAGCGCAGAATCACTGAGCAGAGAGTGATAGCCAAGTTCTGCACACGAGGATGGCCTCAACCGGGATCATGTCACACTATCTGTAACCCCCATGACTTGCCTGGGCTTGCAACATCTCACTTACTGTCCTGTCTGGTGACAATACAGGTCTCTTTAACCTATGCTTGATGCTATTAATGATCTGGATGAGGGTATAGTTGGGTGGATTAGTAAGTTTGCTGATGACACCAAAGTCGGAGGTGTGGTAGATTGTGAGGAAGGGTGTCATAGTTTGCAGGGTGACCTAGACAGATTGCAGAGCTGGGCCGCGAGGTGGCGGATGGAGTTTAATGCAGAGAAGTGTGAGGTAATTCATTTCGGTAGGAGTAACAGATGTGTTGAGTATAGGGCTAACGGGAGGACTTTGAATAGTGTGGAGGAGCAGAGGGATCTAGGTGTATGTGTACATAGATCCCTGAAAAGTTGGGAATCAAGTAGATAAGGTTGTTAAGAAGGCATACGGTGTCTTGGCGTTTATTGGTAGGGGGATTGAATTTAGGAGTCGCAGCGTCATGATGCAACTGTACACAACTCTGGTGCGGCCGCACTTGGAGTACTGTGTGCAGTTCTGGTCCCCACATTACAGGAAGGATGTGGAGGCTTTGGAGAGGGTGCAGAGGAGGTTTACCAGGATGTTGCCTGGTATGGAGGGGAGCTCCTATGAGGAGAGACTGAGGGATTTGGGGTTGTTTTCACTGGAAAGAAGGAGGCTAAGAGGGGATCTTATTGAAACATATAAGATGATTAGAGGTTTAGATAGGGTGGATAGTGATAGCCTTTTTCCTCGGATGGAGAAAGCTAGCACGAGGGGGCATGGCTTTAAATTAAGGGTGGGTAGTTATAGGACGGATGTCCGGGGTAGGTTCTTTACCCAGAGGGTGGTGAGGGATTGGAATGCCCTGCCTGCTGCAGTTGTAAATGCGCCTAGTTTGGGGGCGTTTAAGAGATCTGTGGATAGGTTTATGGATGAAAAGGGATTGGTTTAGATTAGTGGGTCAGTGTTTTTTTTAAAAAAAACTGGTCGGCGCAACATTGTGGGCCGAAGGGCCTGTTCTGCGCTGTAATGTTCTATGTTCTATCTCCACTCACATTATCTGCACCTTCAAGGCTTGATTAGCTGTAAAGACTCGCACTCTAATCAATATTCTGTAAACTGAAATGTATGTCTTTATATGCCCAGTTTGTGATCAGAACTCCCCACTCACCTGATGAAGGGGCAGATTCCTGAAAGCTAGTGGCGTTTGCTACCAAATAAACCTGTTGAACTTTAACCTGGTGTTTTGAGCATTCTTACTGTGTGGAGTTTGCACATTCTCTCCATGTCTGTGTGGGTTTTCTCCAGGTGTTCCATTTTCCTAAGACAGACGTGGTTAGGTGCACTGTGCTAAATTCTCCTTCAGTGTATCCAAACAGGTGCCAGAGTGTGGCAACTATGGTAAAAGCAAGTTACTGCAGATGCTGGAATCTGAAACCAAAAGAGAAAATGTTGGAAAATCTCAGCAGGTCTGGCAGCATCTGTACGGAGAGAAGGGACTGACGTAGCTTTTTTCTCTTAGATGCTACCAGACCTGCTGAGATTTTTCAGCATTTTCTCTTGTGACAACTAGGGGATTTTCACAGTAACTTCATTGCAGTATTAATGTAAACCCACTTGTGACACTAATAAATCAACTTAAAAAGCTGCGAGCAGAGTGATCCACTTTATGGAAAATCTGCTTCAAGAACAGACAACTCTCAAGGATTTCCCTCCAACGCTTGCTCCACTAAATTACTAACTTTAAAAAGTGTGCAGAGCTAAGGACAACCCCTAAACAAAAAGGCAGCACCTAGCTCTGAATGACAGGTCACCTCAGAAGCACACAATTCTTAAATTATACTGCTGCTGTTTACTAAACTAAAACAATTTTCACCCTGGACCAAATTCAGAGCTGACAATAGGATAGTTGACTAGGCCAAGGAACTCACTGCTGTCCAATCACACAAGGTATTCTCTCAGTCATACAGACTGGTAACCATTTCCCACATCCAAACACAACTGCGGGGCGAAGCAGTGTGCTTTGACTTGTATACAAACAATTTAATACGTGCATCAGCAAAACTTTAGTTCAAAGTTATCAAGAGAGTGAGATGTTGTGAAAAGTCCCCCGCCCGGCCTAAAGCACACAATGACTGAGGCCCACTCCCTGTCAGATCCTCCCAACTGTTGTCATAACCTGTACCAGCAATCAGCGGGCAAGTCACTGGCATTTTAGCAGATGTAGCACATTACAATAAAAGCAAAATACCGTGAATGCTGGAATCTGAAACAAAAAAAAAATCAGAAAATGCTGGAAAAACACAGCAGGTCAGACAACATCTGTAGATAGAGAATAGAGTCAACATTGAATCTGCTCTGACTGAAACTTGAAACATTGGCTCTATTTTCTCTCTCCACAAATGTTGCCAATACTGAGTTTCTCTAGTATTGTTTTTTTGTAACGCATTACAAAACGCTGCCTCATCTCAGAGTAAGAAATCTCACAACACCAGAGCATATTCAGCTCTTTGTGACTAGGGCTCTCCACTCACCTGATAAAAAAGGGGCAAACCCCAAAAACTAGTGGGTTTATCAAATAAACTTATCATAAGAACATAAGAAATAGGAGCAGGAGTGGGCCATCTGGCCCTTCGAGCCTGCCCCGCCATTCAATAAGATCATGGCTGATCTGTCGTGGCTCAGTTCCACATTCCCGCCCTCTCCCCATAACCCTTAATCCCCTCTCTCATCAAAAACCCATCAACCCACGTCTTAAAAATATTTAGCGAGGCAGCCTCTATCACTTCAACGGGCAGAGAATTCCAGATTCACCACCCTTTGAGTGAAGAAGTTCCTCCTCAACTCCGTTCTAAACCCCCCCCCCCTTTATCTTGAGGCTGTGCCCCCTAGTCCTACTAACTTGTTGGACTTTAACCTGGTGTTGAGAGACTTCTTACTGTGTTTATCCCTGTCCAACACCAGCATCTCCACACGATCTCAACATCAGTGCTAAATAATACAGAAAGATCATTGGATAAGTGTAATGACTTCAATCAGGCCATTGAGGTTGGCCTATTGGAAGAGTGTTCCCCAACTGGGGAGTCAATTGATGGGCCAAATCAAGGAGTCTTTTCCTTGTATTTAACCGGGAATTTCAGTTCCTCTGGCACTCCTGGAGGTAGACTGCTGATTGCGAGCGCTCTGTACCGCTGTTGGAAGTATAAATAAAGGGATTCTGTTGAAGGGACTTCAAACTCTGAAGACTTATTTTAATAAGGAGCATTGTTAAATGTTTCTACCCCACACCACCCGCCCATCTCCCAGGATGTTAACTCATTCAGGACTCTAAACCAGTAAAATTAGCTGCCCTTTCCAAAGCTCTTCTCTAAACAGGTCACACCTTCATGTTTGTAAACATTTCCCAAGAGTCACATACCAAGCACCACTGTGGGACAATCCTCTCCTCAAGTACTCTCCTTCACTCAGTGCGTTTCTAGCTCACTGAGACAACTCCGGGTTTCAAATTAAAATATTCGATTCTCGAAGTGAATTCTCTGTACGTGGAGGCCTCTGGCCAGTCTAGTGTTTCTCTGAATCCTGAATGCCACTGAAGGTGGTGGGCAAACACCTTTTTGAGTAGCTGCCCATGTGATTTATTACCGTCACATAATTAACAGTGAAAAATATTGTTTCTTGCGCACTATACAGACAAAGCACACCGTTCACAGAGAAGGAAATGAGAGAGCACAGAATGTAGTATTACAGTCATATAGAGAAAGATCAACTTAATGCAAGGTAAATCCGTTCAAAACAAACAGCAACAGGAAAGAAACTGTGCTAAGTCGATTGGCACGTGATCTCAGACTTTTGTATCTTTTTCCTGACGGAAGGTGGAAGAGAGAATGTCCGGGGTGCGTGGGGTCCTTAATTATTCTGGCTGCTTTTCCGAGACAGTGTGAAGTGTAGACAGAGTCAATGGATGGGAGATGGTAGCCTGGTGGTAACATCACTGGATCAGTAATTCAGAGGCCCCAGGCTAATGAGTTCATATCCCACCACGGTGACTGATGCAATTTAAATTCAATTTTAAAAAATCGTTGTTAAAAACCCACCAGCTTCACTTTTCCAATGAGGAAGGAGATCTGCCACCCAGACCTATAGCAATGTGGTTAACTCTCAACTGCTCCCTGAAATGCCACTCAGTTCAAGGGCAATAAGGGATGGGCAATAGATGCTGGCCTTGCCAGTGACATCCACTTTCCATTGACAGCTTTAACTCCATTCAAGTATTTAGCTGTCCAACAATACACCCCTTAATTCTGCTTCCATTTACTTAGCTGTGTACTGTCAGAGGCTACTCTTGAGGGATCTGGCAGATAAAGAAACCAATGATGAGGATGTCAGAGCCGAGTATATCGAGAATGTGTCGTCCCAAATCCACATGCATCTTTCTTGGAACTCCATGTCTGAGTCAGGAGCCCTCCCCTACCGCAATTCCAAAATAGCTTTTCTCAGAATTAGAAATAACATTCTGTTTAACTGTGACAACGATGAGCATTCCTTCCTCATCCTTCTCAGCCTGTTTGCAGCCTTTATTACAGCTGGTAACACCATCCACTTCAATGCCTCACTACCGTTCTCAGCATCTGCTCCTGGAAACTATCCGAGGCAAGACAGTTTGTAACCTTGGTGCCAGACTTGCCCGAGATCAGCTTCTGGCCAGACATCCCTACACTATCACTGATGCTTCCCATTCCGTCTAACACTTGGTGCAGAAACCCTCGTTCAGATTTCTATTACCATCCATCTTGGTTATTCCAGATCATTCCTTGGCTGTTTTGACCTTCTGCACACCCAAGGTCATCCAAATTTCTGCTGCCCATGTCCTCACTCATGTCAAGTTGGAACATCTTGTTGAAGTTGCACAAGACATTGGTAAGGCCACACTTGGAATACTGTGTGCAATTCTGGTCACCCTATTATAGAAAGGATATTAAACTACAAAGAGTGCCAAAAAGTTTTACTAGGATGCTACCAGGACTTGATGGATTGAGTTATAAGAGGCTGGATAGACTGGGACTTTTTCCTTTGGAGCATAGGAGGCTGAGGGGTGATCTTATCGAGATCTATAAGACAACAAGGGGCACAGATCAGCTAGATCGCTCCCAGACTCCACATTGCCCCACAATGGTTCATAGAAACTAGAAGCAAGAGTAGGCCATTCAGCCCTTTGAGCTTGCTCCGCAATTCATTTTGATCGTGGCTGATCATCAAATTCAATATCCTGATTCCCCTTCCTCCCATACCCCTCAAGTCCCAAGAGCTATATCTAATCTCTTCCTGAAATCAGGCTCCTAGATCCTGGTTAAGCAACACCTGGATTTTAAAATTCTGATCCTCGTTTTCAAATGGCCTTATCTCTCCTTATCTCTAATCTCCTCCAGACCCACATCTCTTCAAGATATCTGCAATCATCTCATTCTGGCCTTTTCAGCATTCACAATTTTAATTGTTTTATCATGAGCCCTTCAGCTGCCTGGGTACTGTGCTCTGGAATTCCCTCAAACCTCCCCAACCACCCGTCTTTCTTTCATCCTTGAAGAATCGCCTAAAATACTATCATGCTGACTAAGTTTCTAGGCATCTGCCTTAGTACAGCCTGAAGTGACTTGGTGTCTAATTTTGCATCATTACACACTGCTTTGGAGCACCTGAGGGTATCGTTACACCAGAGGAACTTCCCAAGGACAAGTTGTTGCTGAATTCACAATTAATCTGCACTGTGACCATAAACCACAAAGATGCACCAAATTCTTCACTCAAGATCAAGAAACAGTTCATAACCTTTCCAAAAATCAAGATTTATTGAGTAAACTAAAGGTGCCGTTTGTTGGGTAGAGCAGATTGTTACTGGCATTGTTGAAAGTTCCGAATGAGTGAGAGACAGAAGCTCCCCCATTCCAGCATCACACAGGAATGTGACTGTGTCTCATCACTCTATTTAGGCTATCAAAAAGGGCCAAATCCAGCAAGTGTTGGATTAATTAACTACCAAAGCCACTGTACAAAGAGTACTACACTGAGCCCAAGTCTGTTCAATTCCAGGGAACAGGAGCTGTTCTTTTCCAAGTTAATACCCACCTCTCCAGAAACATGAAGCACACGTTTTTATTTGCAATAAATCAGGTCAATAGCACAGTATTGGAGGATGGAGGGTGTCTTAATTTAATGTAGCATAAAAACCTTTTACACACAGATCTTGCCAAAACGCTTTGGGTGTTTGACGTATTCGAAACTGCACACAGTCTGATAAAAAATGGTCTATGTTCGCTGCCAAACACTGGGACAGCTTTCAATTTTAACGTATTACAATGAATAATTTGGTAAACCTTTAGATCCACGCAAAGCAAGTGTTGTGTAATGCAATGAATCTGCCATAGCTGTGACAAGAACCATGTGGCTTTAATGTTCCCAGAGCAATGATTCAAGTTTCGGGGAGAGTATTTACGACCCTCAAGCAAATCAAGCCTTCATGATCTATGCTGACAAAATATCCCCATTTCCTGCAAACCCCCAAGAGGCAGTTTGCTGACAGGGAAAAGAGAGGTCTCAAATAGGTCTGCACGAATTTCACACACTCTCCATAACTGCGCCCTTAATGAGGGTTTGGTGTTGATCAGGTAACTACACAAACACCTGGCCTCAACAGTAGTGCAGCAAGCTGCCTATGTTTGCCCAGACATGTTCGGTCTGATTCTGGGAAGTGATTCTGGGTGTTGGCTCTCCAGCGACTGATTCATAAAATCGCAGTTAGGGCTACAGAGAAGCCAGTTAGGAAGGAAGCTTAGGCTGGGGTGCAGGCAACTCGGGGCCCCAGGCAATCCAGCACCCCCTAGGCAATGGATGCAAGCAATCCAGCCCCTGGAAACTTTACTCTGCTGCAATAATAGCCCAGAAATTCCTGGGGACCGATTGGGGGGAATCTCCTGGCGAGTGCTGAGACTTAGACTATGTCTGCCTCACCTTTCCACCTGCATGACTTTTGAATCATAACTTTTATTTTATTAGTCACAAGTAGGCTTACATTAACACCATAACAAAGTTAGTGCGTGAGAGCTGATAAAGGCAGGGTGAGGGCTCGAGGGCATCTAGAACATTGAGTCCAATGATATTTAAGGACAGGGAAGGAAAGAATAATGGAACAAAAGAAAACTGGGTGAATTAGAGTCAAAACAGAAACAGAAGGGAAAGAGAGAGAGAGAGACTGGATAGGAGAAAAAGACAGCAAGTTCAAAATGCAAATTATTTCCAGCACAGTTTCCTCGCTGTGGAACTGAGCCCAGGTTTCAATGGCCCCCTTTCTGGGCCCCCAAGGTTGATTTTCATGTCAAGACCAATCACATCATTAATTGCAATGTGCAAATACAGCCCTAACCAGCAGGGTTCATTTGCATTAATGGCGGAAATCCATCACTTTCTTGGCACTTACAAGAAATTGTTGGGGGAAGGAGGAGGAGGAGTGCGGGGGCAGGGAGCTCCAGTTTCTGAAAGTTGAGGGGTGAAGCAGGGGGGTGTTGGAGTGTGACATCCACACACACACACACACACACACACACACACACACACACACACACACACACACACACTATCCTCCCTACACCACCAACCCCAATACTTCAGTGGACTGATTGGGCATTGACTGAAAAACAAAACTTGTAATTATATAATTCCTTTCAGAACCATGGGGCAGCTAAAGTGGTGGCACGGTGCCAGTGTTAGCACTGCTGCCTCACGGCGTAGCACAGGTTTGATTCCTGGCTTGGGTCATTGTGCAAACTCCACACAGGACATTCTCCCCATGTCTGCGTGGGTTTCATCCAGCCGACCAAAGATGTGCAGGTTAGGTAGATTAGCCATGGTCAATGCACATGGTTATGGGGGACAAGGCGCTCTTTCAGCAAGTCGGTGTCGACTCAATGGGCCGAATGGCCTCTTTCTGTACCGTAGGGATTCTATGTTTCAAAGTACTTAACCACCAATGAAGTCCTTTCAAAGCACAGTCACTGCTGTAATATCAGAATAATTTTATATCACTGTGTGGCTTTATATTCTGTCTAGAAAAATGTAAGTGCCCCAAGGTAGTTCACAGGAGTGTTATAGATCACATGTGGCCCTTTATCATCCAGTGGATTTTACCTTCTATCCCTCAAGATAGAAACCCAGAATTTCGTTATCCATTTTCAGAAGGTTCCTTCAGGGTGATGGGACCTTTTAATGTCCTACAAACATGAAACCCACCACCACCCACCCCCCCCCATCCTTCTGCTCCCCCACCCTACCTCTGGCCCCAGTAATTTACTGCTCACATCTACCCACTCACATGCACGGACACCAAATTTTCCCCAACATCACCTCCCCCTCTACCCCATCTAATTTTTAACTCACGTGCACATATGGGAAATCAGAAAAAAAAAACTGCATTTACATAGCACCTTTCACAACCAGCCATCTCAAAGTGCTTTACAGCCAACATAGGAAATGCAGCAGCTACATTGTGGGAGCTTGCTGTGCACAAGCAGGTCATAACCAGATAATTATTTTCTAAAAGGCAAATTAGAAGCAGCTGGCCATTCATCTCCTTGAGCCTGCACAACCATTTGAGGGGATCACAGTTTTTCTTTTAAAATCATAGAATGCCCCCAGTACAAAAAGGAGGCCATTCAGCCCAATCACAATCCCACCCAGGCCCTATTCCCGGAATCCCACATATTTACCCTAATTCCCCTGATAGTAGAGTCAATTTAGCATGGTCAAATCAACCTAACCCACAGTCACTGTCTGCATGGGTTTCCTCCCACAGCCCAAAGGTGCGCGAGTTAGATGATTGGCTATGATCAAGCTAACTCGCACACCTTTGGACTGTGGGAGGAAATCGGAGGAAACCCACACGCAAAACGGGAAAACGTGCAGACTCCGCACAGACAGTGACTGTGGGTTAGATTGATTGGCCATGCTAAACTAATGGTAGTGTCAGGAGGCGAGCAGGGTAAATATGTGGGGTTATGGCCTGGGCAGGATTGTGATCAGTGCAGACTCGACTGGCCAAATGGCCTCCTTCCGCACTGTAGGAATTCTATGATCATTGGACTGTGGGAGGAAACTGGAGCACCTGGAGGAAACCCATGCAGACATGGGGAGAGTGTGCAGACTCCACACAGATAGCAACCCAAGGCTGAAATCGAACGTGGGTCTCTGGCGCTGTGAGGCAGCAGTGCTAAACACTGGGGCCCTGTGCCGTTGCAGCCCCTCCACCATTTCCCCATCCGCCACCATGACTTGTGTCAATCAAAAATCAGCTCACTCAGCCTCCATGTGCACTGCTGATTAAGGGATAAATAATGGCCAGGACACCAGGAAGAACTCAATGCCATGGGATTTTTTTTTGAACCCATTGTGGTGGAAGCAGATAGGGTTTGAGTCAGCCTTGATTTTTGTGGCCAAGTCTAGGGCTGGGTCTTGAACCCAAAACCTTGTGACTCAGGGCTGAATGCAAAAAAAAAGCCTTTCAAAGAAAAAGAATGCTGAGTTTTTACTGAAATCTCCTACTCCCAATGGAATTCAAGCAGAGAGAAAAAGAGAGAGAGAAAAAGAAAGAGATTTTTCTGACCGAGATACAAATAACAGACTATTTCCAGTACTCCACTGGGATCAAAAACATTGCATTTTGTATCTTCCCCTATCCTCCTTACCCGAAAACATTCTAGCAAGAGAGGAAAAACAGATTGAGTTCTTATCTGTATGTTAACTAAGACTCCACTGCAGTTCAAACACATGCACCCTGTGAAAGCACACTTAATACTTCACCAGTAAAGGTTATTATAGAAGCCCCACACGGGAGTGTTCTGCACAAAGCCATAAGTGGATTATTGGAGAATTGTAAAGATGATATCCCACAGGATCTTACAGATTAGATTGTTAAACCTGATCAGAATTCTGACTCTGGAGCATCTGCATCCCAGAGGGTTAAGGTTAAGAATCTGTGCGCTGACTGGTTTTGCAATCGGAAGCTGGTAGGTACAAGTTCCCATGTGCAGTTCAGGACCTTCCTCAGCTTACACATCCCCACCTCAGTCTGTACCTTCCAGGCTGCCAGTATTCCGCCAGGAACCTTGAATAGATAGGCTCAGACGAACCCTTTAGTCTCCAGCTTCTGGATGAGACGTTAAATCAAGGATCCTTCAGCCCTCTTAGGTGGACATCCTACACCTGATTCCACCACACTCACCTGGAGAGCAGCAAGAGAGTTTTCTCCCTGGCATCTGAGAGCCAATATTTATCCCTCAACCAACATCAGCAGAAAAGGTTAACCTGGCCATTTGTACCATGGCTGTCGGGGGGAACTCTGACAGCCATGTGTTCTGCATCATGACCGCGGCTACACTTCAAAGTATTTTATGAGCTGTAAAGTACTTCGAGACGGTTCAGAAGTCATGAAAGGCACTACTGAAATGCAAATTTTTCCACTTCCTGGGACAGAGTCCCCTTCATTCAACTGCAGTTGTTTAAATTTAAAATACAACAGCAGCAACAGCTCATTTTCTATTTGCACCTAAACTATAGAACCTCGACCATGCAGAAAGAGGCCACCCAGCCTTCAAATCTTCACCCACTCTCCAGAGGGAGCAACTCTCCAGGCATGTAACCTGAAATAATGTGATGCTGAGGCAAATTGACACTGGGTAGGGCTGTGTGCCCAACAGTTGGTCCAGAGGAGCAGCAGCAGGGTGAAGTTTAAAAGGAGAAGGAGCTGGGTAAAATGTTTGATACTTGCATCTGGTTACCTGATAATTAGACAGCTCCCCATTCAGAGTTAGCACAGTCCGGTGGATTGGTTTGTTGCTCTTTGACAAAGATTCTGAATGATTATTGAAAGAAAACAGCACCAACTCATTATGCCCCTACCAAGAGGCACAAGAGAAGGGATTTCCAGGACTGAGACGGAGGCAAGGTCACCAGTGAGGCAAGGAAAGTTGGAGGGACAGTTAAAAGTGCCTAAGATTGGAGGAAGTTCCATAAATGTTCTGATTTCCTGTTTGCTTAAATATTTCTATTTGATTTGATTCATTGTCCTATGCATTAAGTGACAAGTATTGTTTCTTGCGCGCTATACAGAAATCATACAGAAGGAAAGGACAGAGTGCAGGATGGAGTGTTACAGTCATAGCTAGGGTGCAGAGAAAGATCAACTTAACGCAAGAGAAGTCCATTCAAAAGTCTGTCAGCAGCAGTAAAGCAGCTGTTTGAGTCAGTAGGTATGTGACTCCTGTACCCTTTTTCCCGACAGAAGGCGGTGGAGGAGAGAATGTCCGTGGAGTCTTTAATCATGCTGGCTGCTTTGCCAAGACAACGGGAAGTGTAGACAGTGTCAATGGATGGGAGGCTGGTTTGCGTGATGGATTGGACCACATTCACAACCTTCTGTAGATCCTTGCAGTCTTGAGCAGAGCAGGAGCCCATACCAAGCTGTGATACATCAGAAAGAATGCTTTCTATGGTGCATCTGTAAAAGGTAGAGAGAGTCATAGCTGACATGGCAAAATTTCCTTAGTCTTCTGAGCAAGTAGGGGCGTTAGTGGGCATGGGAGACCATGGCAGGTTGCTGGTGATCTGGACACAAACTTGAAGCTCTCAACCCTTTGTTTCATCCCTATTGATGTAGGCAGGGGCACGATTTCCTTTACGCTTCCTGAAATTGATGACAATCTTCTTGTTTTGTTGACATTGAGGGACAGATTATTGTCACCGCACTAGTTCACCAGATTCTCTCTCATATTCCTGTACTCTGTCTTGTCATTGTTTGAGATCCGACCCACTACGGTGGTATCGGCAAACTTGAAAATTGAATTGGAGGGGAATTTGGCTGTACACTCACTGGTGTATAAGGAGTATAGTAGGGGGCTGAGAACACAGCTTTGTGGGGCACTGGTGTTGAGGATGATCGTGAAGTTGTTGTTGTTGTTGTTGCCTATCCTTACTGATTGTGGTGAGTTAGGAACTTCAGGATCCAGTCACAGAGGGAGGTGCCGAGGCCCAGGCCAAGGAGTTTGGAGATGACTTTCATGGGAATAATAATGTTGAAGGCTGAGCTGTTGTCAATAAATAGGAATCTGTTGTCAATAAATAGGAACGCCCATAGGCGTTCCAGGGTTGCCAGGGAAATGGCAACTTCTGTGGACCTGTTGCAGCAGTAAGCAAACTGTAGTGGATCCAGGTAGCCCAGGAGGCTGGAACTGGTGTGTCTTGACTAGCGTTTCGAAGCACTTCATAATGACGGATGTCAGAGCCACCAGCCAATAGTCATTAAGGCTATTGGTTTCTCTTAGGTACTGGGATGATGGTCGTCTTCTTGAAGAAGATAGGAACCTCAGATTGTTGTAAAGAAAGTTTGAAGATGTCTGTGAGTATCTCCACCAGTTGATACATGCAAGATGTGAGTGCACATCCAGATACCCCATCTCAGCCAGTCGCTTCCTATGGGTTGACTTTCAAGAAAGCTGCTCTGACATCTGCAATGGTGACCCCAGATGTAGGTTCATCCAGAGTTTCCAGGGTGGAGGGCTTGCTCTCACTGACCTCTTGCTCAAAATGGGCATAGAATGCATTGAGCTCATCAGGGAGGGGTACGTTTGAGCCAGTGATTTTACATGCCTTCATCTTGTAGCCTGTAATGTTTTGCAGACCTCGTCATCGTCGACGGGGATTGCCTCGAACAAGAAGCCAAGGACATTCCAGTCTTTCCCACAATTCTGTCCTTTACTATTAAAATCCAGCCCAAGATGTGACTAAATAAGGGATGATCTTACTAATCTAGCCACAAACAGACTTCAAATTTCCATGATGTTCTCTCTCAACTTTGATCTTGATTGGAGTTTTACCAGTTACATCCAACTTCTGATGTCAATACACTGGGGATTTTGAATTCCTAATTTAGATTTTAGCAACAACTGATTCTAGAAATCAGTTCTGCAAAGAAAATACATCTTCCAATTGGATATTTACACACCCACAGCTCCTGTTTCATGGATTTTTGCTTCCACCCTGGTTCCACACTCGAAACGAAACCCAGAGCAGCAGCTGCAATAGTTTGTCTTTCCACTCACACACCACTAACGTCTGGTATCTGCCCCCCTCCTCTTTCTCCTCCACATGCTGGCCTTGGCAACATGATCCAATGGTGGCATGTTGGCACAGGAGCTTCATTGCGCCAGGGACCTGGGCTCAATTTCTGGCTTGGGTCATTACCTGTGTGGAGTTTGCACGTTCTCTCGTGTGTCTGTGTGGGTTTCCTCCGGGTGCTCCAGTTTCCTCCCACAATCTGAAAGATGTGCTGATTAGGTGCGTTGACCCAAACAGGCGCTGCACTGTGGCGACTAAGGGAATTTCACAGTAACTTCATTGCCGTGTTAATGTAAACCTTACTTGTGACTAATAAATAAAATTTTAACTTGAACAAAAAAATGCAGCTTCCACATGAACGCCACTGGCACCCAGCTGTCTCTCAGCACCACATCTTACCACCTGTCACATTGGACAATCAAATTTCCTCCAACTAAATACTGGGAAGACTAAAGCCATTGGCCCTTCCTGCCAGCAGATATTCTGGTCTCGCTAGAGGCACCCTTCGCAGTGGGACAGGCGAGCCACACAAAGTGCCATAGAAATCAATGGGACAGGAAGATCCCACTCATTGTTTTTGGTCCCCATCGCATCTCCTTGGCCACTAACTCCACTGCTCTCTCTGAAAACCACCCAAGGGCCTGAACATTTGCAACATTTCCACGTACTCTATCCAGGCACATATCGCCACCAACACCTGTGGCATCAGCCAACTCTGCCAGCCTCAGCTCATCTATTCAGTGCCCTCCTGGAGGATCTTGTACTTCTCTCCCTCCCCTACCCAGTAAATACACACCCATCCAAAACTCTGCTGGTCATGCCCTGACCCACAACAAATGGAGTTCAGCCATTACCCCGCTGCACACTGACCAACACTGGCCTGCAGTTAATGAACGCCTCATTTTTCATCCTCTCCGTCAAACCCTTCCATGGCCTTTGCCCCTCCCGAGTTTTGCAATCTCCTTCAGCCCCACAAACCATCCAAGGTCTCTGTGCTCCTGTCATATAGGCCGTGCACCACCATTAGGTGCCGCACCTGCGCAAGGTTATTTTGGCCTTGGAGGGAGTGCAGAGGAGGTTTACTAGGCTGATACCGGAGTTGAGGGGATTGAGCTGTGAGGAGAGGCTGAATAAACTAGGCTTGTACTCGTTAGAGTTTAGAAGAATGAGGGGAGATCTCATTGAGACGTATAAGATGATGAATGGGATGGATAGAATAGAGGTGGAGAGACTCTTCCCACTCAAAAAAGACAGTAGGACTAGGGGGCACAGCCTCAAGATAAAGGGGAGGCGGTTTAGAACAGAGTTGAGGAGGAACTTCTTCACTCAAAGGGTGGTGAATCTCTGGAATTCTCTGCCCGTTGAAGTGGTGGAGGCTGCCTCGCTAAATATTTTTAAGAAGCGGGTTGATGGGTTTTTGATAAGAGAGGGGATTAAGGGTTATGGGGAGAGGGCGGGAAGGTGGAGCTGAGCCACGACAGATCAGCCATGATCTTATTGAATGGCGGGGCAGGCTCGAAGGGCTAGATGGCCTACTCCTGCTCCTATTTCTTATGTTCTTATGTTCTTATTATTGGTGCCGCCTTTAGCCGCCCAGGACTCCGGACTCAGGAATTCACTCCCTACATCTGCCCATCCCTCTACTTGACTTTCCTGCTTTAAGGTAGTCCTTAAAGCCTCTCTGACTGAGTGTTTGGTCACCTGACCCAATATCTCCTGGGGCTCGATGTCGGAGTTTGTTTGACAATGCTCTTGTGAAGGGCTGCACTGTGGTTTACTCTGCGGACGCCATTTTATAAATGACAATTGCTGTTCCTCACTTCACTAAAGCCATGACTGAGTCTCAGTCTCGCCTGAGTCACAGGGTTGAAGATTCAAGTCTGACTTCAGAGATTTTAATGTGTAATGGAGACCCACATCCCTGCGCAGTACCACACTGACAGTGTCAGAGATGCCATTAAACACGAGGCCACAACAGATAGGTGGGGTGGTGGTAAGAAACCCCCATTTTTGAAGAGGAGCAGATCTCCCTGGGTATCCTGAACAATATTTATCCCTCAAATAGATAATATCTGGTCACAATCACATTGTCGTTTGAGGGAGTTTACTGTGTGCAAATGGCTGCCGTGATTCCTACATTACAACTGCGGCCTCCCTTCAATAATGCTTCAGTGGCAGTAGAGGAAAGTAACCAACTTTCTACATCAACCAAGTGCATTGCCATGGGAAATTTGCAATTGCTTCAACCATCTCGGAGACAGTGGCAATGTTACTGGACCGGAAATCCAGAGACCCAGGCTAATGCTGTGGTAGACAGGTGCAAATCTCACCACAGCAGTCGTTGGGACTCAAATTCAATTCATAAAGTCTACGAGTGACAGCTAGTCTCAGTAATTATACTATCATTGTACATGATGCAGGGGATTTTAACAGTACGCAGCACGCACGACACAGCATGAGAATGCCGACTGTGAAGCTATCGATTGTTGTAAAAACCCATCTGGTTCACTAATGTCTTTTAGGGAAGGAAATCTGCCGTCCTTACCCAGTCTGGCCTACATGTGACTCCAGAGCCACAGCAATGTGATTTGCTCTGCCATTTCGGAGAGTTGAGAGCCAGTCACTCAGTTCTGCGAGGGCTTCCTCTGGGTGTTCCGGTTTCCTCCAACAGTCAGAAAAAGCACTGTTTAGGTACATTGGAGGGATAAGCATGGCCATTTACCTGAATAGACGCCAGAGTGTGGTGATTAAGGATTTTCACAGTCACTTCATTGCAGTGTTAATGTAAACCTACTTGTGACACTAATAAACTGTGTCACAAGTAAGCTTACATTAACACTGCAATGAAGTTACTGCGAAAATCCCCCAGTCGCCACACTCCAGCGCTTGTTCGGGCACACTGAGGGAGAATTTAGCATGGCCAATGCACCTAATTAGCACATCTTTCGGACTTTGGGCGGAAACCGGAGCACTGGAGGAAACCCATGCAGACATGGGGAGAACGTGCAAACTCCACACAGACAGTGATCCAAGCCAGAGTCAAACCCAGGTCCCTGGCACTATGAAGCAGCTGTGCCACCCTATACCCCTTTCCTTAGTTTACTAAAAGGATACACTGGCAAAGGCAATAATTATGGTAAACATACCTTCTCAGGAAGAGAAGGAGAATGGAAATTTATTGAAACTTTTGAAATCATTTTAAAATTTAAATAATTTTAAATAAAATTAGAGGGAAAAAGCTGATTGAATCCAAAGGGATGCAGTGGATACCAGGACAATATGTCCACAGTGGGAGAGGCTAGAAGTAGGGGACAGAGTTTCATAAGAGGTTTACTGTTTAAAACAGATGAGAATTCTTTTCTCTGAGGGCTAATAGCCTGTGGAATTTTCTCATCCGCCAGGAGAGCAGTGGAGGTGGGTCACTGAATTTATTCAAGGAAGAATGACAGATTTTTGATTCAGAAGGGAGTCAAGGGTTATGGGGAGGCAGACAGGAGAGGGGAGTTGGAGACCACAAATCAGTCATTATCAGACTGAAGGCTCAAACTGCTCCTCCTCCTATGTACTTTATACCTGTACATGCCATGAGAGTGCTTTACTAGTTACCAACACACCAATAAGACATAGGAGCAGAATTAGGCCACTCGGCCCAGTCTGCTCTGCTGTTCAATCATATTTTTCTCATTCTCCCCCATAGCCACTGGTCCCTTTATCAATCAAGAACCTATCTCTATGACATGGCAGTTGCCAACTGCGGTTGAGTTTATTCCTGGAGGACTCATTAGCCACCTTCAATCATCTCAATGGGTCCAAGAGTCCAGTTCTCCATTTCTCATTTACCTTATTTTACAATTAAGAAACAAGCGTATAATTACCTGTGTGTGACTCTCGAACCAAAACATTTAGCTCATAAAAACCCAGTGAAAAGACCCAGAAAGTTCCCTGGTTTTATCAAACTAGGAGGAGGTTGGAGATTTTGTTTTATTTGAGGGGGAGAAACTGGGAGCCAGGGAGCTCACTGTTTACAGTTCAAACTTAATAACCAATGTAACACGATCCTTAGTACAATTCCTATGTGCGCGCTTTGCAGTTTTTTCTGCATTCAGAATCAAAATCAATCTGCATAACAGGAATTGGTGTCAACCATCTATCATACCACATGAAGGCAACATACTTCATTGGCCAAGTCTGTGCCAAGTTACACGTGATCGCATATGTAACCAGATTAAATATTTATAAATCCAGCAATGACCAATACTGATAGCATGCTGGTCTATAGCGGCACATCAACAGTTTCAGTCTCCTGGTATTTCTCCCTCCCTCACTACCCTCTAGCATGGATTCTTGTTGGGATGTGGGTTCCAGAGCACAGACTGCCCTTCAATACTCAGCCCATTGGGAAATGATACAATAGCTTCAGAAACACTGAACACCAGTCCGATGTAAACAGAGCATATCTCCTGAACCAAGAAAGGAATATACGACACAGCAGTTTCACTGGAGGAAAAAAAAAATCACCACTTCTCAGCTCAGTGCGAACTTTCAAATCTCAAATGCACAAATGGAATGGGAAACATTTCCTGTGTTGTTTGAAAATGGAATGCATCAAGTCCCAGTCCGTTCATTCACTGTTTAACATCAGAATGGAATGAAATTGTTATCCGTCAACCTCCTGCCCCAAACTGTGCGTGTCTCTTTTGGGCATTGTCACAGATACAGCATTGTTAACATGTTTAAAAGGCAGAGTTTGTACAGTGAAGATGCTCCAACTATTCAGTTTTCATGATGCGAAGATGGTCACACTTCAGCAATAATTACCAGTTTGATGACTGTTACAGATGGAAAGTTGCTGTACAAGGGGTTCCATTCTTCTAAACTGTATTTCTACAAAGTACTCACATTTGTCCACAAATAAAGGACGCAGCTTGATTTTATACACGCAAAAAAAATTCTGTGCAGCAGTGATTTCACCAAGGTCTTTATTGCACTTGCTGAAAGTTTGAAGCCTCAAGCACTGTTTACATTTACAGTATGAAAGGTTCCGAGTCAGCTCTCTGGGGTTTTGAGCTGCATTCACAGAGCTGTTGGTACACATGACTCAATCCAAACCGGCAACTTAATGGGGGCTCAGAGTTTCGACACCAGGGCCCAGCTCTCCAACTGGAGTCTAACGTGGTCAATCCAGTTTGTGGCGTTTCCATTTTCTGGGACACCAAACAGGAAGGGACCGAGCCAACTCTGCCACTGTCTCCGACTTCACTTTAAACACCACGGAAAAAGCAAAAAAAAAAGGGATCCGGGCAAGGGCGGGAGCTGATGTGTTATCACCACTGCTGCATGAAAGGTAATTGGAGGGAGAGAAACAGGAGCAAGATGACCAAAAGATGGAGGATCAGAATAGGCCAGTCACGTTATGGCTCATTTGATACAATCCTCAACTCCACTTTCCTGCCTTATCCCCATAATCTTCAATTCCCTTACTGATTAAAAACCTGTATCGCAGCCTTGAACATATTTAAACGACCCAGCCTCTACAGCCCTCCGCGATAACATATTCCACAGATTCACTACCCTCAGAGAAAATAAATTCCTCATCTCTGGGCAATCCCTTATTGAGCTTACATCCAGTTCACATCTGAATTGAGTCCTGGATCTCTCTGCAGACCTGACCTATACTGCCAAATTGGAGAGTGCTTGTTTCAACAGCGAATTCTCGTAGAGACGCAAATGGGAAAGTAATTGTGTAAGAATCGGGGATACAATCCAATCTTTATGCACCATAGAATGAAGTTGATTATATTTGTTGAAGATAACGTGATGCTGTTACAAATCCATGAACGCGAGGTCAAAGAATTACATCAGAACAAATGGAGATAGAGCAGAATTAAACCGTAACCATCATCAGTAAGTATTAAACTTTGTATAATTTGTTGCGGGTCCCAGTTATTGTGGAAGAGATGGGATGGCTGGAGACTTTACCCTGCAAACTCAGCAACATGACTGGCTGTGAGAGATCTCCTCCTGTAATTTTTAATCCCTGAAGTGGGTCAAATGCTCACGTTATCTTCAACAAATATAATCAACTTCATTCTATGGTGCATAAAGATTGGATTGTATCCCCGATTCTTATACAATTACTTTCCCATTTGCGTCTGACAACTATAAAAACTGAGACACAAGATCTGGGAGTTTTACAGCCACTTCACTGCAGTGTTAATATAAACCTATTTGTGACACTAATAAATAAACTTTAGAGACTGATATGATCAGCTTCAAACGTATCCTCAAATATTAACTTTCCCCATGTCAAACTGAATTAAATTCTGTGCAATATGTTGTTCTGTGAAACCTATCAGAGTTAGAGGTTTATAGCATGGAAGCAGGCCCTTTGCCCAACTTGTCCACGCTGCCCAGTTTTTAACCAATAAACTAGTCCCAACTGGCCGCGTTTAGCCCATATGGAGTTTAATGTGGAGAAGTGTGAGGTAATTCATTTCGGTAGGAATAACAGATGTGTTGAGTATAGGGCTAACGGGAGGACTTTGAATAGTGTGGAGGAGCAGAGGGATCTAGGTGTATGTGTACATAGATCCCTGAAAGTTGGGAATCAAGTAGATAAGGTTGTTAAGAAGGCATACGGTGTCTTGGCGTTTATTGGTAGAGGGATTGAATTTAGGAGTCGCAGCGTACACAACTCTGGTGCGGCCGCACTTGGAGTTTTGTGTGCAGTTCTGGTCCCCACATTACAGGAAGGATGTGGAGGCTTTGGAGAGGGTGCAGAGGAGGTTTACCAGGATGTTGCCTGGTATGGAGGGGAGATCCTATGAGGAGAGACTGAGAGATTTGAGGTTGTTTTCGCTGGAAAGAAGGCGGCTAAGAGGGGACCTCATTGAAACATACAAGATGATTAGAGGTTTAGACAGGGTAGATAGTGATAGCCTTTTTCCTAGGATGGAGAAAGCTAGCACGAGGGGGCACGACTTTAAATTAAGGGGGGGTAGTTATAGGACTGTCAGGGGTAGGTTCTTTACCCAGAGGGTGGTGAGGGACTGGAATGCCCTGCCAGCTGCAGTTGTAAATGCACCTAGTTTGGGGGCGTTTAAGAGATCTGTGGATAGGTTTATGGACGAAAAGGGATTGGTTTAGGCTAGTGGGTCATTGTTTTGTAACTGGTCGGCGCAACATCGTGGGCCGAAGGGCCTGTTCTGCGCTGTAATGTTCTATGTTCTATATCTCTCTATAGCTATCCTAGCCATGTAACCATCCAAATGCTTGTTAAAAACAAAATTGTACCCGCCTCTACTACTGTCTCTGACAGCACATTCCAGACTATCTTGTGTTGCGTTCTTTATTTGTAAATAAATGCGAATACTTGTGCAGGAATACAAATTCCAAGATGAGGCCGAGGCCGAATTGGCCAGGATTCTAGCTCCTGATTGCCTGGTGGTGCAGGAGAACCTATTCTGGGAGGTCACACTGGTGTTGATTAATTTGAATAGGTATCTGCTCCTTGTAATCAGTCTTCAGTGCGGTCACCTGATGAAGGACAAATGCTCCAAAAGCTCATGCTACCAAATAAACCATTTAGACTTTAACCTGATATTGAGAGACTACTTACTGGGTCTACCGCACTCCCAACGCCGGCAATTCCACACCAGTAATGAGCTTAACCGCGTATGCTGTAAGAATCATTACAGTACATCCAAGATGCACAACAAACAGGGCAGGACTCATTTAACACAAGTGAGTTAAGTTTTAAAAATCCATAAAGACATCTAACCATAAACTCAATTCTATTACTATCTTTCCTCAGTTCCAACCAATTCGTGAACCTGCTTTAATTTGATTTCTATTGGAAAATTAAACTGCAATAATTTCAGTTCATTTTCTTTCGGTTTTAAGAGTGTTTCTGGTGTTCTGCTTTTAAATTGATACTTTTTGAAAAATCTGCAGCATTTTCATCCATGGATTCAGCAGTGAATTTATTATTTTCTCTAAAACAAACTTGGCCATTGTAACTCGTATCTCGATAACTAACTCGTGGGTGGTTTGTTTAGACCTATTAACCAACGTTGGCGTTCCTTTCCCACAGTGCAAGGTGATGCAAGAAAGAGTGATATCTTTGAAGCAACATATCCAATGTTATCCGAGCTCTCTCAAACTGCAAGAGCAAAATTCAACTCGTTCATCAAACTCTCTCGATGTCCAAAACACGTTGGGTCTGTGCCTTACACAGGCAGCACTGCACCAGGGATCCAGGTTCAATTCCACCCTCAGAATTGAGAGGGGAAATCAGCTAGCGTTCTTGCTCCTGATTACTATCCAGTGACTTGTGTTTCCATTTGGATTTGGGGAAAGGGGACAGTGATCAAGAATCCTGGCTGATTTCCATTCTCTCTCTGCACGGGTTTCCTCTGGGTGCTCTGATTTCCTTCCACAGTCCAAAGTTGTGCGAGTTGGTTGATTAGCCATGCTAAAAATTGCCCCATAGTGTCAGGGGGACTAGAAGAGTAAAAACATGGGATTACAAGGATAGGGCCTGGGTGGAATTGTGGTTGGTGCAGGCTCAGTGGGCTGAATGGCCTCCTTCTGCAGTCAGAATTCTATGAAGACAAAACGTTAACACTGCTCCTCCCTATGCTGCCTAACCTGCTGACTATTCCCCACATTTTCTGTTTTCATTTCAAACATGAACTATTTGCATCTTTAGGGAGCTTTCTGAATGTGAGAATTCTGGCTTCTTATAAGCAGCAAAACCACCTTTAAACATCCAACAGAAGAACTCGGTGTCCAATACAGGCCTTTAGCAAACACTGGGTGAAAACGTACTGCGGTATCTATTTATACCCATGCTATCAGCACCTCCCAGCTCCCATCTTAACACATGAAGCTAAAACCAAGAACTTCTTTATCAAGGGAGTTTACAGACTTGTCCAATCTCACAACTCTCCTCCCATTTTACCCAGTGTCCAGTTATTTCATTATTTGTGCTCAATTAGAGCAAAGAAAATTGATCACTAATGATAGGGGTGGACAGCCCCAGGTGGAACGCTGCAATTCAAACATATCTAAAAGGAAACTTAAATAGAGTCGCCAAAGTCAGGAAGCATGCCAGTGAATTCCCCTATTTCCTTGTGCTGAAAGACCATTAATATCCGTCTGCTATTTCTCCCAACCTTAATGACACTAAGGAACTTTAATGTAATTAACAATACATCAACAATAATCACCTAGAACCTCTCCCCTTTTCCCAAATCCACATGGAAGCACAAATCACTGGCTGATTTCCTCCCTTTTCTTTAACCCAGGGGTCACTGGACAGTGATCAGGAGCAGGAACCCTGGCTGATTTCCTCACAGCATCAGTAATGATACCAATCTAACGAGATGATGCAAATCTCTCTCTTGGAATGCCCTCTAATAACATAGGGAACAATTTCACCATTAGGCCAACATGTCCAACTCTGCTGCAGGAATTATGGGAGGGAAATGAGGGAATGTCTCCCACAGCCTGGCTTCAGAAAGTCCTGATTTACCCCATCTGTCAATGCTGTTACACTCAGAATCCAAATAAATAGTGGGCACAAACTGCCTTTCACAAACTGCTCAGCTCCCCAAGTCCTGCAGAGGCGCATTTACAATCAGCGCCTGTTAACACAGAATAAATGGACCTTTGCAAATGAGCTTAAAAGTGTTGATTTTACACCAACCCAAATCGACAAACGTGTTTCAGACATTTATCCAAAGGCCGTGTAGAAAACCCAGCCCAGGATCCGACTCTCCTGCCCAGGAGGGCGCAGAGAACCTCACACTCAATACGGGACTCCCTCCTGGATGGTCAGAACAGGGAGGGAAAAGGCAACGAGGTCTGAACAGCAACAGCAATTCCCAGCTTGAAGAGTTCAGGAGCCACCTACAAGATGCTTTACACAGCTGCGGTGTGTAAAGAGCCTAGTAACACTAACTCGATTAAATCACAACAGTTCAAATTAATCATTTGCTTGGGAACCTAAACAGACCAGGCAAACTGCTGCATGCTAATCTGGATAGTGGCCAGCTAGAAACAGTCTTCATGTTGCTCAATATCACCAGCCTTGCATTGGCAGCGCTGAACTTTAATATTCACTAATCACAGCGTAATTAGATTGTGGCAGTGTGGCCGGGTATCTGCAAAAACAACCAGCAGCTGCTCAACATAAAGTGAAGAGCAACAGTGATAGATTTTTCCCCTCACCCACGGAGAATAGCCCCAGGTCAGCATATAATTATTAGTAGTGTTAGACCGCAGATCTCAAATTTCGCAATAGGCTTAGACGAGGAAAGGGCCTGGCAATATTTAATAACACTAACAACTTTGGCTCGTCACAGTCGATTCTTTTCTTGGAAATATTGATTACGTGTCAGCTTGGCTCAGCTGGTAACACGGAGCTGAATCAGAGGTCGTAGGTTCATGATTTGCTCAGGATTACGGCCACATTATTCCAGGAAAAGGCTTGCACGCGCTTTGTAAATCCATTTGGAGGCTGTGAGCATCGCTGGCTAAACCAGCATGGGTTTGTTGCCCATCTTGAACTGCCCCTGAGAAGGTGGTGAGGGCTGCCTTAGGTTCCCTACAGTACAGAAGGTGCCATTCAGCCCATTGAGTCAGTACGGACCATAATGCCACCAGGCCCAATTCCCTGAACCCCACACATTTACTCTGCTAATCCCTCTGACATTAGGGTTAATTTAGCATGGCCAATCCACCCAGCTTGCACATCCTTGGACTGTGAAAGGAAACTGGAGCATCCGGAGGAAACCCACGCAGATACAGGGAGAATGTGCAAACTCCGCACAGACAGTGACCTGAGATTGGGAATTGAACCTGGGTCCCTGGTGCTGAGAGGCAGCGGCGCTGACCACTGTGCTGCCTTCTTGAACCACCCACCCACAGAGCTGTCAGGGAGGGACTCCCAAGATTTTGACCCAGCAATAAAGATGAAATGGTGAGCTCCAAGCCAGGGTGACTTACAGGGGAACTTGAAGGGTCTTACCATAGGGGTGCTCCATTACCTGAGGTGCCATTTACAAAAAATATGTTAAATGTCAAACCAGACCACCTGTAGCAGAGGTTCCCAAACTGTGGGCTGTGACCCTTGGGATAGGATTTTGGGGTCAGGAGCTCCTTGGCAACAACCAAGCTTGTCCAGTTCTGACTGAATTTTGACAGCTACATTGCCTCTTTAAATGTTTCTGATTCTTCTGAGAGTGAGAGAATAGATGATTAATCCACTCTAAGGTCCGATTGCTGCATAACGCCTAGAAAAAAGTGGCTGCTCACTTTTATTTGGTGGAAACCCAAACATTTTAGATCATCCTGCTCGACAACTCCATTCCCCTACATGGTACCTCTCTCCCCCTCCCCCACGTGGAGAGATAATCCCCCTTGGTCCCTCCATTTATACCCACCCTAAAAAATCTTGGGGAAAACATTCAGATGTGAGTGTCTTACGAGGAAAGATTGACAAGACTGGGCCTGTAAATGTCAAAGAATGAAGGGTGGTCACACTGAAACTTTAACATTTGATAGGCGATTGCAGGTAGGATGGTTTCCCTGGCTGATCCAGAACCAGGGACACAGTCCCAGAATGAGTTGTAGGCCATTTAAGACCAAGATGAGGACGAATTTCTTCACTCAGAGGGTGGTGAATCTTTGGAACTTTCTACCCCAGAGAGGTATGCAGGCTCAGTCACTGACAGAAACGAATAAATATCTGGACACCCAACATCTCAGGATATGGGGGAAAAGAGGACAGGGAACGTACTGTTGAGGTGATGATCAGTCACAAGCTAATCTTTTGGGTCTCATTGGAGTTTAGAAGGCTGAGGAGGGATCTTATAGAGACTTACAAGATAATAAAGGGGCTAGATAGGGTAAAGGTAGAGAGATTCTTTCCACTTAGAAAGGAAAGAAGAACTAGAGGGCACAACCTCAAAATAAGGGGGGTGGGAGGGGGGCAGTTTAGAACGGAGTTGAGGAGGAACTTCTCTCAGAGGGTGGCAAATCTCTGCCCATTGAAGTGGCGGAAGCTACCTTGTTGAATATATTTAAGTCACGAGTATAGGTTTCT
This sequence comes from Prionace glauca, assembly GCA_037974335.1. Lineage (NCBI taxonomy): Eukaryota > Metazoa > Chordata > Chondrichthyes > Carcharhiniformes > Carcharhinidae > Prionace > Prionace glauca. The sequence continues at coordinate 6,682,420 of CM075728.1, read as the reverse complement.
GATAGACAGGGGAATAAGGGTTATGGGGAGCAAGCAGGAAAGTGGAACTGATCCACTTCAGATCAGCCATGATCTTATTGAATGGCGGGGCAGGCTCGAAGGGCTAGATGGCCTACTCCTGCTCCTATTTCTTATGTTCTTATGTAATCAAAGCAGACCTGACAGGGTGAATGACGTTCTTTTGCTCCTATGTAGGTGTTGACAGTCAGAGAGAGAGAGAGACTATTTCATGCCCCTGATGGCGTTAATAAGCAATAGTTAGAAGACAGGGGAGGAGGAATTTCCTCTCCCAGAGGATTGAGTCTCTTTGGAACTCCTTGCCTCGTGTATACCAAAAGCAGAGGTAGATTTTTGATCATTAAGAGAGTGAAGGGTTACCAGGAAGGGGCAGGAATGTGGACGCGAGGAATGTTAGATCCACCATGGACCTTATTGAATGATGGAGCAGGCTTAAGGGGCCGAGTGGCCTCCTCCTATTCCTGTTTATGATCGTATGTAGTGTGGCACTTTTAAAATGCAGTAAATGTGAACTTGCAGGAACAGCATCTATTCTGTGGAAGGGATGGCTACAGGGGGCAAAGCAACTCATCAAGCCTCCCACTGATAATGACAAGACAAGTTTTAATAATTAACTTCAGTAACATTTTGCTGTGGGAAAGCTGAGGTGCCCCTGTTAAATAATTAACAGCCGCACCATTTCTATGCATGAAATGGCACTAATATTTAAGCAGGGCTCAGGGAATGAACTTAGCTTGTCACCTGTCCAGTTCTTGGGTTGAGTCCAGACCTGATACATGGGAACAGCTAGCAGCGGGTGACAGTACCTATGTTGGTCTCCAATATCACAATACCCAAACAATTTATACTGCCTTTACAGCTGTATTTCATGGACACAAAGAAACATTTGAAATAAACATGACTACATTGATACCTTAAGTATTTTGTAACTTTCCTGCCGGGAATGTAAACAGAATTTTCAATGGGAATATTGACACCACAAACTGATTCTGGAGGCAGGAATGACACACTGATTCAAGGCTCCCTCTCCATTTAGAATAAATGGTGTTTCCTAATTTCGCCAATATAACCCCTGTACAAATCAGCACCCAGATTAACGTTGATAAATTAACCCAACTGTGAAGCTCTGATGAAGAGTCATCTAGACGCGAAAGATTGGCTCTATTCTCTCCCCGCAGATGCTGTTAGACTTACTGAGACTAAACAGCATTTTCTGGTTTTGTTTCAGGTTCAGGCATCCGCAGTATTTTATTTTTAATCGCACAGTCCTTTCTTCCAGTGAGGAAACACTCCCACCCACATCAGTTACTCTGTTAGTTCCCCTTCTAGTCATCAAATAGTCCCACTCTTATTACGAGTGACTCACCAAGGTTCCTTCGAAAGTACCTTCTAAACCCATGACCTCTAACAGCCAGAGGGACAGAAGGGGGCAGATGCATGGGAATCACCTGCAAGTTCCCCTCCAAGTCATTTTTCCAGCTTTCGTCTGTGCTGCTACCCACAGAGTGGAGCCCCGGCTTGGGAAAGCTAAGTTGCTGTTCCTCCACTATTGGCGGGACAAAATCCTAGAACACCGTTCCAAACAGTACCGTGCCGACACCATACAGGTTCGTGGTTGCAGCTCACCCACCACCTTGTCAGGGGTCAGCTGGATATGAGTAACAGATACTGGCTTTGCCAATAACAGCCATTTCTCATTAACAACTAAAAAAAACATGTTCTTGACATAACCACTGACCATACCTCCCTCACAAATAGTAACACCACCATCGTACACATACATCCGCAACCACATCTTGTGTCAGCTCAGAGGGGCAGTATTCCGCCAAATAACCCAGTACTTCTCAGACATGGGGGCGAGACTTTGACTCACTTAAAATATTTGCGCAGTTAAAATCTCACCTCAACCCCTCCAATCCAACCAACAATTTCTATTTAATTTTAACATAATTAAACTCCCCAAAGTGCTTCACGGGAGGATCGTAAAGAAAACTGGACACCCAGTTAAAAGCTGCACTCTGGATGGCTAAGTCTTGCTGCAGCTGTATAGGGCATTGGTGAGGCCGCAGCTGGAGAACTGTGTGCAGTTTTGGGCGCCGCACCTGCGCAAGGATATTTTGGCCCTGGAGGGAGTGCAGAGGAGGTTTACTAGGCTGATACCGGAGTTGAGGGGATTGAGCTATGAGGAGAGGCTGAATAAACTAGGCTTGTACTCGATAGAGTTTAGAAGAATGAGGGGAGATCTCATTGAGACGTATAAGATGATGAAGGGGATGGATAGGATAGAGGTGGAGAGACTCTTCACGCTCAAAAAAGACAGTAGGACTAGGGGCACAGCCTCAAGATAAAGGGGAGGCGGTTTAGAACGGAGTTGAGGAGGAACTTCTTCACTCAAAGGGTGGTGAATCTCTGGAATTCTCTGCCCGCTGAAGTGGTGGAGGCTGCCTCGCTAAATATTTTTAAGATGCGGGTTGATGGGTTTTTGATAAGAGAAGGGATTAAGGGTTATGGGGAGAGGGCGGGAAGGTGGAACTGAGCCACGACAGATCAACCATGATCTTATTGAATGGCGGGGCAGGCTTGAAGGGCTAGATGGCCTACTCCTGCTCCTATTTCTTATGTTCTTATGTTTAGAGATGTACGTTTTTAAACAGCATCTTAATCAACATAAAGGAAGACTGGATTGAGGCAGCGGTTAGAGAGGGAGGGAATACCAGAGTTCCAGTCCTAGGCAGGGAGGAGTGACTAAAAATCAGAGGGGACGAAAGTGACTTTGATAAAAGATGGGTTAGTGGAAGGGCAGAAGCTTTGAATCTCAGCTAAGGGAGAATGGGGATATGTAAGATGTGGCACAGTGGTTAGCACTGTTATATCACAACACCAGGGACCCAGGATTGATTCCCAGTTTGGATCACAGTCTGTGCGGAGTCTGCATGTTCATCCCGTGTCTATCATCCGCGTTTCCTCCGGGTGCTCTGGTTTCCTCCCACAGCCCCAAGACATGTTGGTTAGGTACACTGGATACACAGAGAATTTAGCCAAACAGGCGCCGGAGTGTGGCGACTAGGGGACTTCCACAGTAACTTCATTGCAGTGTTAATGTAAGCCTACTTGTGACTATTAAACAAACTTTAACATTACAAACACACACACACACATACATATAGACAGAGGAGTAGGCTGTACTCACCGTGAGCATTCTTGCCGCACAGGAGGTGCAGGTAGGGCTGGCTGATCCCCCAGAACTCGGAGTCGTTGCTGATGGTCTGCTCGATGGTTTCCACGGTGATTTTCGCGGTGCTGTTGGTATTGTGCAGCACCCGGAGCAGCAGCTCCTTCAGCAGGCTCTCGATGCCAGCCGCCAGGTAGATGGCAGCGTGCGGGTGGATGCGGGGAGCCACCCCGCTCTCCACCATCCACCTGAAGAAGCTGCCCACCGACAGGGTGAGGCCACACCTGGCCGACTTGCTCTGGCCGAAGCCGCGGCCGCTGCTCATATTGTAGAGGGAGAGGGCAGCCAGGCCAGCCGACACCGAGCCCCGGGCCAGCGGCCAGGACAGCACCATCCGCAGGGCGCTCTGCACTTCGGATCGCCCGCAGCGCCCGTACCGCAGGCTCAGTCGCTGCGCCTCCCGTGACACCCGCAGCAGCGGCCGGCTGATCAGCCACGACAGGCGGCGCAGATCCTCCCGCCGACATTCGGCCACGGGAGGTTGCACCGTGGCCAGCACCGCCTGCAGTTGCTGCAACGTCCAGGGCAGCTCCTCCGGCTCAGGCAGCCGGCACTCCAGCATGTCCCCCTCCTCGGCCAGAGCCCCGCTCACCGAGCCGCAGCTGCTGCCTCTCCCCGCCCGAGAGCCCGCTCCATGGGCGGCTGGAGAGCAGCACAGAGACAGGCTGGAGGAGCGCACCGAGTCGGCGGTACCCCCGTAACCAGAATCCCGGCTCACGTCCTCCAGTGTCCAGCCCCAGGGTTTAACCCGCCCGCCCATGGCTCCGCCACATATTCCGGCGGAGGGAGTAGCGAGCAACCGGACTGCAGTTATACCGACCCGAGCCGGCAGCGCAACAGATACAGTCCGACCAGCCTGCAGTTGAGACCGGCCCGCCCACTATGCAGATTGCCGGCCTCTGATTGGCACGCTGAACTTACCACACCCTCCACCCCACCCACTATGCAAATCACTCCCGCCCCAATTGGTGGCACCGACCGCACCCCTATCCCCGCCTATTATGCAAATCACAGCACAATCTCTCCATCTGATTGGCATGCTGCACTGACCGCACCCACCATCCAACCCACTATGTAAATCACTGCCCAATCTCGCTCTCTGATTGGCCACTGTCAAAGACTCCACGCTCTTCCCCACTCATTATTCAAATAAGACCACGCCCTCTCTCTGACAACCGCAGGTTTTGATAAGGGTGTGGTCCAGTACGGAGATTGCCCCGCCTTCTATCAGCTGGGGCTCCTTAAAGGGAACTTCAATTGAAACTTTCCTCTCTGCAGTTCCCCCTCCTGATGCACGCTTTCCGTGCCCATTGGGCACGGCAGGGGCTGAGGTGTCTTATAGACCCCGACAATCACATTTTGATTTGACGTATCTTAAGTTTCCTTTGTACTTTTTGTTTCTGTTCAGGCCGTTCCCCCTCCTTTCCGGGAGCCGCCCCCTTTTTCTTTGTCCGAATGTAATTTGAGTTTGTTTACTTGGTTTGTCCGGAAAATACCCTCCTGGTGCACATTAGTATTTCACAGTCACCGTGACAACTTTGTACAACCCATCGGTTTATAATCAATAAAAAAAAACTTTACATTCATATAGAATCATGGGATGATAAAGAAAAGTAAAGTTTACTTATTAGTCACAAGTTGGCTTACAATGAAGTTACGATGAAAATCCCCTAGTCGCCACACTCCTGTGCCTATTCGGTACATTGAGGGAGTATTTAGCACAGCCAATTCATCTAACTGGTGCATCTTTGGTCACTAAGGGGCAATTTAGCATAGCTAATCCATGTAACCGGCGCATCTTTGGACTGTGGGAGGAAACCAGAGCACCCAGAGGAAATGTAATGAGACAGGTGGAATTAGGGACCTTGTGGTGAAGGATCCTCTTGGGGAGAGTGATCATTGTATGGTGGAGTTTCTGGTGCAGATGGAGGAGGAGAAAGTGGGTTCCCGGACACGCGTCCTCTGTTTGAATAGAGGGGAGTACGGTAGAATGAGAGAAGAATTGGCGAATGTGGACTGGGGGAGCGCGTTGGAGGGAGGGTCTGTTGAGGAGCAGTGGACGATCTTTAAGGAGATCTTTCTTGGTGCTCAGCGGAAATTTATTCCGATGGTCAAAAAGGATACTAGGAAGAGAGGTAATAAGCCGTGGATAATGAAGGAGGTGAAGGAAAGTGTTAAATTAAAAGCAGAGGAATTTAGAGTAGCTAAGAGTCGTGGGCGAGAAAATGATTGGGAGAGGTTTAAATGTCAACAAAGATTGACAAAGAAGTTGATAAAAAAGGATAGGAAAAACTATGAAGCTGGGCTAGCGCTTAATATAAAAAAGGATAGCAAGAGTTTTTATAAATATATAAAAAGGAAGAGGTTGGCTAGGGTGAATGTTGGTCCTTTAGAGGATGAGAAAGGGGACCTAGTGGTAGGGGATGGGGATATGGCTACGGTATTGAATAACTTTTTTGTTTCCGTCTTCACGGAGGAGGACGTGAATAATTTGCCAGGTGTTAGCGATGGAAAGATAGTAAGACTGGAGGGTCTTAATGACATTACTGTTACTAGAGAGGCGGTGCTCGACAGACTGGAGGGGCTGATTGTGGACAAGTCCCCAGGATCGGATGGAATGCATCCAAGGGTTCTGAAAGAAATGGCGGAGGTTATAGTGGATGTCTTGGTGGTTATTTTCCAGACATCGCTGGATTCCGGGGAAGTGCCGGATGATTGGAAAACGGCTAATGTTACGCCGTTGTTTAAGAAGGGTGCCAGGCAAAAGGCAGGGAATTATAGGCCAGATAGTTTAACGTCTGTGGTAGGTAAAATGTTAGAATCTGTCATTAAGGAGGAAATTGCGAGGCATCTTGAAGGGAATTGCTTGATAGAGCAGACGCAGCACGGTTTCATTAAAGGGAAGTCGTGTCTGATAAATTTACTGGAGTTCTATGAGGATGTGTCTAGGGCGGTGGATAGAGGAGAGCCGCTGGATGTGGTCTTTCTAGATTTTCAGAAGGCGTTTGACAAAGTACCTCACAAGAGGTTATTGCAGAAGGTCGAGGGACATGGAGTTGGGGGTAGGGTGTTAGCATGGATAGAGGACTGGTTGTCAAATAGGAGGCAGAGAGTGGGGGTCAACGGGTGCTATTCGGATTGGCGGATGGTGACTAGTGGAGTGCCCCAGGGGTCGGTGCTGGGGCCTCAGCTTTTTACCATTTATATAGATGATCTAGAGGAGGGAACCGAGTGTGGGGTGTCGAAATTTGCTGATGACACCAAGATTGGGGGAAAGGCAAATTGTGCGGAGGGTGTGGAGAATCTGCAGAAGGATCTAGATAGGCTGGGCGAATGGGCCAGGAAATGGCAAATGGAATTTAATGTTGGCAAGTGTGAGGTGGTCCACTTTGGTAGGAATAATGGTAGGAAGGACTATTACTTACGGGGCGAAAAACTGCAGCAGGCGACGGTGCAGAGGGACCTCGGGGTCCTTGTGCATGAGTCGCAAAAACCCAGCTTGCAGGTGCAGCAGGTGGTCAGGAAGGCGAATGGGATGCTGGCCTTCATAGCGAGGGGGATTGAATATAAAAGTAGGGAGGTCTTGCTGCAGCTGTATAGGGCATTGGTGAGGCCGCAGCTGGAGTTCTGTGTGCAGTTTTGGGCGCCGCACCTGCGCAAGGATATTTTGGCCTTGGAGGGAGTGCAGAGGAGGTTTACTAGGCTGATACTGGAGTTGAGGGGGTTGAGCTATGAGGAGAGGCTGAATAAACTGGGCTTGTACTCGTTAGAGTTTAGAAGAATGAGGGGAGATCTCATTGAGACGTATAAGATGATGAATGGGATAAGAACATAAGAACATAAGAAATAGGAGCAGGAGTAGGCCATCTGGCCCTTCGAGCCTGCCCCGCCATTCAATAAGATCATGGCTGATCTGTCGTGACTCAGCTCCACCTTCCCGCCCTCTCCCCATAACCCTTAATCCCTTCTCTTATCAAAAACCCATCAACCCGTTTCTTAAAAATATTTAGCGAGGCAGCCTCCACCACTTCAACGGGCAGAGAATTCCAGAGATTCACCACCCTTTGGGTGAAGAAGTTCCTCCTCAACTCTGTTCTAAACCGCCCCCCCCTTTATCTTGAGGCTGTGCCCCCTAGTCCTACTGTCTTTTTTGAGCGGGAACAGTCTCTCCACCTCTATCCTATCCATCCCATTCATCATCTTATACGTCTCAATGAGATCTCCCCTCATTCTTCTAAACTCTAACGAGTACAAGCCTAGTTTATTCAGCCTCTCCTCATAGCTCAATCCCCTCAACTCCGGTATCAGCCGAGTAAACCTCCTCTGCACTCCCTCCAGGGCCAAAACATCCTTGCGCAGGTGCGGCGCCCAAAACTGCACACAGTACTCCAGCTGCGGCCTCACCAATGCCCTATACAGCTGCAGCAAGACCTCCCTACTTTTATATTCAATCCCCTTCGCTATGAAGGCCAGCATCCCATTCGCCTTCCTGACCACCTGCTGCACCTGCAAGCTGGGTTTTTGCGACTCATGCACAAGGACCCCGAGGTCCCTCTGCACCGTCGCCTGCTGCAGTTTTTCGCCCCGTAAGTAATAGTCCTTCCTACCATTCTTCCTACCAAAGTGGACCACCTCACACTTGCCAACATTGAATTCCATTTGCCATTTCCTGGCCCATTCGCCCAGCCTATCTAGATCCTTCTGCAGACTCTCCACACCCTCCGCACAATTTGCCTTTCCCCCAATCTTGGTGTCATCAGCAAATTTCGACACCCTGCACTCGGTTCCCTCCTCCAGATCATCTATATAAATGGTAAATAGCTGAGGCCCCAGCACCGACCCCTGGGGCACCCCACTAGTCACCAACCGCCAATCCGAATAGCATCCATTGACCCCCACTCTCTGCCTCCTATTTGACAACCAATCCTCTATCCACGCTAACACCCTACCCCCAACTCCATGTCCCCTGACCTTCTGCAATAACCTCTTGTGAGGTACCTTGTCAAACGCCTTCTGAAAATCTAGAAAGACCACATCCACCGGCTCTCCTCCATCCACTGCCCTAGACACATCCTCATAGAACTCCAGTAAATTTGTCAGACACGACTTCCCTTTAATGAAACCGTGTTGCGTCCGCCCTATCAAGCAATTCCCCTCAAGATGCCTCGCTATTTCCTCCTTAATGACGGTTTCTAACATTTTACCTACCACAGACGTTAAACTAACCGGCCTATAATTCCCCGCCTTTTGCCTGGCACCCTTCTTAAACAACGGCGTAACATTAGCCGTTTTCCATAGGATAGAGGTGGAGAGACTCTTCCTGCTCAAAAAAGACAGTAGGACTAGGGGGCACAGCCTCAAGATAAAAGGGGGGCGGTTTAGAACAGAGTTGAGGAGGATCTTCTTCACTCAAAGGGTGGTGAATCTCTGGAATTCTCTGCCCGTTGAAGTGGTGGAGGTTGCCTCGCTAAACATTTTTAAGATGCGGGTTGATGGGTTTTTGATAAGAGAGGGGATTAAGGGTTATGGGGAGAGGGCGGGAAAGTGGAACTGAGCCACGACAGATCAGCCATGATCTTATTGAATGGCGGGGCAAGCTCGAAGGGCTAGATGGCCTACTCCTGCTCCTATTTCTTATGTTCTTATGTAAACCCACACAGATATGGGGAGAACATGCAAACTCTGCACAGACCGTGACCCAGGGCCAGAATTGAACCTAGGTCTCTGGTGCTGTGAGGCAGCTGTGCTAACCACAATGCTACCGTGCTGTGATTCAGCATTGAAGGTGGCCATTTGGCTCTTCATTTTGACAAGAGCTATTCAATTAATCCCACTGATCAGGTGAATTCCAGATCACAATGGCAACACAGTGGCACAGTGGTTAGCACTGCTGCCTCACAATGCCAGGGACCCGGGTTCAATTCCACTCTCTCTGTGTAACTGTCTGTGTGGAGGTTGCATGTTGTCCCCATGACTGTGTGGGTTTCCACTGAATGTTCTGGTTTCCTCCCACATTCCAAAGATGCGCAGGTTAGATTGATTGGACATGTTCAATAGCCCCTTAGTGTCAAGGAGATTAGCAGGGTAAAATGTGGGATTACAGGGATAGGGCTTATGTAGCATTGTTGTCAGTGCTGGCTCTATGGGTCAAATAGTCTCTTTCTGCATGTAAGGATTCTATTTTATCAAAAATTACCAATCTTGCTTCCAATTATCACCCTTCTATCACCTTCACATGGTCCATCTCTGACACTTCTCTTCCCTTTCTTAACCTCTCTGTCTCCATTTTTGTGACAGGCTGTTCACCAGTATCCATTACAAGCCCACCAAATCCCACAGCTATCTTGACGAAATCTCTTCATATCCCACATCCTGTAAGGACTCCATCCCCTTCTCTCAGTTCGTTTGTCTCCACTGCACCTGTTCAGATGATGCCACTTTCCAAAATGGCGCTAATGATTTGTCTTCCTTCTTCCTAAATTGTGGTTTTCAACCAACTGTAGTTGACAGGGCTCTCAACCGTGTCTGACCCAACTCTTGGTCCATTGCTATCACCCTTCCCCTCTGTCCTAGAACCAGGGTAGGGTCCCCCTTGTCCTCACTTTTTACCCCACCAGCCTCCATATTCAAAGGATCATCTTCCACCATTTCAGCCAACTCCAGCATAATGCCACCACTCATCTTCCCCTCACTCCCCCTGACAGCATTCTGCAGAGACTGTTCCCTCTGCGACACCCTGGTCTACTCCTCCATCAGACCCAAGACCTCATCCTGTCACTTTCCTATGCAATCACAGAAGATGCAATACCTGCCCCTTCACCTCCTCCCTGCTCACCATCCCAGGAATCAAACACTTCTTTCAGATGAAGCATTGCTTCACATGCACCTCCTTTAATCTGGTCTCTTGCATTTGATGCATTTGCAGAACATATTCGGTCTGTCTGCAAGCAGGACACATACTTTCCTGAGCTTGCCTTTATAACTTATCACCCTGCTCTCCTGCCCACATGTCCATCCTTTGCCTTTTGTAATGTTCCAATGAACCCCACTGTAATCTAGAGGAACAGCATCTCATCTTCCGGATGGTCACTTTACAGCCTTTTGGACCGAGCATTGAATTCAACAACTTCACAGCATGAACTGTCTCCTCCACCTTCACACCATCTCCATTTATTTTATTTCTTTTTTTCATCTTATTCATCCATTTTTATTACTTTATATTCTTACTTTTGTTTTTTCACTTCTAATATCTCGCTTTGTATCTTGTTCCCCCTCACCTCCTCCAACCCCCCCATCCCTGCAACCATCCCCCACTAGGGCCAACTGCTGCATTCCTTCATTCTGTACATTTGTTCTCTTAATGGATGCTCTTGTACCATTCTTAGCCTTTATCGTCACCAGTTACATTCCCTTTTGTCTTTTTGCCTGTGGCATCAATTACAGTCCCACCAACCCCCCTCACAGTATAAATCTTGTCTGACTTTCCTTGTCTTCAGCTCTGATGAAGGGTCATCCTGACTTGAAATGTTAGCTCTATTCTCTCTCCACAAACGCTGTCAGATTGGGAGGAAACCTTGACATTATGACAATGGAGGTGAGTCCTTTCCTAAAGTCCAGGAACTCAAAGATACTTACAGGCAGATCTCACATACAGACAGCTTCAGCTGTCATAATGAAAGGTTAGCCAGAGTCCTCAAGGGAGCTTCCCCACATTCACCATTAGAGATAAACTAAACACACAAGATAGATTGATCCTGTGTGGCGAGCGATTCATCATCCCCATTTCTCCAGTCGTACCCCACCCAGCAACTCCACCAAGGGCACACAGTGTTGGAAGCAATCCGATACAGAGCAAAATAATTATTATACTAACCCTTTATGTGTGCTGACATGGAGAAGTTTCCAAATGTGCACCATGCAATGCATTCAAGTTGCGACATGTGAAAGAACTGTTGCACTTACACAAAATCCCGGACCTTCCATGGTCATTGACAGCAGCTAATATCTTTGAACTGGATGATAAACAACACCTGGTCTCAGTTGATTCATATACCAGGTGGTTTGAACTCGACGAACTGCTAAACATGATGAGTAACACAGTTATCATCAAGTTCAAGAGGTACTTGGCCATACATAGCATTCCGCAAAGATTCATCCTTTCTGTATCACAGTTTGGCATGGCTCCTACTCTGACCGAGACTGCAAAACCTACAAAGGGTTGTGAATGAAGCCCAGTCCATCACGCAAACCAGCCTCCCATCCATTAACACTGTCTCGGAAAAGCAGCCAGCATAATTAAGGGCCCCACACACTCCGGACATTCTTTCTTCCACCTTCTTCTGTCAAGAAAAAGATACGTAAGTCTGAGGTCACGTACCAACCGACTCAAGAACAGCTTCTTCCCTGCTGCCATCAGACTTTTGAGTGGACTTACGTTGCATTAAGTTGATCTTTCTCTACACCCTAGCTATGACTATAACACTCCATTCTGCACCCTCTCTTTCCCTTCTCCCCTATGTACTCTATGAACAATATGCTTTGTCCGTATAGCACGCAAGAAACAATATTTTTCACTGCATGCTAATACGTGATAATAATAAATCAAATTAAATCATGAGAGACAATGTTCACCAATTTGCCTGTGCTGATTTTCAAAACTTTGCCCACACATGGGACTTTGAGAATATCAAACAGCCCTTTTACCTACAGTCAAACAGTCTGTGTGGTACACTTGGCTAAGCATCTTCTAGAGAAATGTGCATGGGATCGCACAGATTACTATGCTGCACTCCTCAGCCTGTGAAATCTACCATTACAGTGCCTGCCTTTGTCAGCACATTGACCCTTTTTCAGGCACACTGGCACCACAATTCCTTCTGCTGAGGCTCTGCAGTAGGTCAAACTTCAAACCAACCTGAATGGTGCCCTCCTGTAATGCAGGTTGAGAAGCAAAATGCACTGTCATCAAGATGCCCACAGACTCGGCCCCTCTAATACCTGATCAAGGGGTCAGCATGTGGCCATGGTCAATTGGTGGTGGCAACCAGATAGTTACATGGTAGCTTCAGATGGTGCCCACTACATATGAAACTCCTACAGGAACCAGTACCAACAGATACCACAGCACTCTAAATCATCTGGCCTACAACATAGGCCCCTTTACATGCAGATTTCTCCAGAAGCCAATGCAGCAAGCCCTACATCCACCAAGCACATTTACAGAACGCTCCAGGTCATCCACACTGAAGTTTAAAGTTTATTTATTAGTCACAAACAAGCTTACATTAATACTGCAATGAAATTACTGTGGAAGTTCCCTAATCGCCACACTCTGGTACCTGTTTGGGTACACTGAGGGAGAATTTAGCATGGCCAATGCACCTAGCCAGCATCAGCCTGAGGATGACCAACTGACATAACCACACATTCAGGGTGTCTGAGCAAACCAAAAACAAGGTTCCAGGACTATATTACCAGCTAGTCTAGAACTGGCCTTCGAATCTCATCACTCTTCAATGAAACATAGGGGGAAGGAAGGAGCTCAGCTGAAACTGCTTAATCCATGCCTCAACAAATGTAATTTGTCATGCATTTTTACCCTATTTAGTTTGTATGTAACAAGATGGTTTGTACAGTTTCTATTTGCACACACAGTTACATCTTATGCTGCCTGTTACCCAATAAACGGGGAAAATGTTGATCGAGTGGTCACATGATGATGAGATGACATAAAGGGTCATGTTCAGGAACACAGGAGTTCTCCCTGGGAGTGCAGGCAGAGTGCAAGCATCAGGTAGCTGCTCAGATAGTGAATAAGCCCTGTTGTCAGTGTTTCAGAAACCCAACACATTCACAGACCTGAACCTGAGCTGATCTAAAAGACTGCTTCCTTCATTTTGGTAATACTACCCCTTCCTCCAGGGCTGCCAACTATGTTCCGAGCCTTTATCACCAACATAAACCTCTCAGTGTGAACTTTCCTGCCTCCACAGTTTGGTATTGTATCCAAATTTGTTGATTACACAAAGATAAATAGAATGGAAAGCCGTGTTGATGGAAACATAACAGGGGCTATTCTCCCAAAAGTGCTGAATTGGTGAGAAAATTGGTCAAGATCACAATTGTTATTTGAGTGCAACTTCAGATTTGAATCTGCACACTCTGTGCACTGCAGAGGGCACAATCGTGAATCTCATTAAAACCTGGGGGTGGGAGCCTACTTGCACCAGAGACTGACAGCTCTGGAATCTGCGTATGCATAGTGGCTCGATGACACAATCATCAGACCAACTCCCCCCCCAACGGAGGCAGCCTCCTCCAACAAGACGCAAACCCCACCGGCCCCCCCCCACCTCTGGCAGATGATCTGCTCCCAATTGCTGGCCTCTCTCCAGCCCACATTGATCCCCATGCAGACTGGCACCAGGATCCCCCACTCCCACTAATCACCCATAGGCTCCATCTCCTTGGCACGATGCCCAATGGACAATGCCAAAGTGCCCCTTGAGCAGTGCCAGGGCACAGGCTGGCACTGCCAGGGTGCCATGCCCATGGAGCATTACCTCCCCACCAACCAACTTCTGATTGCTCCCCTTTCACTCTGGCAGGGTCTCCCGATAGTTTCCCGTGGGTTGCGAAAGGCTGCCAGGCCCAGCAAATTCCGTGCCAGGCCCAATAATAACATTTAAACTACATTTAAATATATTTAAAACAGATTAAAATCACTTACCTCTTTTCCCATCGGTTTCCACTGTGGTCCCAACTGCGCCTGTTCCTCGGCTCTGAGGGATGTACCTACATGGGGAACGCACGCATGCATCCCGCGAAATGGCTGACATACAATTCTCCTGACTGGACCCGTCAGAAAATTTGTGGGTCGCGATAGGAGAATTGCCCCCAAGATTACAAAGAAACACTGGCAGATTAAGTGAAAAGACAAAGCTGTAGAAAATGCATTTCAATGTACGAAATTTATTTATTTGTGTCACAAGTAGGCTTACATTAACACCGCAATGAAATTACTGTGAAAATCCCCTTGTCACCACATTCCGGTGGCACCTGTTTGTGAGGGAGAATTTAGCATGACCAATGTAGCTAACCAGCACATCTTTCAGACTGTGGGAGGAAACCGGAGTGCCTGAAGGAAACCCACATGCAGACAGTGACCCAAGCCAGGGATTGAACCTGGGTTCCTGGCACTGTGAGGCAGCAGTGCTAACCACTATGCCACTATGCTGCATTACGCCCACTTGGATCTGAGGAAAATAGAACAGGGAACATTCTAAATGATGAAACCATTGGAGATCTAAAGGCAGTTGGGAATCTTGTGACACAAATAATTAAAATACCATGAACAGTGCAGAAAATAATCAAAAAATAGCGTGCGCGAACAGCTACACAAACGACCAATTTAAGATAATCATTGGATCTCTTAAAATGACTCATATAAGCTTGCTCGAACTGACCACAATTATACTTAGGGGTCTTCTTTCTAAAAACAAAAGGAATACGCTCAAATTTTATTGCGTGCGTGAGCAGCTACACAAACAACCAATTTAAGATAATCATTGGATCTGAACAAAGAACAAAGAACAACACATAGCCCGGGAAACAGGCCCTTCGGCCCAACGAGCCCACGCCGCCATTTTAACACTGTGAGTCCCCTCTTCCACCCGTGACCCTTGTCTATGCTTATGGCACTCCACATTGGAAACCAGATTGAGGGGAGACTAATTTAGGGACAATTTGTTACACCAATCAGCCTAAGAGCACATCTCTGGGGCGTGGGAGGAAACCGGAGCACCCGGAGAAAACCCACGCAAGCACGGGGAGAATGCACAAACTCCCACAGACACCGGCCCAAATCCATGTGCCTGCACAGCAAACAGTGATAGTCACTGAGCTGTCGCGGCGCCCAGCATCCGGTCCAGTTTAAGCGTACACTAACGACATGAAGCACTAAGCCACTCTCGAAACATCCAAGAGCAGCATAGAACCCTACAGTGCAGAAACAGCCCTTCGGCCCATCGAGTCTGTACCAAACACAATCCCACCCAGACCCTATCCCTATATCCCTACACATTTTACCTGCTAATCCCTCTAACCTACACATCCCAGGACACTAAGGGGCAATTTTAGCATAGCCAATGAACCTAACCCGCACATCTTTGGACTGTGGGAGGAAACCGGAGCACCTGGAGAAAACCCACGCAGACACGAGGAGAATGTGCAAACTCCACACAGGCAGTGACCTGAGCCGGGAATCGAACCCAGGACCCTGGAGCTGTGAAGCAGCAGTGCTAACCACTGTGCTACCCCCACACAACCCATCGCGTGCATGCCCCTTGGACAACAAGGCAGACTGCGAGTACCTGCTACCGGAGTCTCTTAAAATGATGTATATAAGTCTGCTCGAACTGTCTACAATCACACTTAGGGGTCTTCTCTCTGAAAACAAAAGGAAGATGTTCAAACCTAGTGCCTTTTTTGAATTACACAATAGGCTGGGGAGTTTATAGTTCCTTTGCTTTCTCCATGGCAATGCCTCAACCAGAGCTAAATTGCCAACTAATCCTTTTTTTCTCTGGCATAAATTGTTGTGATTGTCTGAAATTTGGTATTCTTGTGTTTGTCCTAATGGATGCAAGACGAAAAGTTCTGACAATATGTCTCCCTTTTCAGCAAAAAAAATCTAATGGAATGCTGGCCTTTATATTAGAGCATGAGAATGCAAGGGGACAGAATTCATGTGTTGACTATATAAAGCTCAGGTTAGACCATTCCTGGATAATTGCAGGAAATTCTGGACACCACACCTTCGGAAAAATATATTGATCATGGAACAAATGCAGCAAAGATTTACCAGAAAGATACCTAAACTCCAAAGGTTAAAGTACAAAGAGTGATTCCAACAAACAAACGTTGTATTCCCTGGAATTTAGAAGGTTAAAGGGTGATATGCTTTGTGTTTTCAAGATATTAAATACAACAAACGGGACAGATAGAGAGAAACTCATTGGTGTGTCAGCCAAGAGTGAAATTAGGAGACACTTCCACAAGTGAAGGGTGGTGGATATTAGCAACTCACTTCTGCAAATGATAATTGATGCTGGATCAACTTAAATTGAAACTAATAGATTTGTGCAAACCAAAGATATTAAGGGATATGTAGCAAAGATGGTTATGTAGATTAGGTCACAATTACACTGAATGGTGGAACAGCCTTAAGAACATAAGAAATAGGAGCAGGAGTAGGCCATCTAGCCCTTCGAGCCTGCCCCGCCATTCAATAAGATCATGGCTGATCTGTCGCTGCTCAGTTCCACTTTCCCGCTTTCTCCCCATAACCCTTAATCCCCTCTCTTATCAAAAACCCATCAACCCGCATCTTAAAAATAGTTAGCGAGGCAGCCTCCACCACTTCAACGGGCAGAGAATTCCAGAGATTCACCACCCTTTGAGTGAAGAAGTTCCTCCTCAACTCCGTTCTAAACCGCCCCCCTTTTATCTTGAGGCTGTGCCCCCTAGTCCTACTGTCTTTTTTGAGCGGGAAGAGTCTCTCCACCTCTATCCTATCCATCCCATTCATCATCTCAATGAGATCTCCCCTCATTCTTCTAAACTCTAACGAGTACAAGCCCAGTTTATTCAGCCTCTCCTCATAGCTCAACCCCCTCAACTCCGGTATCAGCCTAGTAAACTGCCTCTGCACTCCCTCCAAGGCCAAAATATCTTTGCGCAGGTGCGGCGCCCAAAACTGCACACAGTACTCCAGCTGCGGCTTCACCAATGCCCTATACAGCTGCAGCAAGACCTCCCTACTTTTATATTCAATCCCCCTCGCGATGAAGGCCAGCATCCCATTCGCCTTCCTGACCACCTGCTGCACCTGCAAGCTGGGTTTTTGCGACTCATGCACAAGGACCCCGAGGTCCCTCTGCACCGTCGCCTGCTGCAGTTTTTCGCCCCGTAAGTAATAGTCCTTCCTACCATCCTTGAGGGGATAAGTCACCTCCTTCTTTACCTGTGTTTCAGATGCTTTGGAACTTGGTGAGATTAAGCAAGTTGTTATATAAATGCAAGTTAATTGTGGAAATGCAGGTTCCTTTGTTGGATGGCTGGTGACATACTATGCAGGTGCACTACAGCACTGACACTTACACCCCACACAATGTATTAGCCAGGCTGTTAAATAGTTAAAAGTACAAAATCTACAGCCTTTTGTTCTTATGCAGGAGTTTCATCGTGAGTGATGATTCATTATAATAAACGCTATCCTTGACATTTAAAATGCTGATTGAATTGTTGCGAAATTTGAGAGAGGCTCCTGCCTTGCCACCTGTTGTAATTATTACAGAAACTGGAGTGATTATTACAAAGGTTCATTCACCACTTGTTCCGCTTCTGAGATAAATTGAGTTTGAGTTGGTAATGTTTGTAATGTAATAGCATTAGAAGTAGCAGAAGTTGTTCAGTTCTCCCAGGAACAGAGACTCAGTGCAGTAAAACTGAATATAGATTTCATGGATGTAGAATTGCTGGGATCCATTGATTGGTGACCAAGGACTGATAACAACACTAGTTTATTCAGCACTCTGAGCAACTCTTACATGCTTCTACTCTGTCTGCATTCTGGGAGAGCCACTGACTCCATCACCTGACCCTCTAAGTTGTCACATCATAATGTGTCAGCCCTTCGAGCCTGCCCCGCCATTCAATAAGATCATGGCTGATCTGTCGTGGCTCAGTTCCACTTTCCCGCCCTCTCCCCATAACCCTTAATCCCTTCTCTTATCAAAAACCCATCAACCCGCGTCTTAAAAATATTTAGCGAGGCAGCCTCCACCACTTCAACGGGCAGAGAATTCCAGAGATTCACCACCCTTTGAGTGAAGAAGTTCCTCATTGTTCTCCGGAGCATTGAACCTGGCTGTGGTGAGTGACTGATTTAAAGTAAATACCGCTTTTTTTCTCTACTTCCGGTTCTCGGGGCTTGTTAGAGTGTAGTTTACTTCCGTACCGGAAGTTAGGCCAGGGGATTGTCGTTAAGGGGGAGCGGGGGTATAAAAAAGGGGTAGCAGCATAGAGCGGGCAGCGTCGGGATCGGGCAGCGGAGTGAGTGGGAACTGAGTGAGAAGGGCTTTGGCTCGCTGGGCTTAGGGGAGAGCAGGCTTAGAGAAGGTGAGTGACAGATTTCTACCTTTGGGCACTTACAGGAGGTTGGGACATGGTAGGGAATATAGGTAGGAATGTAAGTTGCATCAGGTGCCACATGTGGGAGTTCCTGGTGGTGTCACGTGTCCCCAAGGTCCACATCTGCAGTAAATGTTTAGAACTGCAGCGCTTGAGGGCCCGGGTCAGGCAACTCGAGGGGCGGCTGGAAGATGCGTTTCTAGTCAGGGAGAACGAGGAGATAATGGCTGGGAACCATGAGCAGGAGGAGGTCTCAAGGGCTGAAGAGAAGGGAGGATGGACGACTGTTAGGAGGGGCAAGAGGAAGAAGAAGAGCAGTCAGGGTCCCCCGGCCTCCCCAGAGGCCCCCCATGGTTCGTCGACAGGGGCACAGAAAGGTAGGCAGGAGGAGGTGACTGACTTAGAGGGACAGAAGGGGGCTGGCAAGGTGATAGTGGTAGGGGACGGGAGGGTCAGAGGTATCGATAGGAGGTTCTGTGGACAGAGGCGTGACTCCAAGATGGTGGTCTGCCTTCCTGGAGCAGGGGTCAAGGATGTAACAGACAGGGTAGAGGGAATTTTGAATGGGGAGGGGGCACAGGCTGAGGTCATAGTACATGTAGGGGAGGGGGACATAGGAAGGAGGAGTAGGGTAGAGGTCCGTAGGCAATTTAGGGAGTTGAGGGCCAAACTAAAGAGTAGGACCTATAGGGTGGCACTCTCTGGGTTGTTGCCCAGTACCAGCAGGGCAAAGAATGACGAGATCATGCAGCTGAATGCATGGTTGAGGGATTGGTGTAGGGTGGAGGGCTTTACTTTTGTGGATCACTGGGAGGTGTTTAGGAGAGAAGGGCAATTGTACAGGAGGGGTGGGGAGAATTTGAACGGGAGGGGAACTAATGTCTTAGCGGGGAGGTTAGCTGGGGTGTTTATGAAGGATTTAAACTAATATGGAGGGGGGGTGGGGAGGTGGCTGGGAGAGAGTCGGGTGAAAGGAAAAGTATCAGGGAGAAGGAGGTTCCGAGGGACACTTGTGGGTTGAACTGTGTCTGTTTCAATGCTAGGAGTGTGGCAGGGAAAACGGATGAGCTTAGGGCCTTGATGTTTGTGAGGCAGTTAGATGTGGTGGCTGTAACAGAGACATGGTTAAGGGAAGGGCAGGACTGGCAGCTGAATGTTCCTGGGTACAAGTGTTTTAGGTGTGACAGAGGAGGGTTGAAGAGAGGTGGAGGGGTGGCACTGTTAGTCAAGGAAAGCATCACAGTAGTGCAGAGGGAGGACAATATAGAAGAGATAGGGATTGAGTCACTGTGGGTGGAGTTGAGGAATAAAAAGGGAGAGATTACGTTGCTAGGGGTGTATTATAGGCCACCCAACAGCCCGAGGTCAGCGGAGGAAGGCATTTGCAGGGGCATTTTGGATAGGTGTAGGAAGAATAGGATGGTTGTAGTGGGGGACTTTAATCTTCCTGGAGTGAATTGGAGGGGGCCTAGAGCTGGTACAGAGGGAGAGGAATTTGTGAAATGTGTTTTGGAAGGGTCTCTAGAGCAGTATGTAACTAGTCCGACTAGGGGAGGGGCTATACTGGATTTAATGTTGGGTAATGAGCCGGAGCAGGTGAGAGAGGTAGAGGTAGGCGAACATGTGGCTAATAGTGACCACAAGTCTGTCTACTTTAGGATAAAAATGGAAAGGGACGAGTGCCGGCCGAACGGGAGTGTGCTGAACTGGGGAAAGGCGAACTATGGCAGGATTAGGAGGGAGCTGCAGGACACTGATTAGGAGGGACTGTTAGCTGGCA
This sequence comes from Prionace glauca, assembly GCA_037974335.1. NCBI lineage: Eukaryota > Metazoa > Chordata > Chondrichthyes > Carcharhiniformes > Carcharhinidae > Prionace > Prionace glauca. Next base: position 6,662,198 of record CM075728.1, on the reverse strand, counting down.
AGTCCACGGTTGGCAAGTGGGAGGCTTTTAAGGGCAAAATGAAATGGTTGCAGGGGAGGTATGTTCCGGTTAAGCGGAAGGATGGGAAAGGTAGGATTAGAGAGCCGTGGATTACAGGGGGTATTGAAGACTTGGTCAGGAAGAAGAGGGAGGCGTATGTTAGGTCGAAATGACTGGGTACGGAGAGTGCGCTGGAGGAATATAGAGAGAGTAGGAGGGAGCTAAAAAGGGGAATTAGAAGGGTGAAGAGAGGGCATGAAATGGCTTTGGCTGGTATGATTAATGAAAATCCGAAGGCATTTTATTCCTATATTAGGAGCAAGAGAGTAGTTAGAGGGAAAATTGGTCCTCTTAGGGACAAAAGTGGGGAGATAAGTATTGAGTCGGAGGGAATGGGGGAGCTCCTGAATGAATACTTTGCGTCGGTATTCACGAAGGAGAGGGGTTCGGAATCGTGCGGTCTGTTAGAGGGAGCTGAGGATCAGCTGCAGGAAATATCTATTACAAGGGAGGAAGTGCTAGGGCTTTTAGGTAGCGTAAGGACGGATAAAGCTCCGGGGCCTGATGATATTTATCCCAAGCTGCTTAGGGAGGTGAAAGATGAAATTGCTGGGCCTCTGGCACAAATCTTTGTCTCTTCTTTGGACACAGGTGAGGTCCCTGAAGACTGGAGGGTAGCAAATGTGGTACCGCTGTTCAAAAAAGGTAGCAGGGATAACCCTAGAAATTATAGGCTGGTGAGTTTGACATCGGTGGTAGGGAAATTAATGGAAAAAGTACTTAGGGGTAGGATGTATGAGCATTTGGAGCGTTGTGGTCTGATTGGGGATATGCAACATGGCTTTGTTAGAGGGAGGTCTTGCCTTACAAATCTGGTGGAATTCTTTGAGGAGGTGACAAAAATGGTTGACGACGGGAGAGCCGTTGATGTCACCTATATGGATTTCAGTAAGGCGTTTGACAAAGTTCCTCATGGTAGGCTGGTAGAAAAGGTTAAGGCGCATGGGATACGAGGTCAGGTAGCTAGGTAGATTGAGAACTGGCTGGATAATAGGAGACAGAGGGTAGTAGTGGAGGGGACTTTGTCCGGCTGGAGGCCAGTGACCAGTGGTGTGCCGCAGGGCTCAGTACTGGGACCTCTCCTCTTTGTAATCTACATAAATGACTTGGAAGAGAGCGTAGGTGGTGTGATCAGCAAGTTTGCTGATGACACCAAGATGGCAGGGTTGGCAGGTACCGAAGTGGATTGTGAGGTGATACAATCCTCACAATTGTGTATAGATAGGTTGGTGCATTGGGCAGATAGGTGGCAGATGGAGTTTAATCCTAACAAATGCGAGGTGATGCATTTTAGAAGGAATAATGTAGAGAGGAGCTATGTGATTAAAGGTAGACAAATTAGGAGTATAGAAACACAGAGGGACCTGGGAGTGCAGGTTCACAAATCCATGAAGGTTGCAACACAAGTGGAGAATGTTGTCAGGAAGGCTTATGGAATGCTAGCCTTTATAGGAAGGGATATAGAGTTTAACAGCTGCCGTCTAATGCTTCAGTTGTATAGAACGTTGGTTAGACCGCATTTGGAGTACTGCGTCCAGTTCTGGTCACCTTACTACCGGAAGGACGTGGAGGCTCTGGAAAGGGTGCAGAGGAGGTTTACCGGAATGTTGCCTGGCATGGAGGGGCTGGGGTACGAGGAAAGGTTGGAGAAACTGGGACTGTTCTCCTTGGAAAGACGAAGATTGAGGGGGGACATGATAGAGGTATATAAGATACTGAAGGGAATAGACAGAGTCAATAGTGAGAGACTGCTCCCTAGATTGGTTACAAATACAAGAGGACATGATTTAAGGGTGAGGGGGGAGAGATATAATTTGGATATGAGAGGAAGGTTCTTTAAGAACATAAGAACATAAGAACATAAGAAATAGGAGCAGGAGTAGGCCATCTGGCCCTTCGAGCCTGCCCCGCCATTCAATAAGATCATGGCTGATCTGTCGTGACTCAGCTCCACCTTCCCGCCCTCTCCCCATAACCCTTAATCCCTTCTCTTATCAAAAACCCATCAACCCGTTTCTTAAAAATATTTAGCGAGGCAGCCTCCACCACTTCAACGGGCAGAGAATTCCAGAGATTCACCACCCTTTGAGTGAAGAAGTTCCTCCTCAACTCTGTTCTAAACCGCCCCCCCTTTATCTTGAGGCTGTGCCCCCTAGTCCTACTGTCTTTTTTGAGCGGGAACAGTCTCTCCACCTCTATCCTATCCATCCCATTCATCATCTTATACGTCTCAATGAGATCTCCCCTCATTCTTCTAAACTCTAACGAGTACAAGCCTAGTTTATTCAGCCTCTCCTCATAGCTCAATCCCCTCAACTCCGGTATCAGCCGAGTAAACCTCCTCTGCACTCCCTCCAGGGCCAAAACATCCTTGCGCAGGTGCGGCGCCCAAAACTGCACAATACTTTTATATTCTTTACGCAGAGAGTTGTAGGGGTATGGAACGCGCTACCGAGTAGGATGGTGGAGGCGGGAACGTTGGACTCGTTTAAGGTTCAGTTAGATAGGCACGAGTGAAACGAGGGTGGAGGGTTATGGTAGGGGATATTAAATAAGGGTTAGAACTCGGGAGACACCGGAAAGGCAGGCTTGTGATTAACGTTTTTGTCTTTTATTCCGCAGGTGGAGGTCCACCTCGTTGTCAAACGAGGGGCATTCACACGGTGGGTCGTACGTGAGCTACTCTTGGAGGTTCCGGGAGTGGCCTAGTACTTCGTGTCGGTGTGTGTGCTTGATCCTGGACCGGTAGAAGGGTGCCGCAACAGCTCGGTGACTAGCACTGCTAGCTGTACAGATACATGGATTTGGGTCGGTGTCTGTGGGAGTTTGTGCATTCTCCCTGTGGATGCGTGGGTTTCCTCCGGGTGCTCCGGTTTCCTCCCACACCCCAAAGATGTGCTCTTAGGCTGATTGGTTTTACCAAATTGACACTATTCTCCCCTGAATCTGGCTAAGTCGGGGGTTCTATTTGTAGACACGCAGGGTAGAATAGGTGTAGGGTGATGCGGCGGCGTGGGCTTGTTGGGCCGAAGGGCCTGTTTCCCGTGCTGATTTGTTCTTTGTTCTTTGTTCCTCCTCAACTCCGTTCTAAACCGCCCCCCCTTTATCTTGAGGCTGTGCCCCCTAGTCCTACTGTCTTTTTTGAGTGGGAAGAGTCTCTCCACCTCTATCCTATCCATCCCATTCATCATCTTATACGTCTCAATGAAATCTCCCCTCATTCTTCTAAACTCTAACGAGTACAAACCTAGTTTATTCAGCCTCTCCTCATAGCTCAACCCCCTCAACTCCGGTATCAGCCTAGTAAACCTCCTCTGCACTCCCTCCAAGGCCAAAATATCTTTGCGCAGGTGCGGCGCCCAAAACTGCACACAGTACTCCAGCTGCGGCCTCACCAATGCCCTATACAGCTGCAACAAGACCTCCCTACTTTTATATTCAATCCCCTTCGCTATGAAGGCCAGCATCCCATTCGCCTTCCTGACCACATGCTGCACCTGCAAGCTGGGTTTTTGCGACTCATGCACAAGGACCCCGAGGTCCCTCTGCACCGTCGCATGCTGCAGTTTTTCGCCACGTAATAGTCCTTCCTACCATTATTCCTACCAAAGTGGACCACCTCACACTTGCCAACATTAAATTCCATTTGCCATTTCCTGGCCCATTCGCCCAGCCTATCTCGATCCTTCTGCAGACTCTCCACACCCTCATTCATAACAGCAGTGTATTTCCTATTCATGCACAGGATTGACATTGTCCCAGTTTTTCTTCAATCTGAGTATTCAGCCCAGCTCCCAAAAATAACTGTGTGCTAATTCCTTCATTCAGACTATACCAGGATGCCCTTCACATAGTTCTTCAAGAACTCTTCCATGCAGACTAGAAGGAATGATCGCTCAGATTCCCCCACAATAAACGCCTACTTTGGACAGTTAACTCAAGCTTTCTTGATACATGGTTTCAAATCAGGATGCGTATGAGGTGTTCCAACTATCATTCCTTTTAAAACCATATCCATCATCTTTCCCAACACAGGATCATTTCTGGTATGTCTGTGAGCCTGAAAAGCTATTACAAGCAGATGATCTACTCACAAAAATTAAAGAATATTAGCAAAATTAATTGGTGGCATCTGCTCAATAGATAAAGATAAGCATGATAATGCATCAGCTTTAGCATGGCACTCTGACTGAGGATAGTTTCTTCTCTAGGAGAATGCAGATCAGGTCAGTGACTATCTTTGCGATTGGCTAGCAGCTCACAGGGATATGCCTTCATACGGCCCAAAAATGATAGTCAAGAGCTGATGATTGTCAATAATGTGAAATGATGACTAATGATGAAACCTTGGTATAGCAAAAATTATACTCAATGTTTCTTTTTCTTGCTGAGCATATATGGATTCAGCACAAATCAGAGTATACAAATCAAAAGCTATGGGGTTTTTTTTCGCCCCCAAAGACATATACTCTGTGAAATGACTACCCCTACTCTCGGTCCCTCTGTCTCTCTCGGTCCCTGTGTCTCTGTCAGTCACTGTGTCTCTCTCGATCCCTGTGTCTCTCTCTCGGTCCCTGTGTCTCTCTCGGTCCCTGTGACTCTCTCTCGGTCCCTGTGACTCTCTCTTGGTCCCTGTGTCTCTCTCTTGGTCTCTGTGTCTCTCTCAGTCCCTGTATGTCTCTCTTGATGCATCACAAGCAAGCTGTAATGGTAATTTCAGATTAAAATTAATCAGTACTTCAGATCTCTGCAAAGCATTTTTGACATCCTTGTATGCTTTCTCACATTCTGTTCCATGATTGTTCCACACACAGAAAATTAAGCAAAAGCTTCTAATGTAGCAAAGTTAAGAAGAAATTTACTAATCCTAGAAAGAATCTCAGATGCATCACATATGTTACATATATCATTACCAAGTTGTCATGGCCAGATGTGGTCTGGATTCTGACCATGTGACCTGGTGTTAGAGAGCCAAGTCTGTGGGCATTGTAATTATAGTCCATTTTCCCTCTTAATTGGCATTCCATGAGGGCACCATTCATGTTGGTTTCATGGGCTACAAAAAAGCCTCAGCAGTACCTGGAGCACATGGAGAAAAGTCACTGTGATGACAAGGGCACCTATGTCTAGGCATGTTTTGCAGGTTGAGAAGTGTAGCATTGTAAATTGTATGATCCAGGACATATTTCTCTAAAAAATGCTTCACTGAACATACCGCCTGTTCCACCAGGCCATTGGTCTGTTGGTATAGGGGGCTGCTTATGATATGCTCAAAGTCCCATGTGGAGATAAATTTGCGAGTGTTGTTTTTTATGAGTTTCTGACAGATGCCACATGTGACAAAATATCTCTAGAACTTGACTAGACTGTCTTACTTTTCACAGATAGTTGAGTTCAAACCACCCAGAATGCTAAGACCAGATCTTACTTACCATTTACTTTGAAGATATCAGCTACTGTGGATGATCATGGGAGGTCCATGACCTCATATAGGTGCAGCAGTCCTTTTGTTGTGGCATGGTGCATATCAGGACCGGTGTAATGAATCCCTGGTGAAATTGCTGGTGTAGTGTCTTTGAAAGCTATAGGAATGACAAATCACTGACTACACATTATCAGTCCATTCTGTACAGTTAGTTAATCTCTGATGGCACATGAAGGTTGGCACTGATGCCCGATCTGTGGAGATTGGCCAAGATGGCCAGTTTTGAACCTTTTGAGGATGAACTACTCTTTCCTTGTGTTAGGGTCCTGGATCAGAACTCCAAGGTATGTTATGAAGCCAGACTAGATCCCAGCAAGTTTTCTATTTAGCATAAATGCGAGGAAAGAATGCTTCCCTCCAGGATTAATTTCACTGACAAATTAGTGATTTTTAAAAAATCAAAACAAACTTCATTCATAACACTATTTAAATGTAACTAACAAAATGAAGCAGGTTAATTCCTAAATGTTGAATAATCTCTAAATGTGAAAAGAAACAATTGTCATTTCTAACTTATCACTATGTCAGTTCTAAGTAAGCAACAGTCTTCCCATAGACAAATACCACTTTAGATCCAGTTAGCAAGCCCAGGCATATTTGTTTTAAATTGATGTAGAACATCCTGAAGCATCAGAGAGATTTTGTAGAGAAAAACTTTGCAGAGAGAGAGATCGCAGACCTCTTATTTAAACAGCTCCAGTCAGCAACTAACTCTAAATTGAAACAGAAACTGTTTCTCTGCGAGAAACCGAGCTCCTCTCATTAACCATAGTATCACATGACCCTGTATACCCAAACAAAGTCTTCTATTCCTTTAATTAAAAGAAAACACAGGGGAAATCTTTGTTTATAAACAACAGTCCATTAGCCCTATAATAGTAAACACTACATGGCTAAAATGAGTAATTATCCTGCTTTATCAACATCTGAGCTACATTCCTATTAGATATACTGACTTCCTGTAAAAAAGGCACTTTAAAACAGTCTACAGCAACCTAAAATGTATCAATAGCATAGTATCATCACATTTGGAACACTGAACCCATAAAATGGTAGAAGTTGTTCACAATGCGCCCCACCCACCACTCCACGCTGATCTATTCAGTCCACCCAAGATATGACTCTAATCAAGAAGGCTGCTCTGGAAAAATGCTCCTGCACAATGCAAACTCCACCTGGACAAATGAATAGGAATTATTAGAAATGACAAACAAGTACCTGGTTTCAAACCCAACTCAATGGCTGTCCAGTTTCAACATTCCAAGGAAAGAGTGCTCCATCCTCAACAGGTTTAGGATGACCACAGCCCTGCTTGGACAACCTCCACAGATGGCAGCACAGTGGCAAGCACTGCTGCCTCCAAGAGCTAGGAACCTGGGTTCAATTCCAGCCTCGGGTCACTCAGGTGTTTGCGTGGGTTTCCTTTGGGTTGTCTGGTTTCCTCCCTCAGTCCAAAGATGTGAAGATTAGGTGGATTGGACATGCTAAATTCTGCCTTAGTGTCAGGGGGATTAGTGGGGTAAATATGTGGGGCTACAGGAATAGAACCTGGTGGGATTGTTGATGGTGTAAGCTCAATGGACCGAATACCTCCTTCTGCACTGTAGGGATTCAATGATTAATGCCACTGTGCTTGTGGGAGAGAGCAAACTGTGCACCATATTGTGGTAATATTTCAAAGAACAGCAGGTGTTCCGGCCAAATTTATTCCTTCAACCAGCTTCACAGAAACAGATTATCTGATTGTTAACTAATTGTTATTTGTGTGACTTCGTGCCAAGAGGCAGATGCATTTTTTTAACTTGTTGAAGGACTGTGAGTGTTAGTGGCAAATGCAGCATTTATTACCCTGTCAGGATTTGGAACAGATTTGCAGAAAAATGGACAGAGATAAGATCGTTTAACTCCTTCACAATATAATGGGGGATTGTAAGATTTTTAATGAAAATGAGCAGGATAATCTTTCTCATGCGATATGAAATAAATCTCAGCCTCCTACTCCCCCTAGTGCCTTCTTGCTGTGAGGGTAGTCGAACGTGTGCAGGATTGAAGGATAATGTTGAGGAAGTGTTTACAGACAGGAAAGGCAATGGCAAAGCGGCTGGCTCCAGTGAACAGTGCAAAATGGCTTCAGTTTTAACTAGTCTCTGTGTGTAGCTTAAAGTTTTTTTTAAAATTGATTTATTCGTGTCACAAGTAGGCTTACATTAACACTGCAATGAAATTATCATGAAAATCCCCTTGTCACCTCAGTCTGGCGCCTGCTCGGGTACATTGAAGGAGAATTTAGCACAGCCAATGCACCTAACCAGCACGTCTTTCAGATTGTGGGAGGAAACCAGAGCAACCAAAGGAAACCCAAGCAGATATGTGGAGAACATGCAAACTCCACACAGACAGTGACCCAAGCCAAGAATTGAACCTGGTCCCTGGCACTGTGAAGTAGCAGTGCTAACCACTGTGCCATCATGCCATCCACTGCAGCATATACAATGTTCACATATCAATTACATTCAGTAACGAACTGTAGAGAATAAGCAGCAAATGAACAGCCACATGATCAGCCTCATCTATTATTGTCCTCCTCAGATCTTGAATGGCACTATATAAATGAAGTTATTTTAATATATATCAAATTCATTAGTTGTAAATTGCTTTGGGATATCCTGAATGCGTGAAATGCTTGTTTGTTTTTGTCCTATAAAAACCCACCCTCAGGGCCATGGAGGTGGATAACCCGGAGTCTTATTCAGCACATTTTTCAAGGCGAAGTCTTGTTTCCTGGTAGTGCTCCCAGCTTCAGCCCTGATCTTAATGCTAAACTGCTATGGTCTCAATGCTGGGTGGCAGCACTCAATGATGGAGTTCAAAGGAGTTTCTCAAGGGCAATGTCTGTCAGAACCATGACCTTTTGTCTCCAGTGTAGCCACGTGATCACTTAGAACTCTGGCACAAAACAGTAGATGTTGTGGGTTGAGATTGGCACTGAAAAGTTGCTCTCAATCACAATTCTAAAGTTGCTGTTCAGCTGCAGTCTCAACATTGTGACAGCATCAAGCCAATGTAGGCATTGAAAAATTCAAGCCCTTGCTAAGGTTAAGAAGGTGGGACAGTTCAATTCTTTATCTTTAGTGCTCTGAGCATTCAGAAAACTCAAGCTTACCTACACTCTACAATGACTGGAAACATCTCGAGATAATCATACCTTGCTTGCAAAATACCAACAGCTACAGCTTAAAAAGATATCACATTTATATAGGGATTTTGGCAATCCTAAGACACCCTAAAGAACTTCACAGATGGTGAATTGCTTTTGCAGAATGGTGATCGTTTGCAGAAATGACAGCTATTTTCCACACAGCAAGACCCTACCAAAAAATAAAAGACAGATGACTGATGGATGTTGATGATTCTGGCTCAGTGGGGTGTCAATGTTGTTCACAACACTAAGATAACTCCCATGTTCAACAACTTGTATCTTTATAGCACTTAACGTGATACAACATTTCAATGCATCTCACAAGGACTTATAAAATAAAATGATGCCAAGACATACAAGGAAACATCAGCGTGGATAAGAAAAGGTTTAGTCAAGAGGTAGGTTTTAATAAGCATCTTAAAGGGGGTTTCAGAGTTTTAAGGTTGAGGCAACTCAAATTTAGGAAGTACCTAGTGGAGTGGACTAATGGAGAAACTATGAGGGAAAACTAAGAGGAGTGAAAATAAGAGGTGAGGAGGAAAAGGATAGGGCAGGATACAGAAGGATTGGAGGGGAGGAATGAGAAGTGGTCTTTGGGCAGAGAATCATAGAATCCCTGCAGTGCAGGAGACCATTCAGCCCATCAAGTCTACACCAACAACAACCCCACCCATCTCCGATCCCCCTAACCCCATATATTTACCAAGTTACTCCCCTGACACTAAGGGGCAATTTAGCATTGGCAATCCACCTAATCCACACATCTTTAGAGTGTGAGAGTGTTTCCTCTGGTGAGAGGAAACCCATGCAGACATGGGAAGAATACTGAAAACACATACCAATCAACTCAATTACAGCTTCTTCCCTGTTGCCATAAGACTTTTGAACAGTCCTACCAAATTCTGTGACTGATATATTTGGGCGGTACAGTGGTTAGCACTGCCTCACAGTGCCAGGGACCCAGGTTCAATTCTGGCCTTGGTTAACTGTCTGGAGGTTGCATGTTGAATATAATTAATTTATTATTGCCACATTGTGATACAGTGAAAAGTATTGTGTTTTGTGAGCTATACAGACAAAACATACTGTTCATAGAATACATAGGGGAGAAGGAAAGGATAGAATGCAGAATGTGGTTGCAGTTACTGATAGAGTAAGGAGAAAGATCAGCTTAATATGTGGGAGGAAATATGGAGGGTGGAGGAAAATAGGTACAGGGAAAATAAGACCATTCATGAGAGAGTGGGGGAGGGGGGAGGTGGGGGGGGGAGCGGGGAGGTGGGGGGGGAGGTGGGGGGGAGGGGGGAGGTGGGGGGGGAGGGGGGAGGTGGGGGGGGAGGGGGGAGGTGGGGGGGGAGGGGGGAGGTGGGGGGGGAGGGGGGAGGTGGGGGGGGAGGGGGGTTGGAGCAGTGTCTGACTCCACAAAAAGAAGTCTCACAACACCAGGTTAAAGTCCAATAGGTTTATTTGGCAGCACAAACCACTAGCTTTCAGAGCAGTGCCCCTTCATCAGGTGAGTGAGAGTTCTGTTCACAAACAGGGCATATAAAGACACAAACTCAATTTACAAGATAATGATTGGAATGTGATTCTTTACATCTAATCAAATCTTAAAGATACAGACAATGTGAGTGGAGACAGGGTTCAGCACAGGTGAAAGAGATGTGTATTGTCTCCATCCAGGGCAGTTCAGTGAGATTTTGCAAGCCCAGGCATGTCATGGGGGTTACTGATAGTGTGACATGAACCCAAGATCCCAGTTAAGGCAGTCCTCCCATGTGTGGAATTTGGCTATCAGTCTTTGCTCAGCAACTCTGCATTGTGTATTGTGAAGGCCACCTTGGATTCCGCTTACCCAAAGATCAGAGGCTGAATGCATGTGACCGCTGAAGTGTTCCCCAACAGGAAGAGAACACTCCTGCCTGGCGATTGTCGAGCAGTATTCATTCATCCATTTCCAGCAATGTATTAGGTAGACAACGTTGGCCGAGTTGCAAGTGGATGTACTGTGTACCTGGTGGATGGTGTTCTCACGTGAGATCATGGCATCCATGTCGATGATCCAGCGTGTCTTGCAGAGGTTGCTGTGGCAGGGTTGCTTGATGTCGTGGTCACTGTTCCCCTGAACACTGTCCACAGCAAAACTACTCAATAGTCTGTTTGAAGTTGTGTGGTTATTTGAAGGCAAGAAGTGGGGGTATGGGGATGGCCGTGGCAAGGTGTTCATCTTCATCAATGACATGTTGAAGGCTCTGGAGAAGATGTCGTAGCTTCTCCACTCTGGGGAAGACTGGACGACGAAGGGTACTCTGTCCGCCGTGTCCCATGTTTGCCTTCTGAGGAAGTTGGTGTGGTTTTTCGCTGTGGCCCGTCTAAACTGTCAATCAATGAGTCCAACGCCATATCCTGTTCCCCAAGGTGGTCTTCACGACACACAACAATGCAGAATCGCTGAGCAGAGAGTGATAGCCAAGTTCCTCACACATGAGAATGGCCTCAACTGGGATCTTGGGTTCATGTCACACTACCTGTAACCCCCACGACTTGACTAGGCTAGGTTTGCAACATCTCACTAACTGTCCTGGCTGGAGACAATACACATCTCTTTAACCTGTGTTTAATCCTCTCTCCACTCACATTGTCTGTATCTTTAAGACTTGATTACCTGTAAAGACTCGCATTCCAACCATTATTTTGTAAATTGAGTTTGTGTCTTTATATGACCTGTTTGTGAACAGAACTCCCACTCACGTGATGAAGGGGCAATACTCCGAAAGCTAGTAGATTTTGCTACCAAATAAACCTGTTGGATTTTAACCTGGTGTTGTGAGACTTCTTACTGCGTTTACCCCAGTCCAACGCCGGCATCTCCACATCATGAGAACCATCCGCACGTCACTGCCAGTTTACCTGCGCAGTCATCCCGACCCCAATGACCAATCAAAGGCGGGGGCTGTGAAATGGGCGGGGCACGTGCGCGAGCCACGTGGGTCAGGTGGATGTCTCAGCCAATGGGCGGGGCTCTGGCGCAGGGGGGGGCGGGGCTGGTCACGCGGCTGTCCGCGAGCTCTCCGACAGCTCTGACAGCGCGCTCGGCGCCGGTTTGAAACCTCAGCCGTTTAACGGTTCCCAGCTGAGGTGATTCCTGTCCCGCATCCATGGGCGATCACTCCATCCACTGGTTTCGGAAGGGGCTCCGCCTCCATGACAACCCAGCCCTGTTGCAGGCGCTGCTGAGCTCGGACACCATCCGCTGTGTCTACATCGTCGATCCCTGGTTCGCCGGCTCCTCCAGTGTGGGCATCAACCGGTGGAGGTGAGGGAGAGGGTGTGGATGTGTTGGGCTCTGGCGAGGGGGGGGAGGGGGTGGTGAGGTTGGCAAGGTCAGAGACAAATCCGATCTCCACGGCAACAGCAATGTCACTGACGCGCTGACATCACTCGTTGGCGGCGCGTTGCCATGGAGACAGCCCAACCTCCTGTGAGCCTGACCCTTTACCCTGCTGGCTGATCATTCAACCTGTTCCTACCTACCTTCCCTCCCCCCCATATCCTTTGATTCCCTCTTTCACCCCAAATACGATATCTAACTGCATCTTGAAAACATTCCATGTTTTGGCCTCAACTGTCTTTAGCGAATTCCGCAGGTGGACCACTCTCTGGGTGAAGAAATTTCATCTCAGCCCTAATCATCTACCCTGTTCAGACTGTAACCTTGGTAATGGACACCTCCACCATTGGGAACATCCTTCCTGCATCTACACTGTCTAGTTTAGAATTTTACAGATTTTATGAAACTCCCCCCTCATTCTTCTGAACTCCAGTGGAAACGCTTCTTACCAACCCAATCTCTTCTCATACGTCAGTCCTTCGTGTCATAGAATTGACATAATACTCCAGCTACGGCTAAACCAGTGTCTTATAAAAAGTTCTGACGTGGAGATGCCGGCATTGGGCTGGGGTAAACACAGTAAGAAGTCTTACAACACCAGGTTAAAGTCCAACAGGTTTATTTGATAGCAAATGCCACCGGCTTTTGGAGCGCTTGCTGCTGCTTCGTCAGGTGAGTGGGAGATCTTTTCACAAACAGGTTGTTTGTGAAAAGATCTCCCACATATAGGTTTGTGCCTCAAGCGGTTCAAAAGCTAGTGGCGTTTGCTACCAAATAAACCTGTTAAGATTTCTTATGAAAAGCTCATCAGAACATCCTTGCCTTTTTTATCCTGTGCCTCTATTTTTGAAGCACTTTTCCTTTATCAGCCTTCTAGGTTTGCCAAGCTTGTGATCAAACATGTTTCTGGAGGTTTCATCACGTGACTTTCCCCCTCGCTCTTGCCATTAATCACCCAACACATCCATCCTTGTGACGCACTGCCTTCCTACACCGATTGGAAAGCAAAATGACTCATTACCAGATTGGTTGATGCTTGACGATGGGGCAAATGGCCTCACTAATTTCCTCCCCCCACAACCATTTTTAATATTCTTATATCTGGTAAAGAGATGCTCAAAGAAAGCATTGTTTAAACTTTTTAAATGCCCTGATGATTTTTCTTCGGGGTTGCTCACAAAGGTTTGCCAGAGACTGATCTGCGATTGCTGGAGTCTTCAGGTAAAAAACAAATTATTGCGGATGCTGGAATTTGAAACCAAAAGAGGAAATGCTGGAAAATCTCAAAGGTTTTGCAAAGGGTCATCTGGACTCAAAACATCAGCACTTTTCTCTCCTCAAGAGATGCTGCCAGACCTGCTGAGATTTTTCAGCATTTCCTCTTTTGGAAGATTGGTAACCCTACCTTCTCAATTTGTTCTGGCACCTTCAAAGATTTATGCACCTACTTCACCAGGTCTCCCAATCCTACATACCCTTTAAAATTGCATTTTTTTTTTGGATTGTCTTTTTTACTGCCTACCAAAATGCAATGTGGCGCTAAACTACTTCTGCTATGTGTCTGCCCATTTTGCCACTCTATTTCCTCTTGAGTTCTGTTACTATCTGCCTCTCCTTAACTGCATGTCCAAGTTTTCTATCATCCACAAACTCTGAGATTATGCCCTATAAACCAGCCCAGGTTGTTACCTTATCAGTGCCTCTAACATTGACCAACTGTTGTAATTCAGGTCAGAAACTCCAAAGTGTTTTATGAAGTCTGCCTGAATCATAAGTTTTGCAATTTGTTTTTGGCTAGGGTGAGCATGAGATGCTTTACTTCAGGTATGAATCAACTGATCCACTAAGGAGCTTAAATAAACAAAGTTTATTTAAGTATACAACTGACCTGAATAGAAATAAAATTAGCAGTAACTTTTCTAGTTAGAAACAAAAGGAATCATGATGTTGTATAAATCTTAACAGCTATTTACCATTCCAACCAAACAAGTCCCATAAACAAAACCTTTGCCACAGGTTTAACACAGCAAATATGAATGCTCATGTGATGCTCGAACTTAGTCCTTTGATGGAGAATTGAAACTCTGACTTCCTAGCCTTGTAACTTCTAGCAGCCCTTTTAATATACACAAAGGATAGCTTGAAGCCAGAACAGCTTCCCAAAACACCAGGGAGACAGACTCTAGGCAAGCCAATCAGCAACAGTAGATTTTCCATTCCAGGAAGCCTTGCTTTCAGCTAGCCAGCAGAATTTCCAAAAGCAGGGAGAGAGAGAGAGAGAGAGAAACACTGCTTTCAGCCTGATTCCACCCTTTTATAAACTAAAACTGAAAATAAATCCCTAATTTTTCCTGGGGAGGAACCATCTAACTTTGACTTTTCAATCAATCTTCTCTCTCACAATGCAAGATCATAAAAAAAATCCCAGAACGTTCCTGAGGGCCAGAGTAAAAATAAACAAATTCCCATTTAAGTCATTGAAGCAGCAATAAAAGGACTTCTAGCCAAGCAGTCCAGCAAAAATGACAAAAAGGCCTGCTTATAACTGCAGAGAACATGATTCTTGAAAATACACTAGCATCACAGGAACATTACTACATACTTCCCACTGGTCTGCACTACAACTATTCAGCATGTCCTTTAGCCACTTTTGTTTTATGCTGCAATGTCCCTTAGTCACATGGACTTCAGCTGGACAAACAAGTCTGTTATATGGTACTTTAAGTACCTTTAATAGTCCATGTACACAACATAAACTGTCCAGGGAATTGAGCTATGAGGAGAGGCTGAATAAACTGGGCTTGTACTCGTTAGAGTTTAGAAGAATGAGGGGAGATCTCATTGAGACATATAAGATGATGAATGGGATGGATAGGATAGAGGTGGAGAGACTCTTCCCGCTCAAAAAAGACAGTAGGACTAGGGGGCACAGCCTCAAGATAAAGGGGGGGGCGGTTTAGAACAGAGTTGAGGAGGAACTTCTTCACTCAAAGGGTGGTGAATCTCTGGAATTCTCTGCCCGTTGAAGTGGTGGAGGCTGCCTCGCTAAATATTTTTAAGAAGCGGGTTGATGTGTTTTTGATAAGAGAGGGGATTAAGGGTTATGGGGAGAGGGCGGGAAGGTGGAACTGAGCCACGACAGATCAGCCATGATCTTATTGAATGGCGGGGCAGGCTCAAAGGGCTAGATGGCCTACTCCTGCTCCTATTTCTTATGTTCTTATGTTCTTATTACTTCATTGAGGACCCAAAAGCTTCTAGGACAGGATTTTCCTTTAAAAAATCTGTGTTGGCTTTCATTTATTAATCTTGTACTGTCATGTGATAAATAATTTTGTTTGTCGTTATGATTTCTCAAAGTTTCCCCATCACAGGTATTCTCTGGTTTATTTGTTAACTGATTTATCATTCTGTTCTTTTTGAGCAGGATGGTCGTAATGTTTCAGGTCAGTGATCTTTGATTCAAGATCATTGACATAAAATATTACCCATTTCTGTCCCCACAGTTGCTGCCTGCAGGGTCTGCTGAGTATTTTCAGCTTTCTCGGTTTTTATTTCAGATGGACAGAGTCTGCAGTATTTAGCTTTCACTTTCAAATGCTGACTGATCTTCACTGAATCATAGAATCCCTACAGTGCAGAAGGCCATTCAGTCCATCAAGTCTGCACTATCAGGAATCCTGCCCGTGCCCTATTCCTGTAATCCCACTTATTTACCCTGCTAATCCCACTGACATTAAGGGGTAATTTAACATGACTAATCAACCTAACCTTTACATCTTTGAACTGTGGGAGGAAACTGGAGCACCCAGAAGAAAGCCACGCAGACATGGGGAGAATGGGCAAACTCCACACAATCACCTGAGGCCAGAATCGAACACGGGTCCCTGGCGCTATGAGGCAACAATACTAACCACTCTGCCATCATGCCGCCCCCTGATCTCACCCTGACAATTGACCTTATGGTTGACTTGAGCTTCCAGGAATTTAATGAATATTCCCAGTTGCTAGTTTCTATCGCTGTCAATTTGTTGAATACCCTTTTCATTGAGGTATTGCTGGGATTAAGAGCCTTATGAAATAGGGTCTACATTTCACATGCAGTTTATTGGCCAAAATCACAGGGTATAGAGCAAAAATGTTAAAAATTTAGATGAGACATTTGTTCTGTTTATTATTGAATTGATCAGCTGTCTAATGGTCTCAGTCACGTATTAGTCATTTGTAATTTAGCCACTGTTGAATTGCACACAATGTCCCTTTACTGAAGCACATTTAAAAACTGGTTTAATATCCCATTGGAGGCTTTGTGTTCTCAGAAGCACCAATCAACACCAGAACAAGATCTCATTGGGGTTGAAACCAGATGTGAATGCATCCATAATTTCTAATCTACAAGGAGCAGGGAGAGGATTAATTTCAAATATTGTGCAAAGATGTGGTGTTTGTTTCAAACTTGTGTAATGTATTCTCTTGGTTATTAATGGAATATATTGAATTCACATTACTGGTTCTTTCTACTCCCCAGGTTTCTGCTACAGTGTCTTGAAGATCTTGATACCAGTTTGCGAAAATTAAATTCTCGCTTATTTGTCGTACGTGGACAACCAGCTGATGTCTTTCCCAGATTGTTTAAGGTGTCTATTTTACTGTTGTTATTTCAAAGTGTAAAAGGATTTAAATGCTGCAATATCTTGTCATTATATACAGCTTATAAAAAGCATATGCTTTAGTATTTCTGGATCAGGTCTATCAGATGCATAATAGTCTATCTAATGATCTTGTTCATTCAAGGACATTTAAGAGGGCATTAGATGATTAATTTGAACAGGAACAATGTGCAGTGGTATGGGGAAAAGACAAGGGAGTGGTAGTAAGCTAGCTTGATGAGTCGGTGCAGGCACTATGGGCCAAATGGCCTCCCTCTACACTATAACTATTCTGTGACCTTTATGGAACAATGCACAGAAAAATAGCACTCTGCTTCAGGCAACTCAAAATTCCAAATTGTGCACAATAACTTCCAGCAGCCAGCTATGAATGATCACCTTTAAGTCAGCTTCAGTTGATGGAGGTGATTTCTATCTGCACTGTCATTGAAACAAATGGCAATTAATTACAGGAGCAATCTGAAGCCTCATTGCAAGTGGAATTTAATCCTGAAAAGTGAATGGTGAATTTTGGGAAGACTAACACAGCAATGGAATACACAATGAACAATATGACGCTTAGAAGAACAGAGGATCAGAGGGACCCTAGTGTGCATGTCCAAAGATCCCTGAAGACAGCAGGACATGTAGAAAAGGTGGTTAACAAGGCCAGTGGGGTACTTACCTTTATTTGATAGGGCATAAGATATAAGAATATAAGGGAGGTTATGATGGAGCTGTATAAAATGCTTGTTAGACCACAACTGGAATACTTTGTGCAGTTCTGGTCGCCACACGAAGAAAGGACGGGATTGCACTAGAAAGGTGCAGAAGAGGCTCACCAGGATGTTGCCTGGCCTGGAGCATTTCAGCTATGAAGAGAGGCAGGCTAGGCAGAGGTTGTTTCTCTTCAAACACAGAAGGCTGAGGAGGCCCTAATTGAGGTATATAAAATTATGAGTGTCATTGATAGGGTAGATTGGAAGGAACTTTTCCCCTTAGCTATGGAGTCACTAAGCAGGGGGAATAGATTGAAGATAAGTGGCAGGAGATCTAGAAGGGATTTGAGGAAAAGCATTTTCACTGAGATTGATTGGAACCAGGAACTTACTGCCTGAAAGGGTGATAGAGGCAGGAACCCTCAACTTGTAAGAAGTGCAGAGGAATCTGGAGTGGGAGGGTGAGAACCCGGTCGTTGTAGTACATGTGGGTGCCGGCGACGTAGGCAAAATGCGGACTGAGAATCTGGGAAGGGAGTATGAGAAGCTGGGAATGGAATTAAAAAGTAGAACCAACAAGGTGGTTATCTCTGGGCTACTGCCTGAACCGAGGGCAGATGGGCGTAGGGTTGATAGGATAAAGGAAGTAAATGGGTGGCTCAGGGATTGGTGTGGGAGGAATGGGTTTGAATTTATGGGGCATTGGCACCAGTATTGGGGTAGGTGGGACCTGTTCGGGCAGGATGGGGTTGGTCTGAATCATGCTGGGACCAGAGTGCTGGCGAATCGAGTAAAGAGGACTGTAGACAGGGCTTTAAACTAATTAGGGGAGGGGAGGGTGCGAGGGTAGGTGATGCTATGAGGTCTAAAGTTAAGGATAGGGTACAGGTAAGGGAAGAGGCCAAGGACGTCCCAGTTGGTGGCGTTACAACAAGTAGGGTCCAGGTGAAGGCTGGGATGAAAGCACTTTATCTGAATGCACGAAGCATTCGGAATAAAGTGGATGAGCTGATGGCGCAGATCGACACAAATGGATACGAACTGGTGGCCATTACAGAGACGTGGCTGCAAGGTGACAGGGACTGGGAGATGAATGTACAGGGTTATCAAGTGTTTAGGAAGGATAGGCAGGAGGAAAGAGGGGGTGGCGTAGCTCTGCTGATTAAGGATAGTATCAAGGTGGTAGCAAGGGATGATAACAGAGCCAAGGAGCAGAAAGTGGAATCGTTGTGGGTGGAGATTAGGAACAGAAAAGGGAGGAAGACGCTAGTGGGTGTCGTCTATAGGCCCCCGAATAATGATCTGGAGGTGGGGCGGGCTGTTAACGCGCAAATAAGTGCAGCGTGCAGGAATGGGACGGCAGTAGTTATGGGAGATTTCAATCTGCATATTGATTGGTCGACCCATGTTGGACGAGGTGGGCTCGAGGAGGAGTTCTTGGAATGCTGCCGGGATAATTTCCTTGAACAGTGTGTGTTGGAGCCGACGAGGGAGCGAGCTATCTTGGATCTGGTGCTATGTAATGAGGCGGGTAGAATTAGGGACCTTGCGGTGAAGGATCCTCTTGGAGAGAGTGATCATTGTATGGTGGAGTTTCTGGTGCAGATGGAGGAGGAGAAAGTGGGTTCCCAGACACGCGTCCTTTGTTTGAATAGAGGGGAGTATGGTAGGATGAGAGAAGAATTGGCGAATGTGGACTGGGGGAGCGCGTTGGAAGGTAGGTCTGCTGAGGAGCCGTGGAGGATCTTTAAGGAGATCTTTCTTGGTGCTCAGCAGAAATTTATTCCGATGGTTAAACAGGACAGTAGGAGGAGAGGTAATAAGCCATGGATAACGAAGGAGGTGAAGGAAAGTGTTAAATTAAAAGCGGAGGAGTTTAGAGTAGCTAAGAGTAGTGGGCGAGAAGAGGATTGGGAAAGGTTTAAATGTCAACAAAGATTGACAAAGAAATTGATAAAGGAGGGTAGGAGAAGCTATGAGGCTGGGCTAGCACATAATATAAAAAAGGATAGCAAGAGTTTTTATAAATATATAAAAAGGAAGAGGCTGGCTAGGGTAAACGTTGGTCCTTTAGAGGATGAGAAAGGGGAGCTAGTGGTAGGGGATGGGGATATGGCTAAGGTCTTGAATAACTTTTTTGTTTCTGTCTTCACGGAGGAGGACGTGAATAATTTGCCGGGTGTTAGCGATGGAAAGGTGGTAGGAATGGAGGGTCTTAATGACATTACTGTTACTAGAGAGGTGGTGCTCGACAGACTGGAGGGGCTGATTGTGGACAAGTCCCCAGGACCGGTTGGAATGCATCCGAGGGTTCTGAAAGAAATGGCGGAGGTGATAGTGGATGCCTTGGTGGTTATTTTCCAGACGTCGCTGGATTCCGGGGAAGTGCCGGAAGATTGGAAAACGGCTAAAGTTACGCCGTTGTTTAAGAAGGGTGCCAGGCAAAAGGCGGGGAATTATAGGCCGGTTAGTTTAACGTCTGTGGTAGGTAAAATGTTAGAAACCGTCATTAAGGAGGAAATAGCGAGGCATCTTGAGGGGAATTGCTTGATAGGGCGGACGCAACACGGTTTCATTAAAGGGAAGTCGTGTCTGACAAATTTACTGGAGTTCTATGAGGATGTGTCTAGGGCAGTGGATAGAGGAGAGCCGGTGGATGTGGTCTTTCTGGATTTTCAGAAGGCGTTTGACAAGGTACCTCACAAGAGGTTATTGCAGAAGGTCAGGGGACATGGAGTTGGTGATAGGGTGTTAGCGTGGATAGAGGATTGGTTGTCAAATAGGAGGCAGAGAGTGGGGGTCAATGGATGCTATTCGGATTGGCGGTTGGTGACTAGTGGGGTGCCCCAGGGGTCGGTGCTGGGGCCTCAGCTATTTACCATTTATATAGATGATCTGGAGGAGGGAACCGAGTGCAGGGTGTCGAAATTTGCTGATGACACCAAGATTGGGGGAAAGGCAAATTGTGCGGAGGGTGTGGAGAGTCTGCAGAAGGATCTAGATAGGCTGGGCGAATGGGCCAGGAAATGGCAAATGGAATTTAATGTTGGCAAGTGTGAGGTGGTCCACTTTGGTAGGAGGAATGGTAGGAAGGACTATTACTTACGGGGCGAAAAACTGCAGCAGGCGATGGTGCAGAGGGACCTTGGGGTCCTTGTGCATGAGTCGCAAAAACCCAGCTTGCAGGTGCAGCAGGTGGTCAGGAAGGCGAATGGGATGCTGGCCTTCATAGCGAGGGGGATTGAATATGAAAGTAGGGAGGTCTTGCTACAGCTGTATAGAGCATTGGTGAGGCCGCAGCTGGAGTACTGTGTGCAGTTTTGGGCGCCGCACCTGCGCAAGGATATTTTGGCCCTGGAGGGAGTGCAGAGGAGGTTTACTCGGCTGATACCGGAGTTGAGGGGATTGAGCTATGAGGAGAGGCTGAATAAACTGGGCTTATACTCGTTAGAGTTTAGAAGAATGAGGGGAGATCTCATTGAGACGTATAAGATGATGAATGGGATGGATAGGACAGAGGTGGAGAGACTCTTCCCACTCAAAAAAGACAGTAGGACTAGGGGACACAGCCTCAAGATAAAGGGGGGTGCGGTTTAGAACAGAGTTGAGGAGGAACTTCTTCACTCAAAGGGTGGTGAATCTCTGGAATTCTCTGCCCGTTGAAGTGGTGGAGGCTGCCTCGCTAAATATTTTTAAGAAACGGGTTGATGGGTTTTTGATAAGAGAAGGGATTAAGGGTTATGGGGAGAGGGCGGGAAGGTGGAGCTGAGTCACGACAGATCAGCCATGATCTTATTGAATGGCGGGGCAGGCTCGAAGGGCCAGATGGCCTACTCCTGCTCCTATTTCTTATGTTCTTATGTTCTTATTTAGATGAGCACTTGAAACACCATAGTATACAAGGCCAAGGACAAAATGCTGAATAATGGGATTAGAATAGATAGGTCCTTGATGGGCCGAAGGGCCCCTTTCTTTGCTGTAAAACCCTCTGACTAGGCCTCGTTTCCACAGGACAAACTTTTATATTGAATATCTTCAAAAAAGTGGGTTTTTGGGTACATTAATACCAACTACAATACTTAAATAGAGGCTAATAAACCTATAAAATTCTAACAGGATTCCTCGGGGAGATGCAGGAAGGATGTTCTTGCTGATAGAGGAGTCCTGAACCAGCAGTCCTAGTTTAAGGACTGAGATGAGAAATTTTTTACCCAGGGAATTGAATGTCTGTGGAATTTGCTAACACAGAGAACAGTTGGGGCCAAGAGTTGAATGTTTTCAAGAGTTAGATATATCTCTTGCAGCGAAGGGATCAAAGGACATGAGGGGAAGGGGAGATCATGCTATTGAGTTGGATAATTAGACATGATCATAATGAACAGTGGAGCAGGCTCGATGGGCTGAATGGCCTACTCTTGTCCCTATTCTTTATGTTTGTGATAAATGTACTTGAATCTACTGTGAATTCTTGTAAATATATTAGTGCATTTATGGATCATATAAATGTATTATGTCTAATTGCTACACTTCTGTTTTGGATGGAGAAGATTTTTGGAAAATCTATTGCATTATTGGACAAGAATGTTTGTGGAGGACGGATATTCTTTGCAGTATGTGCGAGCAAATGATCTAACTGTATAATGTTCAGTTTTCAGGTGTAAAGTGATGCTTGAGGGATTATTTTCTGTTGCCTCTCATGTTGATTTTTAAAAAATATTAATGATATCTAGTTTTACTGAACAACATGTTGAGAAATTGGCATATGATTATTCATTGCATGAATTTAAGCAAAATATTTAAAAATATCCTTCAGGCACAGGTTAGCTTTTATTTTTGCTATTTGTATTAATGTACTTACTTTGGTTTGAATCATGGAATCTCTACAGCGCAGAAGGGGATTTGGCCCATTGAGTCTGCTCTGACCACAATCCTACCAAGGCTCGATCCTCATACTGTAGTTTTTCTATGTTCTATGTTCTAACCCCACACATTTACCCTGCTAAACCTCCTGGCACTTGGGTCAATTTAGCTTCGCCAATCAACCTAACCCACACATCTGAGCGTAGTTTGTTTCCCTTTTCCAGTTTCCATGTGCTTTTAGAAATAACGGATGCCTGGAAGACTGGATAATTGGAATCACTTGTTCACAAGCCTCTGCAGGTGTTTCACTATGTTCAGATGCCAGGCTGTAAACAAAGCAGCCTGGGAAGATTGTTATTCCTTCTTTTCCCAACTCCAGTGACTTTCTAATCTGCCTCCCTCAAACTGAAAGAGCACATAAGTGAATCATGGATGCAATCCATGTCTTGTTATGATGATAATAGGCAGTTGCTTTAGATGTATACATTTATACTTTTTATTTTAAGAAATGCTGTTCCAATCAAGTAACATCCATATAGACTCAATCCACTAAAGTTGGCACAGGTTCAAAAGGAGATTGAAAGCATTGTTAAGAATGATATCATTGAAGTGAGTTGCAGTGAATGGAGTTTGCCTATTGTGATGGTATCTAAACGAGATGGTATACGGTTATGTGTGGACTATAGAAAAGTCAGTGCAGTTACAAAATCAGATTTATTTTCTATTCCTCGATTGGAAGATTATTGAAAAGGTTAAGCAAATTTCATTACCACACTTGACTTGTTTAAAGGATACTGGCAGTATCTTAATCAGAAAAGGCAAAGGAAGTTTTTACTTCTGTGACTCCAAATGGTCTGTATCAGTTTAAAGTCATGTCATTTGGAATGAAGAGTGTGCCAGCAACGCTCCAAAGATGAACCATGAACCAATATGGTCATTTCTGGACTAAATAATTGTGCAGTGTACACAAACGATCTGCTGCTTTTCACTCAGGCATGAAGAAGCATTTGGAATGTTTAAAGGAATTGTTCATTTGACTAAAGAATCTGGGCTTAGTGATAAACTTGGCTAGAAGTGAATTTGCAAAAGCCCAAGTCATGTTCTTGGGCTATACAATTGGACATGGGCAGATGGCCCTATAGAATGTGAAAACAAAAGTTATTGGGGAATTCCCAATACCATCAATGAGAAGAAAAGTGCTGAGATTCTTGGGCATAGGTGGGTTCTACCGGAAATTTGTGCCAAATTTTAGCAGTGTAGTTGCTCTACGAACAAAACTGCTGAAAAAACACAGAATATATCAGTGGACATCTGAATATCAGGTGGCAGTTCTGAAAACTGTTAACCACCTTACCATGGCAAGCAACTCAAGGTGGCCATTGATACAGATGATGTGGGCATTGGCGCAAGATGAAAATGAAAGGATAGAAAGATCTATTGGTTATTTTTCTAGAAAATTAAATATTCATCAAAAGGAATATTTGACCATGGAGAAGGAGACATTGAGTTTAATATCGACATTGCAACATTTTAACATTTATGTTGCCAACAATCCATCAGAAACAATTATTTACTCTGACATAATCCAGTGAAGTTTAAGGAGAAGTTTAAAGATAAAAATACAACACTGTTTAGATGGAGCTTATTATTATAGCCATTTAATTTAAGGATTATACATGTAGCAGAGAGAACATGATTGCAGATGCTTTATGTAAAAGGATGGAACATTCGACATTGGGAAAAGATTGAACTACCACTGTTAAATTTGCATGTTTAGATATCATAAGATACTATAGTGTACTAATTGTGTGGAAAACAAGATGCTTTTGAAAATGAAGGCATCTTTTCATATTAGTAGGCAGTTGCTATAATGTATATACATTTTTATTTTGTTTAAGCAGACTGTTTACAGATTCAGCTCTGTTCTACAGGCAGTGTGTCTGGAAAACATTTAGCTCAGATGCTGGGTGAGCAGGATAATTACTTATTTTATCCATGTAATGTTTACTTAGGATAGGGCTCTTGCAGGCTGCAAAGAGTCATTGATAGGATGCAGAGCAGGGCCGAAAAGTGGCAGATGGAGTTTAACCCTGATAAGTGTAAGATGATTCACCTTGGTAGGACAAATTTGAATGCGGATTACAGGGTCGACGGCAGGGTTCTGAGGAATGTGGAGGAACAGAGAGATCTTGGGGCTCATATCCACAGATCTCTGAAGGTTGCCACTCAAGTGGATAGAGCCATGAAGAAGGTGTTTAGCATTTATTAATGGGGGTTTGAGTTTAAGAGCCATGGGGTTACGCTGCAACTATACCAGATGTTAGTGAGACCACATTTGGAATATTGTGTTCAGTTCTGGTCAGGATAAAAAGGATGTGGAAGCATTGGAGAGAGTGCAGAGGAGATTTACCAGGATGCTGCCTGGTTTGGAAGGTAGGTCTTATGAGGAAGGGTTAAGGGAGCTGGGGCTTTTCTCTTTAGAGTGGAGGAGGATGAGAGGCAACTTAATAGAGATTTATAAGATGATGAGGGGGATTGATAGAGTGGACGTGCAGAGACTATTTCCTCAGATGGATATAGGTGTTACTAAGGGGCATAACTCTAAGGTTCATGGTTGGAGATATAGGAAGGATGTCCGAGGTAGATTCTTCACTCAGAGAGTGGTTGGGGTATGTAATAGACTGCCTGTTGTGATAGTGAAGTTGGACACTTTAGGAACTTTCAAATGGTTATTAGATAGGCACATGGAACACTCCAGAATTATAGGGAGTGGGACAGCTTGATCTTGGGATTGGATTTAGCTCAGCGCAACTTGAGGGCCGAAGGGCCTGTACTGTGCTGTTATGTTCTATGATAGAGCTAATGGATTTTGTTTGTAGGTGAAGAATTCCCCTTGGATTTTTGATTAGATTGATCGCCAGGATCAACTGATAATGTGGATAGTGGGAGGAGCTAGGTCTGTGGCAGAGAAGTAGTTTTCAGTTCTGAGTGGGGGTTGTTTGAAGACAGTCCTATCAGTTGCTCTGAAATTCATTTTATTCTCAAAGCCTCAAGTTTGTCTGCAGTCATTAAAGCAAATATATTTGAGTGCTAAACATGTTTAAAGTGGCATTTTAAGTCTGTAAGAGGAATGTTGCTTATTTAGAACTGAAACCATGATGAATTGTTTCCTTTCATTTTAAAATATTGTTCAGCATTATTGGTTAAGCTGCATCATTTGTTAGAGTTATTGTTAAACTGTGTAATTATAAAGTTTCTTCTGTTGTAAGATTTCTAACTCTTCGTTGGAATTACTTCTGGGCAAGAAGTCCTCTCCTCATATTTATGCCAAAACAGAAAAATTGTTGGCATCTAATCTGCCTTCCCAATGTGAGTTGGGATTCTGGTCCAGGAATTGTCCATTGTCCATTGGCATCTGTCAGACTAACAATTTTTGTTCATTGAAACCTCCTCTAGGAATGGAATATTTCCCGTCTTACCTTTGAATATGATTCTGAGCCCTTTAGTAAGGAGCGAGATGCAGCTATCAAGAAGTTGGCCAGCGAGGCAGGGGTTAAAGTGATTGTAGAAATTTCACACACTTTATATGATTTGAACATGTAAGTTTTTGAAGTTTCAGGTTCTGTTCATGTCAACTGACTTTATGTAACAAACTTTTTTGGGAGGAGCGTGGGGTGAAAAAAATCGGTTCTAAAAGACATCTTTAGTATGAAAGCAAACTCACTGCATTTGTCACCAATGTTCAGAAGCTGCCATTCCCAACAATAATTAATTCTGTATTTTATTAAAAGAGTTAATATTTAAAGATGATAGTGTTTGATTGTAAATGCTCAGCGCCACTTATTTTGAAGCTGTGTTCAAGAATGTCTTGGCATTCTTGCTCCAATTTGTTATTGTAATTCCTTCATGAGCATTCCAATTGAAGCATAAAAAGTAGGAGCAGGAGGAAGGCATTTGGCTATTCTAGCATCTCTGCCATTCATTATGATAACGTCCAGCAGGTTTATTTAGAATCACAAGCTTTCGAAGCACTTCATCATTTCCCTACTAATATTGATTTTCTTTGATTTCACCCTCTCACTAAACTCTGTGTTCCCCATGTTTCTAGTGTGTTATTTCTGTTCTCCATTGTGAAAACTGAACCAAAGTACGTATTTAGTTGACCAGCCATTTATTTTGTTCCCATCATAAACTCCCCTGTTTCCAACTATAAGGGACCTACATTTGTTTTCATCAAATGTTTCTTTTCATACCTTTGAAAACTTAAACTTATATTTCCCATAACCTTATTATCATACTCTATTTTCCCCTTCTCAGTCAATCTCTTTGTCGTTCTTTGTTGAATTCTAAACTGCTCACAATTCTCAGGTCTTTTTTTTTCTGTGTGTCTCTCCTTTGGATCTAATACTACCTCTGATTTCCCTTGGAAGCCATGGTTCAGCCACCTTTTCTCTCTTACTTTTGCACCAGACAGGAATAAACAATTGTTGCAATTCACCCATGCACTATTTGAATATTTGCTATTGCCTATCCACCATCATCCCTTTGAGTCAATCCATCATAGCAAAATTGTGCATCATATTGTAGTATCCTTTATTAAGATTCAGGACGCTAGTCTCAGAATTAACTGCGCTACTCTATATCTTGATGTAGAATTCATCTTATGGTCGCTCATCCCTGAGGGGCCTCACACAACTAAATTGCTGATTATTCCTTTCTCATTGAACAATATCCAGTCTAAAATGGCCTGTTCTCTAGTTGCTTCCTTATCGTATACACTTCAGGAATTCCTCCTCTACTAATTTGATTTGCCCAGCCCAAATGCAGATTAAAGTCACCATAATGTTCCTTCATTCCATCAATCTCTAATTTCCTGTTTAATGCCATTACCAACATCACTACTACCATTTGGGGCTACCACTAATCTTTTATTCCCTTAGTGTTTCTCAGCTCCACTCATGCAGATTCCACATCATAGGAGCTGGTATCTTTCCTTGTTAATTTCCTTTTTAACCAGCAATGCAATTCCACCGCCCTTTCCTTTCCTAAATACTGAATATCTCCTGGATGTTTAATTCCTATCCCTGGTTACCCTACAGCCACGTCTCCATAATCCTGACTATATCATACCCGTTTACATCAATTTGCATGATTAATTAATCACTTCATTGCGAATGCTCTGAATGTTAAGGCACGAAGCCTAAAAGCTTATCTTTTCAACATGTCTCATTCCCACTATTTTTCACCAAGGCTCTGTTTGATTCTGGCTGTTGATTTCTCTACTTGTCGCTTTTCTTATTCCCTTTTCTGTCTTTTCTTGTCCTTGATTTCCCTTGCTCTAATTCTTTGCATATGTTTCCATCCCCCTGCTATTTTGTACAGGTTTCATCTCTCTGCAAAACTGATCCCAATGTCTCAGGAATCTGAAATCTTCCCCCAACACCATCTTTTCAGTCAGATATATCCTGCTATTTCTACAGTGACTATATAAACCAGTTCGTACACCAAATATTAACTTTGTTTTCTTATAATCTTTATCCCAGCATTAAATAGTATTTGTGTATGATTAATTTTGTTAAGTTTATTTTTAAAGATAATATAGTGAACTTGCAGCATGTGGTTGTTGACACTAGATGCTGCTGAAGGATTTATTTTGCTCAATTTCAGTTTCTAGAGCAAAGCAGTAGTACAATGTTGACTTACCTTTGACTTTGTTACCTTGAACTAGAAACTGGTTTGAGTGGCCCCTATTACTTAAGAAAATAGCAGGTATATTCCCAACTAATAATATTAATTTGCTAATTACTCTACTGTTCCTGTTTAGCAGATTGTACAAAGAGCGCAGGTTGATTTCTCTAGTCTTGAAGGTATAGTGTGTGAATCATTTAAAAAATTAGAGTGCACTTGATTGCAATAACAAATTGAATGTTGTCATTTATTGCAAGGGGAATGGAATATAAAGATAGGGATGTTTTGCTACAGTTTTACAGTGTGTTGGTGAGACAACATTTGGAGTACAAAGAAAATTACAGGCATAGGCCCTTCGTCCCTCCAAACCTGCACTGACCATGCTGCCTGACTGAACTAAAACTCTATACCCTTCTAGGACCAAATTCTTCTATTCCCATCCTATTCATGTATTTGTCAAGACACTCCTTAAGTCAATGCTGTCTTCGCTTCCACTATCTCCCCCAGCAATGAGTTCCAGGCACCCACCACTCTGTGTAAAACAAAAATCTGCCTCGTATATCTCCTTTAAAGCTTGCCCCTCACACCTTAAACCTGTGCTCCCTAGCAATTGACTCTTCCATCCTGGGAAAAAGCTTCTGACTATCCAAAAAAGGTTCTGACCATCCATTAATACTGTGTACAGTTCTGATCATCTTAAGAAAGGATATAATTACATTAGAAGCAGTTCAGAGAATGTTCACCAGATTCCTGATTTTGGTGGGTGGGTATCTTATGAAGAAAAAGGTTAGATAAGTTGGGCCTGTATCCACTGGAGTTCAGGAGATTGTGAGGTGATCTTATTGAAACATGTATGATCCTGAGGGGACTTGATGGATGCTGAAAGGATGTTTCCCCTCATGGGAGAAACTAGAACAAAGCGACACAACTTAAAAAAAGGGGTCTCCCATTTAAGATGGAGATGAGGAAAATGTTTTCCTCTCAGACGATCATTAGTCTGTGGAATTTCTACCTCAGGGTTCAGTGAGGCTGATCAGTGAACATTTTTAAGGCTGAGTTAAGTAGCTTCTTGATTGATATGGGAGTCAAAGTGTATGGGGATAGAAAGGAAGGTAGAATTGAGATGATAATTTCAAATTGTGGACCAGGCTCAAGTGGCCAAATTTATATGTTTAAATTTTGCTATTAAACTATTAGTAGCAGAAGTAGATTTTCCCTTTCATTAAAGATGAATGTGGTTGAATTAGTTTCTATGCTGAATATAAATTAATAGTACAGAATAGAAGTTCTAGCAATTTAGTGAATTTAGATCTGTCATGGCCTTGTCTCATCAGCTGTTGGATTGGTTTGTTTTAACAGGATCATAGAACACAATGGTGGCCAGCCACCTCTAACTTACAAGCATTTTCAGACACTTGTAAGCCAAATGGAATCTGTGGAAATGCCTGTGGAAACAATCACTGCTGAGACCATGGGAAAATGTACAACACCTCTCCTTGATGACCATGATGACAAGTATGGAGTCCCAACACTGGAGGAACTAGGTAGTCACCAGAAAATATTTCACAACCAATTTCTGATTGCATTTTTGAAGGGTTTAAATTCAGCTTTTTTATTTAAAGTTTACATGAGGATTTCAGTATTACAGCTTGAAAGGGAAAATTGGATAAATAGTTTTAAGCAAATAAATATGAGGGGCTATGAAAAATAAAGAGATTAACATTGGATTTGCATTCTGTAGGTATGATGGGGCGAATAGTCTCTTGGGCGGCGTGGTGGCACAGTGGTTAGCACTGCTGCCTCACAGCGCTAGGTACCCAGGTTCAATTCTCGGGTTGGGTCACTGTCTGTGTGGAATTTGCAAGTTCTCCTCTTGTCTGCATGGGTTTTCTCCAGATGCTTCAGGTTCCTCCCACAGCCCAAAGATGGGTGGGTTAGGTGCATTGGCCATGCTAAATTCTCCCTCAGTGTACCTGAACAAGCACCAGAGTGTGGCAACTAGGGGATTTTCATCGTAACTTCATCGCAGTATGAATGTAAGCCTACTTGTGACTAATAAATAAACTTTACTTTCCTTTGCTGTAAACTCCTGTAGTGTGTTACACTTCTGATTTCCCCTTTTTTCCCCCTTTGGCATTGCACTTACCTGTTATCATCAGCAATTTTGTTCATGCAGTACATTTGTCAAGATATTTATCTCCTGTAGTCATGTATGCAACCTGCTCAGAGGTCTTCTTGTCACTGATTGTTAGGAAGCATATTCTAATGATGCAGCAGCACCTATTCTGCATCCTTTCCCACAGCAGTGACTCTGAATTGGGGATTATGGGGGAAACCATAATACAGTACAGAATGGAGCCTGTACCACATTGCGATCTGCATTCATATAGCCGTGCTTTCTAACTCCTAACTCCTGATGCAGTGCACTATTCTTTGATGAGATAGGCAGACAGATGTTCCAATTTACTTGGCAACACAAGTCCTGCTTGAGAAAGTGTATATATTGTAAGCCCTGATTTTCCCTATTGTGTTGACAAGTTTACATTTTCTGCTCTAAGAAAATGTTCCATTTAGATTCAAACGATTCAGTAACAATTTACATTTACATAACACCTTTAATGTAATAAGGCATCCTGAGGTACTTTAGAAAAGAGTCAACAAACATAATTTGATATCCAATGCAAATTAATTTGCACCTGGTTAAACATATGCTTTGACAAAGAGTTATCTAGACTCGAAGCGTCAGCTCTTTTCTCACCTTACAGATACTGCAGACCTGCTGAAATTTTCTCTTTTTGTTTGCACCTGGTGCTGTATAAGTGTTACTTTCAGGTCTGGAATCGGTACATCTTGTCTCAGGAACCTAGAATAGCTTAATCACTGCACCAGGCTGAAGTTGTAAAATCCTATCAAGTTCGCTTCTATCCTTTAGGGAAAGAATTTGAGGATTTTCAAAATTTGTGGATGATAACATAACGTAAGAAACTTTGAAATGTAGTGCTTTAAAAAGAGTAGAACCTGGCAGAAAGTTGAGAAAGAATAGGTGGAGGACAAAGCGGATACCTTTAGTTCAGGAAAGTTGGTAGAATTATAACAGAAAGATATAGAGATAAAGTAGATCCATCAGAGTATAAGAACATAAGAACATAAGAAATAGGAGCAGGAGTAGGCCATCTGGCCCTTCGAGCCTGCCCCACCACTCAATAAGATCATGGCTGATCTGTCGTGACTCAGCTCCACCTTCCCGCCCTCTCCCCATAACCCCTAATCCCTTCTCTTATCAAAAACCCATCAACCCGTTTCTTAAAAATATTTAGCGAGGCAGCCTCCACCACTTCAACGGGCAGAGAATTCCAGAGATTCACCACCCTTTGAGTGAAGAAGTTCCTCCTCAACTCTGTTCTAAACCGCCCCCCCTTTATCTTGAGGCTGTGCCCCCTAGTCCTACTGTCTTTTTTGAGCGGGAACAGTCTCTCCACCTCTATCCTATCCATCCCATTCATCATCTTATACGTCTCAATGAGATCTCCCCTCATTCTTCTAAACTCTAACGAGTACAAGCCTAGTTTATTCAGCTTCTCCTCATAGCTCAATCCCCTCAACTCCGGTATCAGCCGAGTAAACCTCCTCTGCACTCCCTCCAGGGCCAAAACATCCTTGCGCAGGTGCGGCGCCCAAAACTGCACACAGTACTCCAGCTGCGGCCTCACCAATGCCCTATACAGCTGCAGCAAGACCTCCCTACTTTTATATTCAATCCCCTTCGCTATGAAGGCCAGCATCCCATTCGCCTTCCTGACCACCTGCTGCACCTGCAAGCTGGGTTTTTGCGACTCTTGCACAAGGACCCTAAGGTCTCTCTGCACCGTCGCCTGCTGCAGTTTTTCGCCCCGTAAGTAATAGTCCTTCCTACCATTCCTCCTACCAAAGTGGACCACCTCACACTTGCCAACATTAAATTCCATTTGCCATTTCCTGGCCCATTCGCCCAGCCTATCTAGATCCTTCTGCAGACTCTCCACACCCTCCGCACAATTTGCCTTTCCCCCAATCTTGGTGTCATCAGCAAATTTCGACACCCTGCACTCGGTTCCCTCCTCCAGATCATCTATATAAATGGTAAATAGCTGAGGCCCCAGCACCGACCCCTGGGGCACCCCACTAGTCACCAACCGCCAATCCGAATAGCATCCATTGACCCCCACTCTCTGCCTCCTATTTGACAACCAATCCTCTATCCACGCTAACACCCTACCCCCAACTCCATGTCCCCTGACCTTCTGCAATAACCTCTTGTGAGGTACCTTGTCAAACGCCTTCTGAAAATCCAGAAAGACCACATCCACCGGCTCTCCTCTATCCACTGCCCGAGACACATCCTCATAGAACTCCAGTAAATTTGTCAGACACGACTTCCCATATACACAGAAGAAGAATCTGAGTGTGTACCGGAGTGTTATTGCATTTAAAATAATGTTTTAATGAGGAGGTGGAGACCTTTATTTCTTCAAATGGTTGGAAAATGGGCTGAAATTGAAGTTAGATAACAGTTTATCAGTAGAATCGTGCCTGGAATGAAGCATCTGTGTCCTCACATTAATGCCAAAGTAGCAAATAGTTTGAGTCTGGCCTAACTTCACAACATACCTTGGGGTTTTGAATCTCATACCCTATCACAGCACTGATTCCTGTGGCACTCTATTGGTTACAGATGAACTGAGTCTGATCACATCCCTAACACATCCCTCCAATAAGAGTCACTGATTAGTGAGACAGAGCCAAACCATGGTTTTCTTTTAATTCGTAATTAATCCTGAGACAATGAGATGAACTGTGACTCCAATCCCATCAGGTCTAAGATCAGCAAAGACTGGAGATTGAAGTGACATTGTGGACCCCTAGAAATCCTTTTTTATTGATTTATATCTAAAGCAGGAGTTTATTTTTTAACCATGCTTTTCTAACCTTAGGCTTTGACACAGAAGGTCTCTCTTCAGCTGTGTGGCCGGGTGGTGAAACAGAGGCTCTGATACGATTAGAAAGACATTTGGAAAGAAAAGTAAGAAACAACCCTGCTGCAAAAGAAACCAAAAACAATGGAAGCTATGGGTGAAAAATTACAAATGATAAGATCAGCCTGCTGTAAATACATTTAGAATTCCTTTTGGTTGCACGTTTGAGTGAATGATGTAAGAGTAATGAAGGATCATGATGGGTGTTTGTATCAATAACATCACACCTTTTCTTTCGTGTGCTTTCTTTATGCTCTGTGTATAAGATGGCCAACACATAAGCAGATCATTAGATTTGTCATCCTGTTTTCTGTTTGAATTGCTGCCAGTCAATAAAAAACATTTTTGGCAGTGAAGTACTGGCTCACTTTTCAGAAGTGGGTGTCACTGGAAATGTTACTAATATTTGTAGGCAGTCTCCCAGACGTAGATTGAAAATGTTGTTGCAATGCTATAAAATGATGAGTTTATTTGAATGTGACTGGTGATTGAACACATTTTGCCTGCATTCCTCAAGCTGGTGACTTAAGTTTCTCCAGGAAACAAAACCTTACCAGTAGAATTATTTAGCAGACCTTTCCAATGGTTTTTTAATTTCTTTTTCAGGCCTGGGTGGCAAACTTTGAAAGACCACGAATGAACTCCATTTCACTTCTTGCGAGCCCTGCTGGGCTAAGTCCATACCTGCGATTTGGTTGTTTGTCATGTCGTCTGTTTTACTTTAAGCTAACTGACTTGTATAAAAAGGTATGGCTTGTAAGGATTACCTGAATTGTCTTTGAAATTCCCAAAGCAATTTTTCCAACCTAAAGTCAAATGGGAAGTGCATGAAGTCAATCATATTGTCAATTGTATGCCCTGCAAGAGTGAATTTCCATACTTATTCAGCTTCTTCTAAAATAACCAGGCTGATTGATATTCTGGAGAAGCTACTTGGTAAATAATATCCCCAGTGATGTTTCTGATGTTAGTACGTGCCATTGTCAGACAGAGTTGGCCCACATTGTACTCTGAAATATAAAGGCCTTGTATATGTTATTTTGATCTTTAACACAGAAGAAACAACACTGTATGCCTTCTGTGCAGGAAAATAAGCAGTGTGGAAGATATACTATAATCAGAGAATGAGGAAGACCAATTTGTTTATCTCAATGACAAGTAGAGCCGCAACATAGAGTAAGCTTAGTTTCCAGAACACCACAGGCTATGGGTGATAATGCCTTTGCTGGATCTGTCCTTATAGCTGGTCTTTGTACCTGTCTCTATCCTCTTGCATTGGTTGATTAATCTACAACTATGTAACAGTCCTGAATGCAGAAAGTAAAATTATCTACCTTATGTGGTTGCCTTGATGAATTGAGTTGTATTCTTAATATTGGCTTTGACAAAAGGTCACCTAGATTTGAAATGTCAGCTCTTTCCTCTCTTTATGATGCTGCCAGACCTGCTGAGATTTTCCAGCATTTTCTCTCTTTGTATTCTTCACATATTTGACTTGTCTTTAGTCATGCAGCAAGTGCTTGCAGTACTATTCTGTCATCTTGCTCTTCCTGCCACTTGACCTGATGTTATCTGACATTGGCAGGTACATGTATTAGAAGTGTCCTTGGAATGAGGCCAATTAGAACACTGTAGCTGGTTCACCTCCAGCAGAGATGTATCGTTGAAGATTATTATTTACAAACGTTTTGCACATTAAAGAACATTGGCAAGATTTTTTTCTTTGGCAGCTGGTGGTTTTCCTATCCCAATGTACAAATTGAGAACAGGAGTAGACCCAATGGCCCTTCAAGTCTGCTCCACCGTTCAGTAAGACCAAGGTTGATCTGATTTATGGCCTCAACTCCACTTTCCTTCCTAACCCCTATATCCTTTGACTCCCTTGTCAACCAACAGTCTATCTAACTCTACCCTAAAATTGTTAATTGATCCGGCCTTCCACTTCTCTCTGGGGAAGAGAATTCCACAGACTCGTGACCTTCTGAGAGAAAACATCACTTCTCCAACTTAAATGGGAGACCTCTTATTTTTATGTTGTGTCCCTCGTTCACAAGACGAAACAACCTATTATGATCCACCATATCAAATCCCCTTAGAATCTTGAGTTTCAATAAGATCTCTTGTACTTTTAAATTCCAATGGTTACAGCCTATCCAATCTTTCCTCATAAGATAATTTGATTTGATTTATTATTCTCACATGTATTAGCATACAGTGAAAAGTATTGTTTCTTGCATGCTATACAGACAAAGCATACTGTTCATAGAGAAGGAGTGTGTGCAGAATGTAGCTAGGAGGTAGAGAAAGATCAACTTAATGCAAGGTAAGTCTATTCAAAAGTCTGACAGCAGCAGGGAAGAAGCTATTCTTGAGTTGGTTGTACGTGACCTGAGACTTATATATCTCTTTCCCGACAGAAGAAGGTGGAAGAGAGAATGTCCGGAGTGCGCAGGGTCCTTAATTATGCTGGTTGTTTTGCCGAGACAGTAGGAAATGTAGACAGAGACAATGGATGGGAGGCTGGTTTGTGTAATGGATTGGGCTACATTCACGACCTTCCTTGCGGTCTTGGGCAGAGCAGGAGCCATACCAAGCTGTGATACAACCAAATTGAATGCTTTCTATGGTGCATCTGTAAAAGTTGGTGAGATAATAAAAATTGGTGAGATAATGTCCTCATTGCAGAAATCAGTCGAGTGAACCTTCTTTGAACTTCAAATTCAATTATGTCCTTTCTTAAATAAGGAGACAGAAACTGAATGTAGTACTCTAGATGCGGTCTCACCAATAACCTTTTACAACTGTAGCAAAACATTCCTACTACCTAACTTTTACAGTCAAAGAACAAAGAACAACACAGCATGGGAAACAGGCCCTTTGGCCCAACGAGCCCACGTCATCTTAACAACGTGTTTTTCCTCCTCCATCCTTGATCCATGTCTATGCTTATGGTACCCCCATTGGAAACCAGATTAAGGGGAGAATAATTTAGGGACAATTTGTTACACTAATCAGCCTAAGAGCACATCTTTGGGGTGTGGGAGGAAACCGGAGCACCCAGAGAAAACCCATGCAACCACAGGGAGAATGCGCAAACTCCCACAGACACTGGCCCAAATTCATGTATCTGCGCAGCAAACAGTGATACTCACTGAGCTGTTGTGGTGCCCATCTGCTGGTCCAGTTTTAAGCATACACAAATGATGCAAAGTACTGAGCTACTCTCGAATTTTGAAGAGCAGCCCACGCACGACCCACTGTGTGCATGTCCCTTGTTAGACAACGAGGTGGACCGACGCACCTGCAGAGTAAAAGAGTCCATCAATAATGTTATCAATAAGCAACAAATGTAATGTTTACCACTCTATTTATTCTGCATTTGGACCGTGCGGTATATGTTTGAGTCTGATTAATTTTTGGGTGGGGCATTTATGAAGTGCCAGAGATCTATTATTTGCCACACACATTTGAATTGAAATCAAAATAAGGATCCTTAAAGAGCCAAGAAACTCCCAGAGAATTGGATTAAGTTTGACTAGTGGGAATAAGCTCAGTCTCTGTTGGTGTCAACCCTGCTACACCGATGCTGGCAGACAAAAGGAAATTAGGCAGGAATCTGATAAGGATACTGGTTGGAAATGGAAAATTGAATGTCAGTCTCCTCACTGGTGGCAACTATAATTGACTTTACACAAGTGCACTGTTCTTGATGATGAAATTATTTTGTTGATAATTTCCCCCTCCTTTCTCAACAGGTTAAGAAAAACAGCTCCCCTCCATTGTCTCTTTATGGGCAGCTGTTGTGGCGTGAATTCTTCTACACAGCAGCAACCAGCAACCCTAGATTTGATAAAATGGAGGGAAATCCTATTTGTGTTCAGGTTCCATGGGATCGAAATCCTGAAGCTTTGGCTAAGTGGGCAGAAGGGAGGACGGGATTTCCTTGGATCGATGCTATAATGACCCAGCTGCATCAAGAAGGATGGATCCATCATTTAGCCCGCCATGCAGTAGCGTGCTTTTTGACAAGAGGTGATCTCTGGATTAGCTGGGAAGAAGGAATGAAGGTGACTGAATTCTCGTGGAATGTAAAGTTGGGTTTTCTATTCGGTGATGTTCTTTTATTATAGCTGATGACAGTTGGGAGAATGTATTGTTGCCGGTTAGTTATCTGTCTGAAATCACGTGTAATTTACATTACAGATGTTCTTGCAATAATTTCAGATTTCATTTTGTTTAATCCAATTTTCTCTGCTGAAAGCTGTGTATTTCCTGTTGAGATTTGGTTCCAGTGTATTGATAACTCTGTAGTTTGCCCATGTGTAACTATTCTTGCTATAACCAGTGAGGACACGTACCAAGATTTGGTCTCTATTCCCACTCCTCGATTGATCAGACCGCGGTTTTTTTTGTAATTTCAAGATGTTAGTTCAGTGTTTATTTATTTATATGCTGATTGTAAAGAACTCAGTCCAACAGGTTTCCTTGAGTTTAAACACAAAGATGATCGTTTTTATTGAGCTAAAAACCCATCCAAGTAAAGATATTTGAAAAGATAAAACCAAGCCCTGACCTTCTTTGTTTTAAAAATCACTTCGTCACCCTGTCATGCACACACACCGAGATTCAATGATAAAAGGTAGAAAAATATATGGAGTTTACTGTTTGTGTCCTTTGCTGGTGTTTGTGATTGAGGCAGATTTTTTTCTATGGTGGTCTTGAAATTCCAGTGGCATTGAGGCCAATGTAAACTGGAATTTTTGGAAAGTTTTGTTTTAAACGTAATCTGACTTTTCCAAAAGTCAATGCAATGCAATGCAACCCTGGGGTTCCTTTTGATATTCTCTCTTTCTGTGATGACTTCCAAAATATAGGGTCTTGACCTTGCTGGAGAAGAGAGAGGGATGTTGTTCCCACTCGATTGACAGGTTTCTTCTAGACTGCTTTTAAGCAGCTTGGTTGTGTAATAAAAACCATTTCTAGTCACATGACTTCTGTCCGCATAGTGAATTGGGATTTTCTCAGAAGGTAATTGATTAGCTTGTGTCTGGACAGACCCTGGCTATCGCTATCGTCTAGTGATTCATTTCTTTAATATCCCAGCCATCTCTTCTGAATGAACAATTCTTCCCTGTGACAATCTAGGAAGGAGTCCTATATAGCCATTGCCCCAATGACTTTCTGTTTCTGCCTGAAAAGTAGCTTTATAGAAATGCAAATTATGAGAGTCAGTACAGTTTCAGTTCACCTTTGAAATAATTCTTGCCATTAGCAAGTATGAAATTCCATATGAGATTGTTTTGGCATGTCTTAATTGAAACCTACATCAGAAACTTCTTGAAGCTGCCCAACTAGTAATGCCTGAGATTTCAGATGAATGTGGCAGCCATCTTAAGTCAATGTCTTTGTTTTTCAAAGTCCTTTAAAAGCAGTTCAATATATATTTGACCAACCAATGAAATCATGTAATAATGTCACACATACACATGTTTCATCATCGTGACATTCTTCAAATGTAAACCTTGAGTGAATATTGACAAGCTGTTTGACTTTGTGGGGCATCACAGCCTATCTAATGCTGTTTAAAGGAGCAACCCCATCTGCAGAGCCTATAGCAGGTCTCTGGATATAAAACCTAGTTCACATTTTGAATGATTTCAACACTCTTCCCGCTACTCCCAGATCGGCTCACAGGACAGGTCATCAAGTCATGCAAAACATTGAACTGAGAAACCAGTTAAAGTTGTATCTCAGCCGGTCAGGCAGCATCTGTAAGGAGAGAAAAGAGCTGACGTTTCAAGTCCAGATGACCTCTGTCAAAGCTGGTGGTTCATAGAATCCTACAATGCAAAAAGAGGTTCTTTCAGTCTGCACCGAACACAATCCCACCCCCATATCATACCCATTAATCTACGCATCCCTAAACACTAAGGGGCAATTTCTTGGCATGGCCAATCAATCTAAACCACACATCTTTGGACTATGGGACGAAACCAGAGTTACCTAGAGGAAACCCACACAGATACGATGAGAATGTGCAAACTCCACACAGACAGTGACCCGAGCTGGGAATCGAACCCAGGACCCTAGAGCTGTGAAGCAGCAGTGCTAACTACTGTGCCACCCAAAGCTAACATGGTGTCATGTTAGCTTTGACAAAAGATCATCTGGACTCAAAACATCAGCTCTTTTCTCTCCTTATAGATGCTGCCTGACCTGCTGAGATTTTCCAGCATTTTCTCTTGGTTTCAGATTCCAGCATCCACGGTAATTTGCTTTTATAAAGTTGTATCTTTCTGAAACATTGAAGAAGCACTCACTTTAAAGAGTTTATAAGTGTGAAAACTGGATTTCCTAAATGTTAGTGTTTTGAAAGTTTCACCAAAGTTAGAATAAAATTTAATTTTTTTGCTCTTCTAATACAGAGCTCTAAATCGTAATGTGCAAGATGATTCTCTGACTAAATCGACAACACAAAACTCAGTACCATGAGTTTCAATATTGCAACTTTACTCTTGATTTAATGGTTCTCTGTTAATATAAAAAAAATTCCTGGGCAAAACACTGCTGTTGCTGCTCCAGATTTTGCTATTTGCTGAAAGAACGCCTTGTTGTTTCTGTAGGTATTTGAAGAGTTATTACTGGATGCTGACTGGAGTGTAAATGCTGGAAGTTGGATGTGGCTCTCCTGCAGCTCCTTTTTCCAACAGTTTTTTCATTGCTACTGTCCTGTGGGTTTTGGACGGAGAACCGACTGTAATGGAGATTATATCAGGTACTTCATTCGTATCTGTTCTGAGGTAGAAAAATGTTTAATGAGCGTCATCTGTGGCTATTTGCATAACATCCCTATCCACACAAACTTGGCTCATGGAAGTCCCTTAGCAAATCTTTCCGGCTTGGCTATACCTTTCACAATCTTCACGCCCAAGCCTCCTGCAGTGGTAATGGTGTGACCCTTATCAACAAGTTAGTCATACTTTGATATCTTTCACCCTCTCCTCTCTCACTTCACCTCTGTTGAATGTCTCTCCTATAAAATACCAGTTATCGCCCATTGCTCTCCAAGGTCAGGCTTCTTAGTTCCAACTGAATGACTCCTTATCTTCAGTCATACATTTTTAGTTTTTCTTCTCCACCCTTGGAATTCATTGCCTTCCTCTCCTTGCTATTTTTTCACTCTATAATCTCTCCTACTCATGTTCACAGTCAACTTCGTGATTTTGTTATCTATCCCCTTGGTACCTCAATTCTTGTGATCATGATCATTGACAAGGCCAGGCATCTGTGCTTTCCTCCTCTGCTATGGTTATAACAGAGTCTATAGTTGTATCTGGTATATCAATGGACCAAGTTTCAGTTTCTCTATCATTGGGGTGGCACAGTGGTTAGCACTGCTGCCGCACAGCACCAGGGACCCAGGTTTGATTCCTGGCTTGGGTCATTGTCTGTGCAGAGTCTGCACATTCTCCCCATGTTTGTGTGGGTTTCCTCCAGATGCTTCAGTTTCCTCCCACAGTCTGAAAGACATGCTGGTTAGATGCATTAGAACATAGAACATAGAACATTACAGCGCAGAACAGGCCCTTCGGCCCATGATGTTGCGCCGACCAGTTACAAAACAATGACCCACTAGCCTAAACCAATCCCTTTTCATCCATAAACCTATCCACAGATCTCTTAAACGCCTCCAAACTAGGTGCATTTACAACCGCAGCTGGCAGGGCATTCCAGTCCCTCACCACCCTCTGGGTAAAGAACCTACCCCTGACATCAGTCCTATAACTACCCCCCCTTAATTTAAAGTCGTGCCCCCTCGTGCTAGCTTTCTCCATCCTAGGAAAAAGGCTATCACTATCTACCCTGTCTAAACCTCTAATCATCTTATAGCTGTGCTAAATTCTCCCTCAGATACCCGAACAGGTGCCGTAGTGGGGTGACTAGGAGATTTTCACAGTGACATCACTGCAGTGTTAATGTAAACCTACTTGTGACATTAATACTTAAACTTAAATATGTCAGCAAATATTCTACCTATGATTATTCTTTTTGTTTAACCCTGAATACAGCCCAGCTTGTACCTAATTAACCCATCCACTGGGAAAGTCGAACTAGAATGCATGATATCGTATTTTGTTGAATTACTTTTTAACATTTTATACTTGACTCACTGTACCATTTTTAAAAATATTTTAATTTAGATTGTACATTTTTAACATAAGGTGCAAGTTGAATGGTTGTTGGCATTCTGCTGTGCATGTAACTTGTATTTTCAGGCGGTATCTTCCAGTCCTCCGAGGCTTTCCTGCCAAATATATCCATGATCCCTGGAATGCTCCAGAGAGTGTGCAGAAAGCTGCAAAATGCATCATTGGTGTCCATTATCCAAAGCCCATGGTGAACCATGCTGAAGCTAGTCGCCTGAACATTGAACGAATGAAGCAGATTTACCAGCAATTTTCCCGTTACAGAGGCCTGGGTGAGGAAGCAATTGCTTTGCATAGTCTGTTTTTCTTTTCTTTAAAGATAGTAATACAAGCACTTTTCCATTTTCATGTACAGAAATATGTCCATTGGCTATAGAGTACAAGGACTGGCGAGAGGTGTGGAAGAAGGCTTAATAAAGGAGGCAATACAGTAGTACAGTTAAAGACATGTGTTCATTGCTGTAGTTTGGTCCAGTGGCCAAACTGTTTAAATTACAGACAATCATTTAACTCCCTTGTTTCGGCTGGAGAATTTTAAATACAATAACTTGGAGGCTGTGATATTTCTGATATTGAACTGTGTCTGCCTAATCTTATACCAGAGGCTGTCAGATGTAGATTCGTAGATATTTACAGCATGGAAGGAGGCCATTCAACCCATTTATCCATGTTGGTCAGCAAAGATCTAATCCCGTTTTCAAGTGCTTGGTTTATGGCCCCGGAGATCATGGTACTGCCCACGAGATAATTTATTAAGAGTTGGCAGCTGATACCTAACAGCTTGAGGATAATTATCGGGCAAAGGCCATCTGTAACCGATACCATGCAGGCTTTATATCATTCACATGTAACATTTAAGTGGAAGAAACAGCCAAATCTCATAGTCTTCTTGGGGCATATATGCATCCTAGGACACTTGGCACTGTCCTGATCAGTGACACCAAACTTCAGATATGTTAATTGTTAAGAAATCTCCTCCTCACTCCACCTTTCTATGCAGAGGAGGTTTACTCGGCTGATACCGGAGTTGAGGGGATTGAGCTATGAGGAGAGGCTGAATAAACTAGGCTTGTACTCGTTAGAGTTTAGAAGAATGAGGGGAGATCTCATTGAGACGTATAAGATGATGAATGGGATGGATAGGATAGAGGTGGAGAGACTGTTCCCGCTCAAAAAAGACAGTAGGACTAGGGGGCACAGCCTCAAGATAAAGGGGGGGCGGTTTAGAACAGAGTTGAGGAGGAACTTCTTCACTCAAAGGGTGGTGAATCTCTGGAATTCTCTGCCCGTTGAAGTGGTGGAGGCTGCCTCGCTAAATATTTTTAAGAAACGGGTTGATGGGTTTTTGATAAGAGAAGGGATTAAGGGTTATGGGGAGAGGGCGGGAAGGTGGAGCTGAGTCACGACAGATCAGCCATGATCTTATTGAATGGCGGGGCAGGCTCGAAGGGCCAGATGGCCTACTCCTGCTCCTATTTCTTATGTTCTTATGTTCTTAACTGAGGTTTGCAAATTGAATCTTAATTAATCACGACTATTCCTAATGGGAATATGTTCTGATCCTACAATTAGTGTATTCGTGTCTCAAACTCCTTAACGCCTATTCTTAACATCTATTGACTCTGTCTACACTTCCTGCTGCCTCGGCAAAGCAGCCAACAAAATCAAGGGCTCCACGTACCCTGGACATTCTCTCTTCCACCTTCTTCCTTCAGGAAAAAGATACAGAAGTCTGAGGTCATGTACCAACTGACTCAAGAACAGCTTCTTCCCTGCTGCTGTCAGACTTCTGAACGGACCTACCTCGCATTTAAGTTGATCTTTCTCTACACCCTAGCTGTGACTGTAGCACTACATTCTGCACTCTCTTGTTTCCTTCTCTATGAATGGTATGCTCTGTATAGCATGTAAGAAGCAATACTTTTCACTGTTTGCTAATACATGTGAAAAGAATAAATCAAATCAAAATCTTAAGTACGTGTTATAATCACTCCATTAACTCACTGGGTTAGATCCAGCAGTTTAACAGCCCGACTTGATTTGGGATAAGTTATTGTTGTCTCTTTGTTCTGTCTATTTTAGGATGATGTTTACGGAGTTGAGGAGGAACTTCTTCACTCAAAAGAGTGGTGAATCTCTGGAATTCTCTGCCTGTTGAAGTGGTGGAGGCTGCGTCGCTAAATATTTTTAAGACGCGGGTTGATGGGTTTTTGATAAGAGAGGGGATTAAGGGTTATGGGGAGAGGGCGGGAAAGTGGAACTGAGCAGCGACTGATCAGCCATGATCTTATTGAATGGCGGAGCAGGCTCAAAGGGCTAGATGGCCTACTCCTGCTCCTATTTCTTATGTTCTTATGATGGACTTTTATATTGACTATATACTGATGATGTGCAGGCACATCTTTTTGACCACTTTGATTCCAAAGTGTTAGGAAAGATAACTTCCAAGCAATAGCCAGGAAATTATATTCCTTGCTCATGTCACCTCATGATTGG
This sequence comes from Prionace glauca, assembly GCA_037974335.1. Lineage (NCBI taxonomy): Eukaryota > Metazoa > Chordata > Chondrichthyes > Carcharhiniformes > Carcharhinidae > Prionace > Prionace glauca. Next base: position 6,618,432 of record CM075728.1, on the reverse strand, counting down.
AAAGTCCCTCTGTTTATTCTGCACTGCTCTTTAGAGCTCTTGTAAAATGTTCATTGACAATATCTTTAAAACTGGTGTACGAAGCAGTCTATATTTCTTAGCCTTGACTTGTGGCTGATTCGATCTCCTCATGTAACTGCCTTCATCCTGACTATCACTGTGTCAATCTCAAGGGCATGTATCGATACCAAATAAAAAATAGATTAGTTACCTTTTATGGTTTTTATTTTTCACTCGGAAGCATTCTCTGTTAATAGTGCTTCGTTGGCCTTCTTCAAGCCAGACTTCAGGGACCCATTTCTCTTCCATTATAAAGGCAAGATTTTTATACCACATAGGAAACAGAAATGCCACATTGAGGGATACTTATTCACCCTCAGATCCAAATAGCATGAAGGGAGATTGTCCATTTGTGCAATTCATAAAAACGCAATTGTTTCCAGTCACAGCTTGGCATGAAGAATGAAGATAGCCCCACAAGCTGGATCATTTTACATTTTTAGGATTTAGAATAGGGTAAAAAGACTGGGATTGCCTTTTATTAAGAGGACACTTTTTAGTCTTGCAACAATGTTCAGCTAGTCTTCAACAGAAATAAACCATTTTTGTTTTCTGTTAAGTAACAGGAGAAATTACATAAAATATACAGAGCAGAAACAGGCAAATGTTTTTTATGCTACACGCAGCAATAAGTTACAGCAACTGAAATGCCAGCCTGTATTTCAAGTAAAGTAAACGTTTATTTATTAGTCACAAGTAGGCCTACATTAACATTGCAATGAGGTTACTGTGAAATTCCCCTAGTCGCCACACTCCGACGCCTGTTTGGGTCAATGCACCTAACCAGCACGTCTTTCAGTCTGTGGGAGGAAACCAGAGCACCCGGAGGACATCCACGCTGACACAGGGAGAATGTGCAAACTCCACACACACACTGACCTAGGCCAGGAATTGAACCCTGGTGCAGTGAAGCAACAGGGCTAATCACTGTTCCATTGTGCTGTCCCTAAGTAAAATACAAGCCACAGAAAACATTGCCTTCCCTCTTGTTTAACATTTCATATTCTTACAGAAATTAGATAAATGGAGACCTTTATTTATAATGTTTACCCTGTTTTTAGGTCTTCTCGCAGCAGTGCCTTCTAACTCGAATGCAAGTGGCACACCAATGGGATGTTCAGCAGCAGAGAGCACACATGGATTCAGTCATGTAACAGGTAGATAACCCAGCTCAAAAGTGATTGAAGTTGTTTTTTAGGTGCGAAGGCAGTTGCAGAGGGGGTGGGGAAGCACACAAATGGAGGCATATTGTCATTTAGTACTACAGAACTTGAGTATTGCTGGAAAAAAACCTTTTTGTCAAAACTTTTCATCTTGCACTCATGAGGACAATTCATAAGAATACCAATATTAGAGCATACAACATTGATTCTGATTGGAAGAAATGTAGCCATGGAGAATACACTGTAATGGTGACTTATTCTCTTGATGAGTACAAGATGAAAAGCTTTAGGGAAAAAAGTCTCTTTTTTTCAGCAATACTCAGATAGGGATTGAGGCTCCCAGAATCCTGCAAAAATGGCTCAACTCCAAGTTAAGAGTCACAGACTTTTGGAGGTTTCCGACTGACTTCCCAGGATAGTTACCCAGAAAATGTTGGACGGAAAGAAACTATGATCAAGTCCTGGGTAACTATACAACTGACATCCCAGACTCACAATGACATCCCCAACCACCATCACCCCACCGCCCCCCACCACTCTCGAACCTCTTGCTCCTCTACCCCTGAGCTCTGTGACTCCCCCTACCGCCCCTGTCTCCCCCCAATATGTCACCTTACCCAGCTGGTACCCATTTCACACACATTCACTAACACAGTGAAGAGTGATGGAATTACCTAGTGTTTTTCACTGTTAGTGAATGAAGACTTTCCAAAATGGGACAACTGTACTATAGAAGGAGGGTGCCTTGGAATCCCTGAGGATTCTGCCGATGAAGAAGGATTCCCAAATTTCTGAAGGGTTTGGAAGTCCAGGCCAGAAATGCAGAATTCCAGTACTATGTAAAATAAAATGGAGCAAATAGCATTCTGATGGTGATTATTACTCTACGGAAGATTAGGCCTAACATTCCTTGCAGCTGATCACGCCGCAGGCTGCTTCACAAATAAATGTGGACAAGGGCACAGTATCTGACTTACACTGGGAGACTTGCAGCTTGTTAATGTTTTATGTGATAAAAGTACAAACAAAATACTGAAGAGATGTTTTGTACATTTGAAAATAAGATTGCTTTTTAATGCAAGTTATTGAGTGCTTTACATTTCAGGGAGGAATTGCTTGAGCAGTGACCCAAGCTCTGGAAAACAGCCCTGTCCTAGGGAAGAAATGCCTGGAATAGGGCCTAAAGTTCAGAAGCAGAGCAGTGACTAGGTAAGGACATACTGACAGGCACTAATAATTCAGGGAGCCAGTGGTATTGTCATTAGACTAATAATTCAGAGACCTAGGGTAATGCTCTGGTGACTTGGGTTCAAATCCGACGACGGCATATGGTGAAATTGGAACTAAAAATCTAATAACCGTTGTCAAATGTCATAAAAGCCTATCTGGTTCATTAATGTCCTTTGGGGAAGGATATCTGCTATCCTTGCCCAGTCTGGCCTACATGTGACTCCAGACCCACAGCAATGTGATTGACTCTTAAATACCCTCAGGGATGGGAGATAAATGCTGGCACAGCCAGCAACACACACATTGCATGAATGAACAAAAAAAAAGACATGGATGTCACGACAAGAGAGGCTGTTGTCCTTCATGGCCCTAATTATATTGTTATTTAAACCAGACTGTTCCCATATCCCTTCATTCAACTACCCTACACAGTGTAAGTGTTGACGTGGATGGATGGATTAATTGAGACCTGGCTTCCTATCAGTTGGGCGCTAAGTCAAGGAGAATAGTGAAATTGGAATGCTTTTCTGGATCTGCATCTATTGAAATTGAGTGCAACTGATAAGTTTTAAAATGTGTCAATATCTTATGGTGAAAAGAATTACTGTTGAATTTAACATTTTAGAAATTATTTACAGATGTGTCACAGAACCAAGTCAACAGCTGGCCATGATACACTGCTAAATTCAATCTTTGTTTTTCAGCACACTTGGAAACAAGGGGTGAAAGTGAAAGGTTACATCTGGAAGACACAGTTGGGAAAGATTTCAACGCAGACTGAACAACCTCAACATTTATTTTATAGAAAATGACCAATCTGAATTATGGAAAGGAATGAATTAGAAAAACATATTGCAAATGTTTGTTGGAAATGTTTACAAGTTCAGCAAAGATGATGTTGCAAGACTGGAGTGAGAGGTCATTTAAAATCTCCTGTAAATAATTAATTTGAATTTCTTGTGTTCAGTCCTATAAATTATTGATAGCATGTTTGGTTTTAGACATATATTTTTATAATATTCCATCCACATACAATATTTAAATGTTTAGCATTAGATTTTGTAAATAAAAAGTGCAGTTGCTATGAGTTGTGTAACTAATTGTGCCATCTTTATTTGGGTATCTACCTTTGTTCCTCATAGCTAAGCCCATTCTTCTTGTCAGCAGACTCAAGTATAAACCTGGACCAAAAAAAATGATGTGAGGACCTTCAACTCTCACTAAAAAATACTCGACAAGGATTGGACTTTTAACTCCCGCCAGGGGCTGGAACAGAGGCAGACGAGTGTGAAATTTCCCACTCAGCCTCCAACAATATGCCTTGATACACTGAAATGACCAATCTACAAGCAACAGGTAGCCAATTAACCAAATTCAGGGTCCATTAAGGCTTGTTGAGAGAGGCTGACTGGAACTTTCCAGTTGGCCTGCAGGTCTCCAAAGGTGGAGGGAGACAGACCAGTCTCCAAAGGCAGCTGCCCAGTGGCAAATCTGTGAGAGGAGGAGATAGCACACCTGACAGGTCTGCCTGGGGGGACAACCTGTACAGGGGTTTGCTCCCTAAAATGGTGGCCTGGCTAATGAGCTTTTATTAATTGAAGGCCCTCTATTTTGAAGGCCTTCTCCTCACTTATTTGCCATGGCATCCTGCTGCTGCTTCCTAGCTGAAAGGCCTCCTACACACCCTGCAGATTTAATAGTAAATTGCTGTGATATTAAACCACAGTCTCTGGCTTTTGGCCACTTTGGGGAAAATCATAAGTGAGTGAGTGTTCCCCACACAGTGTGGACTTCTGGCCTCCGTTTCAGCCTGTCAGTGTGGCCCTGAAACCTGTCAAAAACTCACGTGGAAGACAGGTACACTCACGATGGCTGAGTCAGCAGACTGAGTAACAAACCAACGCCAATCCCAGGGAGCTTCACAGGAGCATTATAAAGCAAAATTTAACAGAGCAACTAATCAAACTCCCTCTCCCTAGTAATGAGTTAGTACTAAATGTCAGACAAGAAGTTGGTTCAATGTAATGACAGTAGGAGGGTTGGAGAGGCAGGGCTGAGCATGTATTTGAAAACTGTCATATTTCAGGCTATAGTTAGAGGGATCCTGGGTGAAGCATAAGTACACAGACAATAGGACGTGCTCAGGCTAGAGTTGAATACAACATTTTCTAAATTATTCAGTACTAAAAAAATAAATTAATGTTTCAAGTTATGATTCTCATCAGAACAACAACCTGCACCAATTTTATCCTTTAAATATTTTGTTGCATCTGGTCAAATGACCAAAACGATGAACATAAACTCAAGTTTTAAGAAATAAATGGAATATAGAATTGTACTGATGTGTTTGTTTCTGTTTCTCAGTCTCATGTGAGTTTATGATGGTGACTTTCTCCTGATGAGTTGTAGCCTAACAAGGATTAAGACAATATGATAGGCTGGATGAGGAGAGAACAGGCTGTCAGATGGGAAAGTTAAAAAGAACCAGGACTCACTCATTTGTGAATATCAAAATTAATCCTTCTGTTCTGCCTGCTTTAGAAGCTTTCCATGTTTATGTATTTCATAGAATCCCTAAAGTGCAGAAAGAGGCCATTTGGTTCATCGTGCCTGCACTGAACAATCTCACCCAGGCCCTATTCACGTGACCTGCCAACGTATTTACCATGACACTAAGGGGTGATTTAGCATAACCAATCCACCTAAACTGCACAGCTTTGGACTGTGGGAGGAAACCGGAGCACCTGGAGAAAACCCACGCAGACATTGAGAGAACATGCAGATTCCATACAGACAATGACCCAAGGCTGGAATTTATTTGAATAATAAAAATAGATCTTTTACAAAAGCAAAATCGTGCTGGAAATTTGAAATAAAAACAATGAAAAATGCCAGAAATACTCAGGTGAGCAGCAGCTGTAGAGAGGAACAGTTGACCTACTGGGTTCACAATGAAGCTACGTTTTTATTGTCAAGTGTGTAAAAGATGTGAATCAATCCTCCCATGTTTGTTGCTATTGAGTTTAAATGCTGCATAAAGTGACCTAAGATAGTCACAAAATAATAACTCAAGACATATAAAGTTGGCAAATGCTCCAACAAATCTATTCTTGAAGCCCATAATAGAATCTCCAGTGCAGAAAGAGACAATTCAGTCCATTGAGTCTGCACCGACAACAATCCCACCCAGACCCAATCCTTGTAACCCCAAGTAATTCCCTGACATGAAGGGGCAATCCCACCCAGATCTGTTCCCCTTAACCCCAAGTATTTATCCCACTAATACCACTAATCTACACTTCTTGGGACACTAAGGAGCAATTTACCATGGCCAATCCACCTAACCTGCACATCTTTGGAGGTGTTGATTGAGTGTAGCAAAAAGATTTGTAGGAATGTGACTGACAAAAGTTTGAATTGGTGGTCTGGTGGAATATTTCCCGCACTCCTGGATGAGTCAAGCTGCATATACAAAAAATGAGGTCAAAATATGTAGAACAGAGCAATTAGACTCAGCTGATACCCCAATTTCTGGAATGATGTCCACAGTCTCCATTATGGGAAAACCAGGGCTGTAATATGTACAGTGTACAGGAAGCTCTGTAGTCATTATCCAAATAATAACATTTCCCTCTAGAGACCTCCACCAGCCCAAAGAGTAGCTGCATCAAAGGGGAACACTATGACTTCCAAGTCAAATCATCCTGATTTGAAAATATATTGTCATTTCCTTCGTCACTGGGTGAAATCCTGGAACTCCCTGCCAGGCATCACAGTGGACACAAGGACATTACAGGGCCAGCAGTGGTTCAAGATAGCAAATCACTAGATCAGCTTCATGAGAATTGGACTGAACCGAAGTCCAACAGAGCAACATAATCAGGGACTCAGATCACTCCAAATTCCCAATAGGAGAGCGCAGACTGTGGGCGGCGAAATAATCGACAGCCCTGAACACTGCAGAGAGGGGCATCTCCCAATAGCAGACACTTCAATCCCTTGAGCCTGCTCTAGCATTCATTATGATCATGACTGGTCTCATCTCCACATTCCAGTCTGCTCCCTATAACACCTCATCTCGCTACTAATTAAAAATCTATCTCCTCTTTACATGTGTTTAGTGTTCCGGCATCCACTGCACTTTGGAATAGAGAATTCCACAGATTCGTGGCCCTTTGAGTGAAGCAATTCCTCCTATTTTCCGTTTTAAATCGGACACCTCAGCCTAAAATTATGGCCTCTCATTCTAAAATGTCCTACACTGGGAAACAAGCTCTATGTCGAAAGTTTATTTATTAGTCACAACTAGACTTACATTTACATTGTAATGAAGTTACTGTGAAAATCCCCTAGTTGTCACACTCCAGCGCCTGTTCGGGTACACCGAGGGAGAATTTAGCACGGCCAGTGCACCCTAACCAGCACAGTCTTTCAGACTGTGGGAGGAAACCAGAGCACCCGGAGGAAACTCGCGCAGACATGGGGTGAACATGCAGACTCCACAGAGATGGTGACCCAAGCCAGGAATCGAAGCTGGATCCCTGGTGCTGTCAGGCAGCAGTGCCACAATGCCGCCCACATTGTTCCTAAGTCAAAGGGCAGGCAACAAATTAAATTGAAGAAATCTCACACACAGCAAAGCAAGAAGTTAAAAACACCAGTATCTCACTTTCCACTGACATGTTCAGATAATGCTGTAATTATTTAATTGGGGGACAGCAAACTTTTTTTTTAAAAAAAAATTATGTTTTTACTAGCATTAAGAAATCCGTATTCGTTTCTCAGTGGGGGTACTCGGAATTAGCACTGAAACCGCTCTGGAGCCAGTTACAGCCTCAGTTATCAATGTCAAATCAATGTGATATCAATATCGATTGAAATCTCCTTTACGCAATTTTTTTTGGCAACAGAAATAATTGGGTGAGTTTGCATCAATTTCCTGTTTGCGAGTGTAACTAGGCTGTGTGTGTGTGTCTGTCTGTGTGTGTTTACAGCCGCTCCAGATTCCTGGTCCACATTCCTGGATGACAATGAAGCCCCTGCGGGTCATTGCAGCAGCTGACAGTAACATGGGGATCGGCATTTGTGGGAGCCTGCCCTGGCATTTACCGTGAGTGTTAAAGTTTTATACCGTACCTGTGCGTGTGCTGGCGGAATAGGGAGGGAACTGACAGGGTGGAGAAAGCTTTGCCGCAGTCATCCCCCTTTCCGGAAATAAGCTGGGGAAAATAACAGCTGGCCATCCCCACATTATAGTCAGCAGTAGCCCATGGTATAACCCACCCAGATAGCTCCCGGGAGGTGAAATGCAGGCAAACGGCCCCAGCCTGTTCTGCATTTGAGTCTGGTAATTTGCAATGATGTAATAGAGTTTCACAACACAAAAACAGGCCCTTCTGAACCATCCTATCTGTGCTAGCCATCAGGCACGGTGGCACAGTGGGTTAGCACTGTTGCCCCACAGCGTTAGGGACCCGAGTTCGATTCCCGGCTTGGGTCACTGTCTGTGTGGAGTCTGCACGTTCTCCCCATGTCTGCGTGGGTTTCCCCCGGCTGCTCCGGTTTCCTCCCACAGTCTGAAAGACATGCTGGTTAGGTGGATTGGGCCATGCTAAAGTTTTAAAGTTTATGTTTTAGTTACAAGTAAGGCTGACATGAATTCTGCAATGAAGTTACTGTGAAATTCCCCTAGCCACCACACTCTGGCGCCTGTTCGGGTCACTGCACCCCAACCAGCAGAATGTGGGAGGAAACCAGAGCACCTGGAAGAAACCCACACAGACATGGGGAGAATGTGCAGACTCTGCACAGGCAGTGACCCAAGCCAGGAATCGAACCCAGATCCCTGGTGCTGTGAATTGCCCCTTAGTTTTGGGGGGATTAGCTAGGATAGATGCATGAGGATAGGTTTGATTTGATTTATTATTGTCACATGTATTAGCAGACAGTGAAGAGAATTGTTTCTTGCGTGCTACAGAGACAGAGCATACCATTCATGGGGTGGGATTATGGTTGCTGCAGATTCAATGGACTGAATGGCCTCCTTCTGTACGGTAGGGATTCTATGGCTCAATGATTCTAAGCACCTATCCATTATAATGCCATTTTCCAGCACTTGGACCTTAGCCTTGTCTGTTCTGGTGTTCCAAGCATTCATCTAAATACTTCTTAAATATTGGGAGGGTTCCCGTCTCTACCACCCTTTCAGGCAGCGAGTTCCAGATTCCCGCCACCCTCTGGGTGAAAAAACTTTTCTCCAAATTCCTTCTAAACCTCCTGCCTCCTGCCCCTGACCTTAAGTTATTAACCACTAAGAGGAAAAGTTCCCTTCCTAATTACCCTATCCGTGTCCCTCATCAGTTTGTACAATCCAATCAGGTTCCCCATCACCTTCTCTGCTCCAAGGAAAACAATTCCGGTCTAATCAGCCTCTCTCCATCGCTGAAACACTCCAGCCCAGGCAGCATCCTGGTGAATCCCCTCTGCACCCTGTCCAGTGCAATCACAGCCTTCCTACAGTGTGGAGACTAGATCTGCACAAAGTATTCCAGCTGTTCATATTGTCAAACGGGATAAGTTTTAACTTGTAACAAATGTAATGCTACTTTCCTGCCCTGAGTGGTCAGTGTGAATTCTTTCATAGAATCTTACAGTGCAGAAGGAGACCATTTGGCCCATTGAGTCAGCACTGACCACAATCCCATAACCCCATGCATTTATCCTAGATAAACCCCCTGACACTAAGGGGCAATTTATCATGGCCAATCCCCCTCACCTGCACATCTATGGACTATGGGAGGAAACCAGAGCACCCGGAGGAAACTCATGTAGACACAGGGAGAACATGCAAACTCCACACAGACAGTGACCCGAGGCCGGGGATCGAACCCGGATTCCTGGTGCTGTGAGGCAGCAGTGCTAACCACTGTGCCAACATGCCGTCCCATACAAGGGCATGCTGAAGGCAAATGACTGGCAAGTTTGGGAGTCAGCACCCTGTAATTGAAACATAGAAACTGATAGCAGGAGCAGGCCACTCGGCCCTTTGACCCTGCCCCCAAGCTGTGAATATCTTCAATGGAGGTGATAATAACTCTTGGAGTCAGTGCTTTATTGCACAAAATAAAGTAAAACAAAAAGCACAAACCTATGGTGAACACAAACAGTTCCCAACCAGGACAATGGAATGATGGACCCACTCAGGGTCCTGCTTTATACAGGGCTGGGTATACAAGCTCCACCTGGTGAGTTAATTACCAATCTCTTGTATTCTCTGAGATCGACGGGGAGGTCACCCAGTGATTCCCTGTGCAAGTCCTGGGAGTTATGACAGAGATAAGCTGCTGCCCATTGTATCCTGTCTGTTCATTACATTTCTGATCCTTTCCTGCAGGAATGAATTTAAATACTTTCTTTCAAAGATGAATTCTGTCTCCACTGCAGGTATGTTGGCATTTTGATGCGGAGAATAACAACAATCAAACTCCTGTTCTGGCTCCTGACTCCCTTTAAGCTGAACTCAAACATTGCCAATTCTGAATAACTCTATCATGGAATCTTAGAGGTTTACAGCATGTAAACAGGCCCTTCGGCCCATCTTATCCATGTTACTTTATTTTTAAAAACCCCTAAGCTAATCCCAATTGCCCATGTTTGGCCCATATCCCTCTATACCCATTGTAACCATGTAACTATCTAAATGCTTTTTAAAAGATGAAGTAGTACCTGCCTCTATTACTACCTCTGGCAGCTCGTTCCAGACACTCCCGGCCCACAAGTCCGTCTACTTAAGGATAAAAATGGAAAGGGACGAGTGCCGGCCGAACGGGAGTGTGCTGAACTGGGGAAAGGCGAGCTATAGCCGGATTAGGAGAGAGCTGCAGGACACTGATTGGGAGGGACTGTTAGCTGGCAAGTCCACGGTTGGCAAGTGGGAGGCTTTTAAGGGCAAAATGAAAATGTTGCAGGAGAGGTATGTTCCGGTTAAGCGGAAGGATGGGAAAGGTAGGATTAGAGAGCCGTGGATTACAAGAGATATCGAAGACTTGGTCAGGAAGAAGAGGGAGGCGTATGTTAGGTCGAAACGACTGGGTACGGAGAGTGCGCTGGAGGAATATAGAGAGAGTAGGAGGGAGCTAAAAAGGGGGATTAGAAGGGCGAAGAGAGGGCATGAAATGGCTTTGGCTGGTAGGATTAAGGAAAATCCGAAGGCATTTTATTCCTATATTAGGAGCAAGAGAGTAGCTAGAGGGAAAATTGGTCCTCTTAGGGACAAGAGTGGAGAGTTATGTATTGAGTCGGAGGGAATGGGGGAGCTCCTGAATGAATACTTTGCGTTGGTGTTCACGAAGGAGAGGGGTTCGGAATCGTGTGGTCTGTTAGAGGGAGCTGAGGATCAGCTGCAGGAAATATCTATTACGAGGGAGGAAGTGCTAGGGCTTTTAGGTAGCGTAAGGACGGATAAAGCTCCGGGGCCTGATGGTATTTATCCCAGGCTGCTTAGGGAGGTGAAAGATGAAATTGCTGGGCCTCTGGTGCAAATCTTTGTCACTTCTTTGGACACAGGTGAGGTCCCAGAAGACTGGAGGGTAGCAAATGTGGTACCGCTGTTTAAAAAAGGTAGTAGGGATAACCCTGGAAATTATAGACCGGTGTGTTTGATATCGGTGGTAGGGAAATTAATGGAAAAAATACTTAGGGGGAGGATGTATGAGCATTTGGAGCGTTGCGATCTGATTAGGGATATGCAACATGGCTTTGTTAGGGGGAGACACACAGAATCTGTGTGTCTTAATTGTCACAGAATGCCTTACGAATCTGGTAGAATTCTTTGAGGAAGTGACAAAAACGGTTGACGATGGGAGAGCCGTTGATGTCATCTATATGGATTTCAGTAAGGCGTTTGACAAAGTCCCTCATGGTAGGCTGGTAGAAAAGGTTAAGGCGCATGGGATACGAGGCCAGGTAGCTAGGTGGATTGAGAACTGGCTGGGAAATAGGAGACAGAGGGTAGTTGTTGAGGGGACCTTTTCGGGCTGGAGGCCAGTGACCAGTGGTGTGCCGCAGGGCTCAGTACTGGGACCTCTCCTCTTTGTAGTCTACATAAATGACTTGGAAGAGAGGTAAGTGGTGTGATTAGCAAGTTTGCGGATGTCACCAAGATGGCAGGGTTGGCGGGTACTGAACTGGATTGTCAGGTGATACAACAGGATATAGATAGGTTGGTGCAGTGGGCAGATAGGTGGCAGATGGAATTTAATCCTGACAAATGCGAGGTGATGCATTTTGGAAGGAATAATGTAGAGAGGAGCAATGTGATTAAAGGGAGGCTGATTAGGAGTATAGAAATACAGAGGGACCTGGGAGTGCAGGTTCACAAGTCTATGAAGGTTGCGACACAAGTGGAGAAGGTTGTGAGGAAAGCTTATGGAATGCTAGCCTATAGGAAGGGGTATAGAGTGTAAAAGCTGCCGTCTAATGCTACAGTTGTACAGAACGTTGGTTAGACTGCATTTGGAGTACTGCGTCCAGTTCTGGTCACCTTACTACCGGAAGGACGTGGAGATTCTGGAAAGGGTGCAGAGGAGGTTTACCAGGATGTTGCCTGGCATGGGGGGACTGGGTTATGAGGAAAAGTTGGAGAAACTGGGACTTTTCTCCTTGGAAAGATGGAGATTGAGGGGGGACATGATAGAGGTATATAAGATACTGGAGGGAATAGATAGAGTCAATGGTGAGAGACTGCTCCCTAGACTGAGTACAATTACGAGAGGTCATGATCTAAGGTAGGAGAAGTATAATTTCGATGTGAGAGGAAGGTTCTTTACGCAGAGGGTCGTGGGAGTATGGAACGTGCTACAGAGTACGGTGGTGGAGGCAGGAACGTTGGACTCGTTTAAGGTTCACTTCGATAGACACATGAGCGAAACGAGGATGGAGGGTTATAGTAGGGGATATTAAATAAGGTTAGAGCCTCGGGAGACACCGGAAATGCAGACTTGTATGTTAACGTTTTTGTATTTTTTGACAACAAGGTCCACCTCATGTCAAACGAGGGGCATGCACACGGCGGGTCGTGCGTGGGCTACTCTTGGAAGTTCCAGGAGTGGCCTAGTACTTCGTGTCGGTGTGTGTGCTTGATCCTGGACCGGTAGACGGGCGCCGCAACAGCTCAGTGACTAGCACTGCTGGCTGTGCAGATACATGGATTTGGGCCTGTGTCTGTGGGAGTTTGTGCATTCTCCCTGTGGATGCGTGGGTTTCCTCCGGGCGCTCCGGTTTCCTCCCACACCCCAAAGATGTGCTCTTAGGCTGATTGGTTTACCAAATTGACATTATTCTCCCCTGAATCTGGCTAAGTTAGGGGTTCCATTCGTAGACACGCAGGGTAGAATAGGTGTAGGGTGATGCGGCGGCACGGGCTCGTTGGGCCGAAGGGCCTGTTTCCCGTGCTGGGTTGTTCTTTGTTCTTTTGTTCTTTGTACTCACCACCCTCTCTGTGAAAAAATTGCCCCTCTGGACACTTTTGTATCTCTCCCCTCTCACCTTAAACCTGTGCCCTCTAGTTTTAGACTCCCCTACCTTGGGAAAAGATATATCTGTGCCCCTCATTATTTTATAGACCTTTATAAGGTCACTCCTCAGCCTCGTACACCCCAGAGAAAAAAATCCAGTCTATTTAGTCTTTCCTTATAACTCAATCCATCAAATCCTGGTAGCATCCTAGTAAATCTTTTCTGCACTCTTTCTAGTTTAATAATATCCTTTCTATAATAGGGTGACCAGAATTGCACACAGTATTCCAAGTGTGGCCTTACCAATGTCTTGTACAACTTCAACAAGACGTCCCAACTCCTGCATTCAATGTTCTGACCGAGGCCTTCTTCACCACTCTGTCCATCTGTGACTCCACTTTCAAGGAGCTATGAACATGTACCCCTAGATTTCTTTGTTCTGTAACTCTCCCCAACGCCTTAGCATTAACTGAGTAAGTCCTGCCCTGGTTCAATCTACCAAAATGCATCACCTCGCATTTGTCTAAACTAAACTCCATCCTGGGTTTCCTGGCTCCTTGCATTAATCCTGTGCTCAGGTTTGATTTGATTTGATGTATTATTGTTACGTGTATTGTTTCTTGCGTGCTATACAGACAAAACATACTGTTCCTAGAGAAGGAAGGGAGAGAGTGCAGAATGTAGTGTTACAGTCATAGCTAAATTGTAGTGAAAGATCAATTTAATGCAAGGTGAGTCCATTCAATAGTCTGACAGCAGCAGGGAAGAAGCTGCTCTTGAGTCAGTTGGTACGTGACCTCAGACTTTTGTAACATTTTCCCGACGGAAGAAGGTGGAAGAGAGGATGTCCGGGGCGCGTGGAGTTGTCAATTACACTGGCTGCTTTGCCAAGGCAGCGGGAAGTGTAGACAGAGTCAATGGATGGGAGGCTGGATTGGTGCCTAATTCTGGACACTGCCCTTCAGGAAGGACATGAAAGTTTTAGAGTGCAGAAAATGGCCTGGAGGATAAAAGAGTTCTGATGATAGATTGGAGAAGGTGGGTTGTTCTCCTTGGAGAAGAGTTTTGATAAAAGCATTTATGATTAAGAGGTCTGTAAAAGTCAACAGGAAGGAATTGTTCCCCTTGGCAGAAGGATTGCGAAGCAGTGGGCACTGATTTAAGGTGAATATCAAAGAAAGCAATGGTAACCTGAGGAAAAACCTTTTTACGCAGCGTGTGGTTAGAATCTAGAATGCACCGCCCGAGAGAGCGGTGGAGACAAGTTCAATCATGGATTTCAAAATGGGATGGGATAAGCAATCATAGGGAGAACATTTGCAGGGCTGTGGAGAAATGATGGGGAATAGTGGGATTCGCCGTGTCATCCTTGCAGAATGCCAGCAGCGAGTCAGTGGGCTGAATGGCCTCCTGGCCATTTTGTCAAATTGAATGAAACAGATTTTGTGGAGGTTACTTTACAACATTTCAATTTCAGGCAAGAAAAATCTAGTGATCTGCGGAAAAGGAAGTGCCGTTGAAGACCGTTCCTTGTTGCCAAACTGTTACAGTGTCGTTTTAAGCAGAACTTTGAGGTAAGTTATACACGACTCAAAATTGTGGCAAATTAGAGAAATTGGACACAGGAAACACACAAAGGAAGTAACCTTCATCCTCCTCACCAGAAACTGATAATTCAAGTTCACCGTGGCAGGGAGGAGGGGGGGGGAGAGAAGGGGGAGAAGGTTGGAGCCCTGGAATAATCGGAATGTAAGTTCTTCATGGATTGAATTGCTAGTTGGTTCCAAGTGTTGTCCACCTGTCATCTCAGCTGCTTTGCGGCAGCCCTTGACGAACCATCCACTGATTGCCAAGGTCCTTGCAAACATTGACACCTCGCTGATGGTAACAGGCATTCTTCAGATGAGTGTTGAATGAAAGTTGGTAGAAATAGGTCTGATGATGGACTATTATTTAACACATTCATCCATTTTACCTTCCGAAAGTGGGTAGAATTGAGAAGGGAATCAAAGAGGTTTGCGACCTAACCTGGCAACAACTAATGAGTGGCTCTGTGTGGGTGATGTACCCACGACCACCTCCCATTGAGTATAAAAGTTGGGAAATTATGTTACACTTGTATAAAACGTTGGTTAGGCCACATTTGGAATACTGTATCCATTTCTGGTCACCACACTACCAGAAGGATGTGGAGGCTTTGGAGAGAGTGCAGACAAGATTTACTAGGATGTTGCCTGGTCTGGAGAGTTTTAGCTATGAGGAGAGGTTGAACAAACCGGGATTGTTCTCTATGGAAAGACGGAGGATGAGAGGCAACCTGCCTTTGTATCAAGAATGGAAGCGTCTCGCAAAAAACAAACTTTAACAATTAGCATTGCGAGCAGGGTTCCAACATATACAAATGTCCTGCGAGGTGGACTGAATAAGTGATAGTCTGGGTATCAGTGATATGAGACGGACAGCCCCACAAGGTAAGATTAACCTTGTTCTGTCTCACTGAAGTCTCTCACCAGTTGACCCCTTGTTCCCCAGGCCGTGTGTTGACAGAACCCGGAGACGACTTACATCCTTGGACACCGACTAGTCCGAAACCAGGAGGTTAGAGTCCCCCCGGAGGCCCTGGTGGTTAGAACCCCCAGGTTTGTGTATTAAGAAACCGGGTGGTTCAAGTCCCCTGGTTAGAGTCCCCACGTTTATTCAGTTAGGAAGTGGAGGGTTCGAGTCCCCCTCGTGTACCTGGAGGTTTGAGTCCCCCGTTGGCTGGGATTCGAGTCCCTAGGTCAGTAGAGTATGAGGTTCGAGTCCTCTGAGACAAGTGGGAATTATTGGGGAAACATTATAAATTAATTGGCAAGTTGGAAAATTGATTAGAGAAAATCTAAGGTTGAGCTAATAATTGGAGTAGCATAGAACCAGCATAGAACCCTACAGTGCAGAAACAGGCCCTTCGGCCCATCGAGTCTGCACCGAACACAATCCCACCCAGACCCTATCCCCATATCTCTACACATTTTACCTGCTAATCCCTCTAACCTACACATCCCAGGACACTAAGGGGCAATTTTAGCATAGCCAATGAACCTAACCCGCACATCTTTGGACTGTGGGAGGAAACCGGAGCACCCGGAGAAAACCCACGCAGACACGAGGAGAATGTGCAAACTCCACACAGGCAGTGACCCGAGCCGGGAATCGAACCCAGGACCCTGGAGCTGTGAAGCAGCAGTGCTAACCACTGTGCTACCGTGCCGTAGTTTTTGTATTTGTTTGTTTGGTTGCTTGTTGAATATAGGTGATTATTGTTGCATTAGATTGAAAGCAGGAGTTGTTAAAGCCTGTTTGTCTTGTAGAATATTTATTAAATTGTTTTCAAAAAAAATTAAAGGGTGGGAATTAGGTGAAGTTGGAGATGTGACTAACTTGTGCTGATCGAAAGGGAATGCCTGTCTCAAACACGTAGCCTTAGACCGATTGTTAAGAGGGGAACTCCCCCATGCAAAGGTCAGTTCTTTGAAGTGGGCGTGGGGACAACAGGACACTGAAGGTTGTGAAGCACAAGTGGTCAAAGTCTCTTAACGATGGGTCAAACTTTGGATAAGCCAAGGGATGGGACCCCATTATATAAAATGTGTTGTGAAAACCTGAAAGACAAGGAGCTACTCAGACATTTATCGGGATGCCTGAACAAAAAATTAGGAAATAAAAATTGGCCACTCGGAGGAAATAGATGGAAGATTTTAATGTCATCTTGGAGAAAAAAAGCTGAGGAATTAACTGAGAAGTCAGAGTTAGCCAGTGGGGTGGATAATGCACGTAGAAGAGGGATTAGCGTCTGTGACAATGAGGGGAATCCCAAAAATTGGGAGATTTTGAAGTTGCAGTGTGAGGATCATGAAATGAATGAAAGGGAAAGGGTTAAACAAAGGCTGGAAAGGGAAAGACAAAACAGAGAACAGGGATTAGAGCGGCAAACCGAAATGATGAAAGAGAAAAATCGGAAGTACCTCCTGACATATTTGGTCTGCCAATGATGTTCCAAAATAATGGCATGGATGAGCAGGAGGAAGAGGGTCGACGCAGTGCCCTGGTAGGACCACCACCCCAACTGTTGATTCTACCTTTGCCAACTCAACCCCTACCCCAGCCTCAACCTCAGCCTTGGCTATGTCCACCTCTGCCACCACCAACTCAACCCTACCCCAGCCTCAGCCTCAACTCCCACCCCAAGATATTAAGACTCAACAGCCAGATTCGCCCCCATTTCCGCCACCTTATTCCCTCCCAGACCATTATCTCTGCTCAGACGCAGACCTCTACTGTGCTGACTCCAACCCCACCCGTGTTCACACCACAACAAAAGAACAAAAACAGCCCGGGAAACAGGCCCTTCGGCCCAACGAGCCCGCGCTGCCATTTTAACACTGCCAGTCCACTCCCTCCACCCATGACCCTTATCTATTGTTTTATGGCCATCCACATTGAGGGAAATTGATTTAGGGACAATTTATTACTTCCAATCAGCCTAACAGCACATCTTTGAGGTGTGGGAGGAAACCGGAGCACCTGGAGAAAACCCACGCAAGCACGGGGAGAATGTGCAAACTCCCACAGACACCGACCCAAATCCATGTGTCTGCACAGCAATCAGTGATAGTCACTGAGCTGTCGTGTTGCCCAGCATCTGGTCCAGTTTAGGCACACACTAACGACATGAAGCACTAGGCCAATCTCGAACAATCAAGAGTAGCCCCAGTACGACCCATCGCGTGTATGCCCCTCGTTGGATAACAAGGCGGACCGACTTAAAACCTGTGAATAAAAAGAGAAAAAACATTATTACTGTACCATTATGCATTTACCTTACTAGGGACGCCCCAATGCTAATGAACCTTATTTAAAACAATCTCCTATATCCACCCATCTCCAACCCACTCATGTGCCTGTCTAAGTAACTCTTAAACAACTCTAGCTGTTTGCCTCCACCACCTTACTTGGCAGAGCATTCCATACCCCCACTACCCTCTGTGTGAAAAACCTCCCTCTAATATCTGTGTTATACCTCTCCCCCCTCACCTTAAACCCATGGCCCCTTGTCCTGTGTGTCTCTATCATAGGAAATAGCTTACCTCTGTTTACTCTATCTCTACCCTTCATAATCTTATATACCTCTATTAGATCCCCCCCCTCAGTCGACGTCTTTCAAGGGAAAACAGCCCCAATCTTTCCTCATAACCCAGTCCTTCCATATCAGGCAACATCCTGGTAAACCTCCTCTGCACTCTCTCCAGGGTCTCCACAGCCCCCTGTTGAACCCAAAAGCTGTCCTCCAGTGAAGACCCTGCCCCGGAACCACTTACAGATCCAACAGCCGGGAGAACTCGATCCAAAGATAAGAAGAACAAGAGAAAGAAACAGGCTGTTAGTAGACCAGGGAGAGAGGAACAGGACCCTTTTAAAACTGATAGGGGAAACCAGAAAAAACCTCAAGTGACTTTCCTTAGTGACTCTGAGAGCAGTGAGGATTATGATAGTGCTGATTCACAGGAAGAAGAGAGTGGGAGCGACACGATGGATAAAAATTCCCCTTGCCCTCTGCGCCACTGAAAGAGAATTACTGGAAAGGGCCCCCACAAAAAGTGTCAATGCCAATTCCCAACACACGGTCCCTAATCCAAATCCAGGGGAGGGTGGTCCAAATCCAGGGGAGGGTGGTCTGCAGGTCTATACCCCTTGGAAGCCACGTCATGAGCCCCTAACTGACTTTTGAATGCTCTCCATTCTTGGGGATATGTCTTGCCCGCTGCAAAGGTAAAGCCTACCCAATGGCAGGTACAATTCCTGGGAACTCTACTCAGCGCCTCAGAGTGAACGCTCACCTCTGAACGCATTCCACCTATCCGGATGATCCCCTTGCCCACTACCCTCAAAAAAAATGAGGGCCTTTTTAGGGTTGGTCAATTATTGCTGACAATGGCTGCCTAATGTAACTTTACTCACTAAACTACTGACCCCTTTGGCTTTTTGTAAAGCCCGAAAAACCTTCACCCTCTCTGAAGAACAAAAGTCAGCCTTTACAGACTTAAAAGTGGCCCTTGCTGCAGCCCTGGCTTTGGGAAGACCTTTATATGACAGGCCTTTCCAGCTATATGTTAACATTTTGGATGAATGTGCTACTGGAGTCCTGACACAGACTCATGGCGATTGCAAATGACCGGTTGCCTACTACTGTACCTGCCTGGACTCTGTAGTTCTGGAACTACCCCCTTGTTCTCAGATTCTCCCTGTAATTTACTCTTTAAGAACATAAGAACATAAGAAATAGGAGCAGGAGTAGGCCATCTAGC
This sequence comes from Prionace glauca, assembly GCA_037974335.1. Classification (NCBI taxonomy): domain Eukaryota; kingdom Metazoa; phylum Chordata; class Chondrichthyes; order Carcharhiniformes; family Carcharhinidae; genus Prionace; species Prionace glauca. Next base: position 6,599,121 of record CM075728.1, on the reverse strand, counting down.
CCTTCGAGCCTGCCCCGCCATTCAATAAGATCATGGCTGATCTGTCGTGACTCAGCTCCACCTTCCCGCCCTCTCCCCATAACCCTTAATCCCTTCTCTTATCAAAAACCCATCAACCCGCTTCTTAAAAATATTTAGCGAGGCAGCCTCCACCACTTCAACGGGCAGAGAATTCCAGAGATTCACCACCCTTTGAGTGAAGAAGTTCCTCCTCAATTCTGTTCTAAACCGCCTCCCCTTTATCTTGAGGCTGTACCCCCTAGTCCTACTGTCTTTTTTGAGCGGGAAGAGTCTCCCCACCTCTATCCTATCCATCCCATTCATCATCTTATACGTCTCAATGAGATCTCCCCTCATTCTTCTAAACTCTAACGAGTACAAGCCTAGTTTCTGTTGTCTCCAACATTACTCTCCATCAAGCCCTTACTGTCTTTACCTCCCATGCCATTGTAGCCCTCCTCACCTCCCACCAGACTCAACACTTTACACAGCTACAAAGTAGCACTCCTTAACAATCCCCTCCTGACATTCTCCTTCTGTTCCACTATTAACCCAGTCACATTAGAATCAGTGGTGTTTCACCCCATAGTGTCTGCTCAGAAAGCAGAACTTATTGCCCTCACCCGTGCTTGCATTCTGGCCTCAGGAAAGTCAGCAAATATATATACACTGACTCTGGGTATGCCTTTGGCGTCTCCCACGACTTCAGCCAACTATATTTGTAGAAGCTATTGAGAGGGTACAGAGGAGATTTACAAGGATGTTGCCTGGATTGGGAGGCATGCCTTATGAAGATAGGTTGAGGGAGCTGGGACTCTTTTCCCTAGAGAGACGAAGGTTGAGAGGCGACCTGATAGAAGTTTATAAAATGTTGAGAGGAATGGATAGGGTGGACTCTCAGAGGCTATTTCCCCGGGTTGAAATGGTCGCTACGAGAGGACACAGATTTAAGGTGCGGGGAGGGAAGTACAGAGGTGATGTTAGGGGTAAGTTTTTCACTCAGAGGATGGTGAGTGAATGGAATCGGCTGCCGTCAGTGGTGGTGGAGACGAACTGCTGGGGTCTTTTAAAAGACTTCTGGATGAGTATATGGGGTTTAATGAGATTGAGGGTTATAGATAGGTCTGTAGGTTGGTAGGTGTTGATGTGATCGGTGCAACTCGTGGGCCGAAGGGCCTGTGTGTGCTGTAGTGTTCTATGTTCTATGTTCTATGGTCTCAGCGTGGGTTTTCAACGTCTTCAGGCATACCCATCCAGAATTCTTTGTATGTCCAAAACCACCTCCCTAAATAATTAGCTACTATCAAATGTGCTGCCCATGCCTCCAATGACTCTGCAGTTACTCAGGGCAACGTTCGGGCACATTAGGTTGCCAAAAAGGCAGCAACAGCTCAAATTAACATAGTGCCCTCCATGAATAAGTGGGCGATAAATCGCTCGCTTTCTTTGAACACAGCAGGCATGCCAGATATAGTCACTATTCAGCGCTTCTAGGGGGACGCCCCTGCTTCTGAAAAAGATATTTGGAAGACACATGGATGTTCACATTCTGCATCAAAAGGTCTCTGGGTTACTCCCAGCTGTGGAGGTGCCGGCATTGGACTGAGATAAAAGCACAGTAAGAAGTCCCACAACGCCGGGTTAAAGTCCAACCAGTTTATAGTGGGTTTACTATCAAATAAACTGGTTGGACTTTAACCTGGTGTTGTGAGACTTCTTACTGTGTTTACTCCAGCTGGGCAAGTTTGTATACCAGATGCATTACTGTCTTTATTGATTGATTGTCTACACTCTGACATCTATGTATGTGTATGTGTACATAGATCCCTGAAAGTTGGGAGTCAAGTAGATAAGGTTGTTAAGAAGGCATACGGTGTCTTGGCGTTTATTGGTAGGGGGATTGAATTTAGGAGTCGCAGCGTCATGTTGCAACTGTACACAACTCTGGTGCGGCCGCACTTGGAGTACTGTGTGCAGTTCTGGTCCCCACATTACAGGAAGGATGTGGAGGCTTTGGAGAGGGTGCAGAGGAGGTTTACCAGGATGTTGTCTGGTATGGAGGGGAGATCCTATGAGGAGAGGCTGAGGGATTTGGGGTTGTTTTCGCTGGAAAGAAGGCGGCTAAGAGGGGATCTTATTGAAATATATAAGATGATTAGAGGTTTAGATAGGGTGGATAGTAATAGCCTTTTTCCTCTGATGGAGAAAGCTAGCACGAGGGGGCATGGCTTTAAATTAAGGGGTGGTAGTTATAGGACAGATATCAGGGGTAGGTTCTTTACCCAGAGGGTGGTGAGGGATTGGAATGCCCTGCCTGCTGCAGTTGTAAATGTTTGGGGGCGTTTAAGAGATCCATGGATAGGTTTATGGACGAAAAGGGATTGGTTTAGGCTAGTGGGTCATTGTTTTGTAACTGGTCGGCGCAACATCGTGGGCCGAAGGGTCTGTTCTGCGCTGTAATGTTCTATGTTCTATGATAGAAGTTTATAAAATTATGAAGGATGGGGATAGGGTGAACAGTCGGAAGCTTTTTCCCAGGGCAGAAATGACAATTACAAGAGGCGCAAGTTCAAGATAAGGGGGGAATGGTTCCGTGGAGATGTGCAGGGGCAGTTGTTTTTTATGCAGAGGGTGGTGGGGGCCCAGAATACACTGCCAAGTGAGGTGGTCGAGGCAGACACATTAGTGACATTTAAGACTTATCTGGGTAGACACATGAACAGGCGGGGAATAGAGGGATACAGGTTTAGATAGGACAATGAGATTGGCACAGGCTTGGAGGGCTTTTGCTGGAATTTTACCACCTCGCCTGTCCAGGGCTCCTAAGATCCCGCCCCCCCGAGGCTAGTGGAGAATACTGTTCTGTGAGCTTCACCGCCCCCCCCCCCCCCCCCCCCCCCATCTCCCCTCAGTTCTGGGGTGGGCGTGCAGGTAAATTTCCAGACTTTGGCTGGGATTTTCCACCCCCACCCCCTGCTCCCCCCAACCTCACCCCAAGGGTGGCGGCCTGTCCCACGGCAGAGACACCTTGCCATTGCTACCAGTCCCACCAAAGTTTTTGTGTTGCTGGCCAGCTGCACCACTGGGGAACCTTGGAACCCGCCATGGGGGGCATTGGGTAGGGGGCATAGTGGAGGGGGTTGGGGGGGTACGGTGCTCTGGCAGGACCGGAACATTCCGCTGTCAGGTAGGGTTTTCAGCCACACACATTTCTTTATTACAAATATCGCTGTCAGTGTCAAACTAACTTCAATCCATTTGTTAATCGAAGAAGTTCCTTCCCTATCATACACAGGGCCTTGGGACTAAAACATCATTTCTTATTAATCCATGGGACATGGGCGTCGCTGGCTGGGCCAGCATTTATTGCCCATCCCTAGTTGCCCGGGGGCAGTTGAGAGTCAACCACATTGCTGTGGCTCTGAAGTCACATGTAGGCCAGATCAGGTAAGGAGGGCAGATTTCCGTCCCTAAAAGACATTAGTGAACCAGATGGGTTTATTTTGACAATCGCCAATCGTTTCCTGGACATCAATAGATTCTTAATTCCATATATTTCTTATTGAAATCAAATTCCACTAAGCCATTGCTCTAGGGGGATTCAAACCCGGATCCTCAGGACATTTGGGCAGCACAGCGGTTAGCACGGCTGCCTCACAGCACCAGGGACCTGGGTTCGATTCCTGGCTTGGGTCACTGTCTGTGTGGAGTTTGCACATTCTCCCTGTGTTTGCGTGGGTTTCCTCTGGTTTCTTCCCACAATCTAAAGATGTGAGGGTTAGGTGGATTGGCCATGCTAAATTTCTCCTTGGTGTCAGGGGGACTAGCCAGGGTAAATGCATGGGATTATGGGGAGAGGGCCTGGGTGGGATTGTGATTGGTGCAGACTCGATGGGCCAAATGGCCTCCTTCTACACTGCAGGACTGTATGATTAGCTGAGTTTGTGGATTAATAGTCTAGCAATAATATCACAAAGCCATCACCTATTTAATTCCTGTACATTGATCAGAAAACAAAGTAGAGGCAGTTAAATCTTACGAAGGGTAATTTAAAGCTAGTAAATATTTCACAAGTGATTTCACCAATGACCTTTAGGGACGGAAATCTGCCTTCCTCACCTGGCCTGGCCTACATGTGACTCCAGAGCCACAGCAATGTGGTTGACAGCCAGGACAGTGAGTGACACTAACTTTATCTTTTTTAATCAGTTCTGTGCCTAAGAATGCAAACTATCTGTGCCGAGACCTGCTCAGCGCCATTGACCTGGCTTCACAGCCTCCCCTGAATGAGGAAATCGAAACTATATGGGTCATAGGAGGCGTCAAACCCTTCGAGGTAACAATGAGATAAAGAACTGAAATGATTGAATGTTTAAAGATCAGGTTGTGTTCCATCTCTTGCTGCTCTGCTGTTCACTGGGGGAGTTGATGGTTTCAACATAGAATCCTACCATGCAGAAGGAGACCATTCGGCCCATCAAGTCTGCACCGACCACCTTCCCATCCAGGCCCTATCCCCATAACTCCATGTATTTACCCTAGCTAGTTCCCCTAACACCTAAGGGGCAATTTAACCTGGGAGTCAAACCCAGGTCCTTGGCGCTATGGGACAGCCGTGCTAAACACTGTGCCACCACGCCATGCTTATGAGCTTCTCCAGCATTTTATGTCCTCCCCCGCTCCCACCAGGTCTCAGAACAGACTGGGCTGATTTTCAACATTGTTTATTGTCCAGTGGGCTGTCCTCAGCACTTTATAACATCACATGACGGGGATTACTTGCTTTCTGCTGTCTAATCACAAGCTAATGAGGGATTAGTCCTGCAGCAGTTGAGTGGAGTTGAGAAATGAGAGCAGGGAGTGTTGGAGCCAGTTCATGTTTCCAGTAACTGAGTAACTCACTCCAGCAGAGGGAAGTTGTGTGAAATGATGTTTATATATTATTTTTAAAATCCCCTTTGTAAAGAGCCCAGCAGCTACTGTCCTATGAGTCACTGTGACCGAGTGTCTGCTTCCCTCTACAGGAGGCCATGAGACACCCAGCCTGTGACCGGATCTATCTCACAAACATCATGGATACTTTCAAAGCTGACACTTTCTTCCCAGAATTTGACCGCAATGCATTCAAACGTCTTGATGAGTAAGAATCAAAATTTTTCCTTCTGCTTTACGAGAAGAGGGAAAATAGGTGAAGCTGGAACCAAAAGAGAAAACGCTGGAAAATCTCAGCAGGTCTGGAGAGAAAAGAGCTGATGTTTCAAGCCCAGATGTCAAAGCTAGAAGGCATAGAAAGTGGGAGATATTTATCCTGCAGGGAGAGGGAGTGAGAGATGAGAAATAGCCACAGAAACCAGGGGAAAGGCTGCTAATGGCAGCCCGCAGAGAGAATAAAAGGTGTGAACGGCCCAACGGTAGAGAGGCTGTAAGCTGTGATAGACGGAGATGTTGGAGGAGGGGAGGGAAATGGGACAGAGGTAGAATGTAGAAAAGGAGAAGCGGGGGGGGGGAGAGAAAAGGTAAGGGAAGGAAAGAGTGGGGGGGGTAAGAAAAATGAAGAACTATAAAGAAATAAAAGATAGAGAACTGTAAAAAATTAAATAAAATGGAATGAAAACAAAGAGGTTGAGATGGGGTAGAGCAAGTCATCTGGAGTTGTTGAATTCGATGTTGAGACTGGAAGGTTATAAAGCTGGAAGATGAGGTGCTGTTCCTCCAGTTTGTGTTGAATTTCACTGGAACATTGATGATATGGCCTCCTCCTGATACTATTTTCTACATTTCTATGTTTCTAACTGGGAATGAAGACCAGTCGATACCGTTTGAATCCAGTCAATGCCACTTGCAGGGAGGCACATTCATAAGTCTTACAACTCCAGGTTAAAGTCCAACAGGTTTATTTGGAATCACGAGCTTTCGGAGCGCCGCTCCTTCATCAGATGAGTGGAGAGGTGAATTCTCAAACCTGGCATATCACGGTGCCCACCTTAGTTCATCAAGGCATCTCCACATCATAGCTACCACCTACGCTGCAAACCGCCAGCTCAAAGTGAAGAGGATCTCCAAGAAGATTGCGGGATATGCCGTGTTTGTGAACCTACCTCTCCACTCATCTGACGAAGGAAAGTTGTTTGGTATAACTCTCAATAAAGCAACAACACTGCAGCTTTGTTGTGGTGACGTGGGATTGTTTAAACAAGAAAAAAGTTTTATTTATCAGCGTCACAAGTAAGCTTACATTCACACTGCAATGAAGTTACTGTGAAAATCTCCTAGTCGCCACACCCTGGCACCAAGGGTGGGTACACCAAGGGGCAATTTAGCATGGCCGAAGCACTTAACCAGCACATCTTTGCACTGAGGGAGGAAACCAGAGCACCCAGAGGAAACCCACACAGACATGGGGAGAATGTGCAGACTCCAAACAGACAGTGACCCAAGGCTGGAATTGAATCCTGGCACTGTGAGATAGCAGTGCTAACCGTTGTGCCACTCCGGATGCCCATTAATGGATGTCTGTCAAGTGATGAGACAACAACAGCAAAAACAATCCCTTAAAATACAGGAGATTTTCTCAGGAATCCAGGACTGGGAAACTGGGGCGGGAGGGGGTGGTGGTGTTTACAAATGTGCAGATTAAATTTAACAGTGGTTAGCATTGCTGCCTCACAGCACCAGATTTGATTCTCGGCTTGGGTCACTGTCTGTGCGGAGTCTGCATGTTCTCCCCATGTCTGCATGAGTTTCCCCTGAATGCCCCAGTATCCTCCCACAGTCCAAAGATGTGCGGGTTAGGTGGATTGACCATACTAAAGTGTCCAAGATGTGTTGTTCAGGGCGATTATAGAGCTAAACAGCACGCGAACGAGCATCCCATCCAGGCCCTCCCCTCTGCCCATAACCCCACACATTTACCATGGCCAATCCACCTAACCTGCGCATCTTCGGACCATCTTGTCTCTACGCTCTGGGATTCTCTCCTTTGAAACCCTTCACCTCTTTGATCTTCAACAGCCTCCTTCAAGCCGCCTCTTTGGTTCTGGGAGTTTGTATGATGCAAATTAGAGTAAAAACATTTGGGATGTAATTCTTTTCACAAGAAGTGAAGTCAATGTTCTTGATTGTGTTCAGAGAGTCACATGGCTTTGCACGTATCTTTTTGTTTTCATTAGGCTTCCTGACGTTCCAAGTGAAATCCAAGAGGAAAATGGCATCAGATACAAATTCCAAGTCTTTCAGAGAGTTAGCAAGTGATAAATTAAATATTGAACCTCCTGAGGCTGGTATAAAGGTACAAGTGTGTGCATTTTATGATGTGTTAGAGTTTATGGAATCTCTGAGGAAATTCCAATATTTTTTGGAATATTGGATCAGGAGGATCAGAAGAGATTGTGAGTGATGAGGGTGGCACGGTGGTTTGCATTACTGTTTCAGCGCCAGGGACCCAGGTTCAATTCCAGACTTGGGTGACTGTGCAGAGTCTGCACGTTCTCCCGATGTCTGTGTGGGTTTCCTCCATGTCCTCCAGTTTCCTCCAACAGTCCAAAGATGTTAGGTGGATTTAAAAAGAATATTTATTAGTGTCAGCTTCTTCCCTGCTGCTGTCAGACTTTTGAATGGACTTACCTTGCATTTAGTTGATCTTTCTCTACACCCTCGCTATGAGTGCAACACCACATTTGCACTCTCTCCTTTCCTTCTCGATGAACGGTATGTTTTGTCTGTATAGCGCGCAATGCATGTGACAATAATAAATCAAATCACAAGTAGGCTTACATTAACACTGCAATGAAGTTACTGTCAAAATCCCTAGTCTCCACACCACCTGTTCTGGTACATTGAGAGGGAATTTGGGTGGCACAGTGGCTAGTACTGCTGTCCCATAGCGCTAGGGGCTATCCCCCTGTCCAAAGATGTGCGGGGCTAGGTTGATTGGCTGTGCTAAATTGACCCTAGTGTTAGGGGATTAACAGGGTAAAGATGTGGGGTTGTGGGAATAGGGTCTGGGTGGGATTGTGGTCGATGCAGATTCAATAGGCCGAATAACCTCTTTCTGTACTGTACGGATTCTATAATTTAGCATGGCCGATGCACCTAACCAGCACATAGAACATAGAACATTACAGCACAAACAGGCCCTTCGGCCCACGAGTTGCGCCGATCACATCAACACCTACCAACCTACAGACCTATCTATAACCCTCAATCTCATTAAACCCCATATACTCATCCAGAAGTCTTTTAAAAGACCCCAACGAGTTCGCCTCCACCACCACTGACGGCAGCCGATTCCATTCACTCACCACCCTCTGAGTGAAAAACTTACCCCTAACATCACTTCTGAACTTCCCTCCCTGTACCTTAAATCTGTGTCCTCTCGTAGCAACCATTTCAACCCGGGGAAATAGCCTCTGAGAGTCCACCCTATCTATTCCTCTCAACATTTTGTAAAGTTCTATCAGGTCGCCTCTCAACCTTCGTCTCTCCAGGGAAAAGAGTCCCAGCTTCCTCAACCTAACTTCATAAGGCATGCCTCCCAGTCCAGGCAACATCCTTGTAAATCTCCTCTGTACCCTCTCAATAGCTTCTACATCTATCCTATAGTGAGGCGACCAGAACTGCGCACAATACTCTAAATGAGGCCTGACAAGGGTCTTATAAAGTTGCAGCATTACCTCCCGACTCCTAAACTCAATCCCTCGATTAATGAAGGCCAGTACACCATACGCCTTCTTGACCACCTCCTCCACCTGCGAGGCCGATTTAAGAGTCCTGTGGACCCGGACCCCTAGATCCTTCTGCTCTTCAACACTACTCAGACTTCTGCCCTTGATAGTGTACTCGTTCATCCCGTTGGTTCTGCCAAAATGGACGACTACGCATTTATCCATGTTGAAGTCCATCTGCCACTTCTCCGCCCAGTCCTGCATCCTATCTATGTCCTGCTGCAACTTTTGCCATCCTTCCAGACCATCCACAACACCACCGACCATAGTGTCATCAGCGAACTTACTTACCCATCCCTCCACTTCCTCATCCAGGTCATTTATGAAAATGACAAACAACAAGGGTCCCAGAACAGATCCTTGAGGCACTCTGCTGGTGACTGACCTCCATTCAGAAAAAGCCCCATCCACAACCACTCTCTGCCTTCTGCAGGCGAGCCAGTTCTGGATCCACAAAGCCAAAGGCCCTTGGATCCCATGCCCTCTCACCTTCTCAAGAAGTCTTGTATGGGGGACCTTATCAAATGCCTTGCTGAAGTCCATGTACACTACGTCCACAGCACTTCCTTCGTCAATGTGTTCAGTCACATTATCGAAGAACTCAACTAGGCTCGTAAGGCACGACCTGCCCTTGACAAATCCATGCTGACTATTCCTGATCATGTCAAACCTCTCCACATCTTTTGGAATGTGGGAGAAAACCGGAGCACCTGGAGGAAACCCATGCAGACATGGGGAGAATGTGCAGACTCTGTACAGACAGTGACCCAAGGCTGGAATCGAACCTGGGTCCCTGGTGCGGAGGCAGCAGTGCTAACGACTGTGCCAGATCAGCTACAGTAAATGCAAGGGGTTATGGATGGAAGGGAGGGCTTGGATATGCTGCTTTTTGAAGAATCAGTGATGCCTCGATGGGTTGACTGGCCTGTTTCTGCACTATGGATTACATGAAGTGGAGATGTTGGCGTTGGACTGAGGGGAGCGGGGGGAGGAGGGGGGCACGGTAAGGAGTCTCATCAGTTAAAAGGATTGATCTCTGGAAGATCAATTGTCTTTCATATACTGGGGGTGAATTTAATATATTATATAGAATCATAGAATAGTCACAGCTTGGAAGTAGGCCATTCAGCCTATTGTGTCACTGCTAGCTTTCTGCAAGAGCAATTGGTCTCATCCCATTCCTCTGCCTTTTTCCTGAAGCTGTCCAATTTCCTTCTCTTCCAGTAATTATCCAATTCTCTCCTGAATACCTTGGTTGTTTTTGCATCGTGTTTGCAGTGCAGAAACAGGCCATTTGGCCCAACTGCTGTATTCTGCTTCATGTAAACCTCCTTTCACCCCTCTTCATCTAACTGCATTGATATGTCCTCTATTCCTTGTGTTTTGTACTTTGTTTGAAATGCCTGTTATGTTATTTTCCTGAATCACTGCTTGTGATAACAAGTTCCACTTTCTAACCCAAATAAGGCCATTACTCCTGCATTCCTGAAAGGGTTAATAATCACACAAGTTTAAAAATCACATAAGCTGTAGGCAGTATCTCAGTCACTCAGGGAAAGCTGTGTGAAAACCACAGGTCTTGATTAAAGCAGACCCAGGTAAGAGTCAAGGACATTTAATTGGACTGTTTGCAGCTGCAGCTAAAGTTTGCCCTTTGCAGCAAGGGACAATGGAAAGGGAGATTGATTGGTCAGAGATATAGCAATCATTGCTTGATGGTAATATAATTAGGAAGATGTGCATAAGTTATAATTGGATAACTATACCCTTATGTATGCATGATGTAAACCCAATCGATTGTTGTGAGTGGATTTGCGTGATAGATTGGGATTTGTTCACAACCCTTCAATCTTGATCTAGAAAGGATGCTTTCTGTGCTGTATCTGTAAAAGTTGGTAAGAGTTGTAATGGACATGCCAAATTTTCTTAGCCTCCTGAGAAAGTAGAGGCATTGGTGGGCTCTCTTAATTACAGTGTCACATGGCGGGACCAGAACAGATTGTTGGTGATCTGGACACTGAGAATCCTGAAGCTCTCCATCATTTCCACTTCATCCTCATTGATTTAGACAAGGGCATGTTCTCCGCTACACTTCCTTAAGTCGATGATAATCTCCTTTGTTTCGATGACATTGAGAGAGATTATCCACAGATGGGATAGTCAAATGCTCTTTCCCAGGGTAGAAAAGTCAAGTACTAGGGGATTTAGGTTTAAGATGCTTGGGGAAAAATTTAGAGATGTGCGAGGCAAGTTGTTTACACAGAGTGGTGATTGTCTGGAGGGAGGTGGTGGGAGCAGGTATAATTGCGGCATTTAAGCGGCAACTAGACAAATACATGAATAGGCTGGGAATGGAAGGATATGAATTCTAAGTGCATATGATTTTATGATCAGCACAGGCTTGGACTGCCAAAGGGCCTGTTCCTATATTGTACTTTTCTTTGTTCTTTTGTCATCGCACCAGTTCACCAGATTCTGTATCTTTCATCTCATCATTGTTTGCGATCTGACCCATAACCATTGTGTCATCAGCAAATTTGCAAATAGAGATGGAGGTGAATTTGGCCACATAGTTAGAGATGTAAAAGGAGTATAGTAGGGATTGAGGACACAGCCTTGTGGGGCACCGATGTTGAGGATAATCATGGAGGAGGTGATTCTTTCCGGATGTTTCACAGCTTGGTATGGTTCCTGCTCTTGCCAAGACTGCAAGAAACTATAAAGGTTCATGAGCGAAACCCAATCTACCACGCAAACCGGCTTCCCATTCATTGCCTCTGTCTACACTTCCCGCTGCCTCGGAAAAGCAGCCAGCATAATCAAGGATTCCATGCACTCCGGACATTCTCTCTTCCACCTTCTCCATCAGGAAAAAGATGTAAAAATCTGAAGTCACATACCAGCTGACTCAAGAACAGCTTCTTCCCTGTTGCCATCAGACTTTTGAATGGACCTACCTCGTACTAAGTAGGTCTTTGTCTACACCGTAGCTATGACTGTAACACTATAACCTACACCCTCTCCTTTCCTTCTCCCGGGTGTACTCTATGAATGGTATGCTTTGTCTGTATGCTCGCAAGAAGAAACTTTTTACTGTATCTAAATACATGTGACAATAATAAATCAAATTTAAAAGACATAACTTGTGTGCAAATGTAAATCTTTGATATGCTAATGACTTGTAATCAAATTTGAAGTTGTAATTGTTTGTGTATTTCTAAATTTTGCATTTGTCAGGGGCCTGTAGCGCTATAGTTGGCAATAAATCATATTGAACCAGGCTGTGACTTTGTCTGGCTACTTGAGGAGAACAGTAGTTTTAACTACAACAAGCAAAACTGCCCTCAACAATTCCCTGTTGAGTTTATCAGTGATTGTCCTAGCCTGCAGTCTCCAGTTTTAGTTTCCCCACAGATGGAAACATCTTCTCTACATCTATCCTAGCAAACCCTTTAATAGTTTGCACTCTCTCTGGGGCTTTAATATCCTCCCTTAAACAAGGTGCCCAAAACTGATCACAATACTCCAAATGTTGTCTGACCTTTGATCTGTAAAGGTGCAGTATTACTTCCTTGCTTTTATACTCTATGCCTCTATTGGACTAAAACCTGGTGTTGTCAGACTTTTTACTCTATTTATAAACCCAAGAATCTGATAAGCCTTCTTAACAACTGTTTTAATTTGCCTGGCCATCTTCAGAGAATGATGCTCTTGAACCCTGAGGTACCTGTGCTCCTGTCGTCCCCTCGTGTACCACTGAGCCTGCATTGCCTCCCCGTGTTTCTTCCACCAAAATGTATGACCTCACATTTCACTGCATTGAAGTTCATCTGCCAGGTCTCTGCCCATTTGGGCCAACTTGTCCACGTCCCTTTGAAGTCGCTCAGCATCATTCTCACAATTCAATATTCACCCCAAGTTAGTATCATCTGCAAATTTAGAGATTTTGCCTTCAACGCCCATCTCTAAATCATTTATATAAATCAGGAAACAAGGGTCCCAACACTGATCCCTGGGGAACACCAATTTCAACTCATCTCCATCTATACCTATGGGAGATCGAAGGAGGGGTGTGAGGAAGGGGGGGGGGGGGGGCATTAAGCAAGGATTGAAAGAGGCCACGAGAGAGGGATTAAACAGACAATGATAGAAAAATCATGACAAAAAACAATGAACCTTATATGAAGAGTGGATAATTGGTGTGTATCCACGTCAGGTTAATGGTTCAACAATGTCAGTGAAGCCTGTAAATGATGGCATCTGAACCCAGGGTGCCCTGAACCCAGGGTGTCCTGAACCCAGAGTGCCCTGAACCCAGGGTGCCCTGAACCCAGAGTGCCCTGAACCCAGGGTGTCCTGAACCCAGGGTGCCCTGAACCCAGGGTGTCCTGAACCCAGAGTGCCCTGAACCCAGGGTGCCCTGAACCCAGAGTGCCCTGAACCCAGAGTGCCCTGAACCCAGGGTGCCCTGAACCCAGGGTGCCCTGAACCCAGGGTGTCCTGAACCCAGGGTGCCCTGAACCCAGGGTGCCCTGAACCCAGGGTGCCCTGAACCCAGAGTGCCCTGAACCCAGGGTGCCCTGAACCCAGAGTGCCCTGAACCCAGGGTGCCCTGAACCCAGGGTGCCCTGAACCCAGGGTGCCCTGAACCCAGAGTGCCCTGAACCCAGGGTGCCCTGAACCCAGAGTGCCCTGAACCCAGGGTGTCCTGAACCCAGAGTGCCCTGAACCCAGGGTGTCCTGAACCCAGGGTGCCCTGAAGCCAGAGTGCCCTGAACCCAGGGTGTCCTGAACCCAGGGTGCCCTGAACCCAGGGTGCCCTGAACCCAGGGTGCCCTGAACCCAGAGTGCCCTGAACCCAGGGTGTCCTGAACCCAGAGTGCCCTGAACCCAGAGTGCCCTGAACCCAGGGTGCCCTGAACCCAGGGTGCCCTGAACCCAGAGTGCCCTGAACCCAGAGTGCCCTGAACCCAGGGTGTCCTGAAGCCAGAGTGCCCTGAACTCATGCTCGCAATAATTTCAAGAGAATCTTGGTATTGTTCAAAACATTTAAACCAAACAATAGATGGCAGTACTGGCACTCTCAGGAGCCTGACCCAGAGGTACTGCACACAAACCCAAGGTGAACACAGTTCTCTTCATCTTACCCTGTCACATTCATAGCAACAGGCAGTGCTGTCTGTCACACTCACCTTCACAGCAACAGGCAATGCTGTCACGCTGTCACCTTCACAGCAACAGGCAATGCTGTCTGTCACACTGTCACCTTCACAGCAACAGGCAATGCTGTCTGTCACACTGTCACCTTCACAGCAACAGGTAGTGCTGTCTGTCACACTGTCACCTTCACAGCAACAGCAATGCTGTCACACTGTCAGCTTCATAGCAACAGGCAGTGCTGTCTGTCACACCCTGTCAGCTTCACAGCAATAGGAATGCTGTCAGTCAGAACTAAGATAGGTTCTGTTCCCCAGAGATTATTAGTGGGATTTACTGGAGTAAATTCTCTAGCGACAGAGCTGGAACTATCAGGAAGACAGTTACAACCAAACAAGAAATCTCTTCAAATTCAACCAGTGCATCCATATATCTCCAGGTGTAGGTTCTTTCAAACTGAAAGGATGACTCATGTTTACCCAGTGATGTGATCTGCAATGTTATAGCCTGCAACAGTTCAGCAAGAAACCAGCACTAACGGAGAAGACATTTTCCAACATGGCTCAGAATCCTCTGTGTTTGGTATAACTCTCAATAACACAACAACACTGCAGCTTTGTTGTGGTGACATGGGATTGTTTAAACAGGAAAAAAGTTTTATTTATTAGTCACAAGTAAGCTTACATTAACTCTGTAATGAAGTTACTGTGAAATTTTCCCTAGTTGCCACATTCCGGCACCTGTTTGGGTCAATGCACCTAACCTGCACGTCTTTCAGACTGTGGGAGGAAACTGGAGCACCCAGAGGAAACCCACACAGACACGGGGAGAACATGCAAACACCATACAGTGACCCAAGCCAGGAATCAAACCCAAGTCCCTGGCACTGTGAGAACATAAGAACTAGGGGCAGGAGTAGGCCATCTGGCTCCTCAAGCCTCTCCGCCATTCAATAAGATCATGGCTGGTCTTTTCGTGGACTCAGCTCCACTTACCCGCCCGCTCACCATAACCCTTAATTCCTTTACTGTTCAAAACTTTATCTATCCTTGCCTTAAAAACATTCAATGAGGGAGCCTCAACTGCTTCACTCGGCAGGGAATTCCAGATTTGTGTGAAGAAGTTCCTCCTCAACTCAGTCTTAAATCTGCTCCCCCTCATTTTGAGGCCATGCCCCCTAGTTCTAGTTTCACCCGCCAGTGGAAACAACTTCCCTGCTTCTATCTTATCTATTCCCTTCATAATCTCATATGTTTCTATAAGATCTCCCCTCATTCTTCTGAATTCCAATGAGTTTGGCCCCAGTCTACTCAGTCTCTCCTCGTAAGCCAACCCTCTTAACTCCAGAATCAACCTAGTGAATCTCCTCTGCACCCCCTCCAGTGCCAGTATATCCTTTCTCGAGTAAGGAGGCCAAAACTATAGACAGTACTCCGGGGGTGGTCTCACCAGCACCTTATAGAGCAGCAATGCTAACTACTGTGCTGCCCCTTAAACAGAAACTGAAGAGAGGGAGGGAAGCAGCTTTAACATTTGGATAGCCTGGTGTGAGAGAGTGCTGCACAGCTCCTCGTTAATGCCTTTCAATAAATATTTCCAGACCGACCGATACAAATGCAATAAAGTTGTCAAAGATTTACGGGATGTCAGTGTGTGGCATTCTCCACACTCATCTGATTGACATCTTTACTGGCCTGCAACCGAGTGTAATTGTGAGATCGATAAAGACAGGAAAAGTTGAACACTTCTTTCAACTGGTTTGGATCAAAATTTTCCCGCCACACTGACACGGATGGGGGAAAATCTTCCTTAAAGGTTTTGCTCCTGTAAAAAGATGATATTGTTTTGGTGAGCCTGACGTGGGAGCGCGTGCCAAAACGGATCACAGTGCAGAGTCCGAGGAAGAATGAGAGCGGACTATCCAGTGTAAAATCCATTGGCTGAAACACTAGAACATTACACACTACAAGACAGTTTTCAACAAAAACTTTACTCACTTCAGGGGAATCTTCACTGATTATGGAATCACGGTGACCAGTGACTGGGAACATTTTCAAGTTTAAGCTACACACAGTAAATTGTTGCTCGGTTACTGGAGTTTGAACTCCCTTGTTAGGGAGGGACTGAGTGGATTGATGGATACAGTGAGCCGTGTGGTTTGATTATCATAGAATCCCCCAGTGCAGAAGGAGGCCATTTGGCCCATCAAGCCAGCACCAACAATCCCACCCAGGCACTATCCCCATAACCCCACGTATTCACCCTGCTAGTCCCCCTGACACTAAGGGGAAATTTAGCACGGCCAATCAATCTAACCCGCACATCTTTGGACTGTGGGAGGAAATTGGAGCATTTGGAGGAAACCCATGCAGACACGGGGAGAATGTGCAAATCTACACAGTGACCCAAGCTGGGAATTGAACCCTGGTCCCTGCTGTTGTGATGCAGCAATGCTGACCATTGTGCCACAGTGCCACCGGTGAGTCCCTGCAGTTTTCCCTTTCCTCAGTCATGCTATCAGCTCACACTGGAGAGACAGTCGCTTCGTTCCATCTCAACTCCTTTCTCCAACTAACCCGCCCACTGAAAGTGACCACAAGCTGGGGAGCTGTGTTCATGACCCAAGTTCATCATTTACCATTGGAACATAGGAACAGGAGGCCATTCAGCCCCTCAAGCCTCTCCCACCATTCAATTAATAGACACTGGCTGATCTATATTTATTTATTTGCTGTGAGCTCCATATCCTCTGATATTCTTCTCCATTAAAAATCGATCCATCTCTGACTCTCCCAGCCCCGTTTCCACAGCGTTTAGGGTGAGGGTCTTGGTGGTCAGAATTCCACCACCCTCTTGGTGAAAAACGTTGCTTTCTGTCTTTACTCCTGGATTTCTAGACTCCAGAAATAGTTTCCCGATCAGTTTATCATTTTAAAACACTTGGTCACATCACCTCCTCAAATCTCAGGTGTTGGGCAGCACAGTGGCACAGTAGTTAGCACAGCTGCCTCACAGCGGCAGGGACCCGGGTTTAATTCCAACCTTGGGTCACTGTCTGCACATTCTCCCCATGTCTGCGTGGGTTTCCTCCGGGTGCTCTGGTTTCCTTCCACAGTCCAAAGATATGTGGGTTAGGTGGATTGGCCATGATAAATTGACTCTAGTCTCAGGAGGGTTAGCAGGGTAAATATGTGGGGTAACTGAAATAGGGCTGGGTGGGTTTATGGATGGTGCAGACTTGATGGGCCGAACGGCCTCCTTCTGCATTTAGGGATTCTATGATTCTCACAGAGAATAGACAATCTGAATGCAAACAATATCGAGTACAGCCTCCTACTGGTAGATTTTTGACCAATGGGGGAATGAAGAGTTATAGTGGGATGGACAGACAGGAAAGTGAAGTCAGGTCATTATCAGGTCAGTCACGATCCTATCGAATGGTGGAGCAGGCCCAAAGGGCTGAATGGCTCCTTGGTTCCAACTTCAAGCTCTTGGGTTGACACAACCCCAATGCTCGCTGAGTGGTATCTCTCCCATTGTTACTCCTCAATGTTTAAGGGAGCAACTGGATTAAATAAGGGTCTCTGTTTCCTCCAGTCCATCTTTCCACAACTCATCTCAAAGTCCTTCTTGGTTCCGTTGAGCAGTTCGAGGCTATCCCTTTTAATGTCGAAGCCCAGAGTGACCAGTCTCCTGATTCGCTGCTGCACGATCTGCGTAGACAGTTCCAGAACTGCCGGGCTCGCTCTCACCTGCTCCACGGAAAACCCGTCCCGCAAAAGAGCCTCCAGGCGCCCTTCCAAAACGGGGACCGAGAAGTAGAGCAGAGTCGGGCAGTTCAGGAGGATGGTTTTCAGACCCTCATCGGTGCACTGCAGTGCCCGGTGACAGTATGCGACACAGCTCTCCATCGTACTGGGGGACAGCTCGGTTATTAACCCTTTCAGCTTGGAGAGTAGTTTCAGGCATTCAGCACTGCTGAAGCCCAGGGACCGCAGGAAGGTCAGGTTTTCGTGTGCCGTCTCTGGAGGTTTCAACAAGATATAAGGACTCTGGCTCAGCAGTTTTAGCAGCCAGGCCTGCATGTCGGCTTGGGTGCCACCCAGCTGAAGGTAGCTTTGCTGCAAGCTCTCAATCACAGCCCTGTTCTTGTCCACACTGCTGCAGAAGATCTGGGGACAGCTGGCAAGCAAGCGACTGATTATCCTTCTGTTCAGGTTTAGTGTGTGGAAATATTTGATGTTGTCCTGCCGATTCCCGTGGTTTCGGACAGTAAAAAAAGATTCCGGGAACCGCTCTACAATTCTCAGCAGCTCTTCCTCGTTGGCACACAGCTTTCCCCACACCTCCCGCTGGGCGCTGGTTTCTGCCGGTGTGCACAGGACCGCTTCGGGGTATCGTTCCAAGATGAGGGCCACCGTCTTCCCCTCCGCTCCCATTTCTTTCAAAATGTTGGCGGTTTCACTGACGTACGCCACATCGGCATGCAGTACCCAGCTCTTCAGGTGCCGAATCTTCGCCACGTCCACCGAGAGCCTGTTCAGACTCTCCACCGTCTGTCCGTTTTCCTTCCTCTCTCCGCCGCAGCCGGTGAAACGCAGACTTCCTCTGTGCAATCCCGCGGAGAATCGATGTTCTCTGCACCGTCCACCATACAACAGTCCCAGTCCAAGTATCTTCCAGAGACAACCTGTCCCGTACATTTCCCAGTCTTCGATATCACCCTGGGAGAGACAGAAAACCAACAGGGAATGTGACAAGCTCACAATGGCAGGAAGGTTAGGATGTTTAGAATTATAAATGGTAAACAGAGACAACGGCTGGAATCTTATCACCATTTTCCCATCCTGCTGCAGAGAGTGGAGATTTGGCTGGCTGCCAAATTCACCAGCCTCTCTCCAACAGCACTGTGGCGTGAACAGGCAGTAATATTGTGCCGAACATGACAGGAGGATTGGTAATGAGAGAGCCCAGATTTCATGTAAACATAGAGAAGCTATTGCACAGGAGGCCATTTGGTTCACCAAGCCTATTCTAGCTCTCTGCAAGAACAGATCAGCTGCTCCCACTCCCCTGCCCCTTCCCCATATCCTGCAGGTTTTCCCCTTCATCCAATTGTTTTTGAAAGTGACAACTGAATTTGCCCATCCCACACTCTCAGGCAGTACATTACAGATCCCAACCAACCACTGCGTACAACACCTTTGCTGCTGTTTCTTTTACCAGTCACACTGGATTTCCCTGCTTCTTTACCAATCGCACGAGGACTGTCTGGTTCATACAATGCAGAAGGCCATTCAGCCCATCGAGTCTGTACTGACCACAATCCTACCCAAGCCCTATTCCTGTAACCGCACACATTTACCCTTCTTGTCCCCCTAACACTAGGATCAATTTAGCATGGACAATCCACCTGACCCGCACATCTTTGGACTACTCAATCTTTCCATCAATGGGAAGAATTTCTCTCTATCATACCCAGACTCGTTATGCATTATCAGGACCTCCTTTCTCCTGTACTCTGTTCCTTATTAATCCAGATTCTCTATGTTTTGTTAATCACTCTCTCAACCTGACTTTTACTTTCTATTTATTCATGGGATGTGGGCATCATTGGCTAGGCCAGCATTTATTGCCCACCTCTAATTGCCCTTGAGAAGGTAGTGGTGAACCTTCTTCTTGAATCTCTGCAGTCCCTGAGGTGTAGTATACCCACAGTGCTGTTGGAGAGGGAGTTCCAGGATCTTGACCCAGCGACAGCGAAGGAATAGTGATGTATTTCCAAGTCAGGATGGTAAGTGACTTGGAGGGGAACTTGAAGGTGGTGGTGCTCCCACATGTTTGCTGCCCTTGTCCTTTGAGTGGTAGTGATTGTTGGTTTGGAAGGTGCTGCCTGAGCTTTGGTGATTTTCTGCAGTGTATCTTGTCGGCTGACACTGTTTGCTCATGGTAGAGGGAATGGATGTTTGTGGATGTGGTGCCAATCAAGTGGGCTGCTTTGTCCTGGATGGTGTCAAGTTTCTCGACTGTTAGACCTGCATTCATCCAGGCAAAGTAGGAAAGTGGAACTGATCCACTTCAGATCAGCCATGATCTTATTGAATGGCGGGACAGGCTCGAAAGGCTAGATGGCCACTCCTGCTCCTATTTCTTATGTTCTTATTCCATCACACTCCTGACTTGTGCCTTGTAGATGGTGGATAGGCTTTGGGGAGTCAGGAGGTGAGTTACTCACTGCAGGATTCCTAGCCTTTGACCTGCTCTGGTAGTTACAGTATTTATATGGCTAGTCCAGTTCTGTTTCTGGTCAACGATAACCCCTTGGATGTTGGTAGTGAGGGATTCAGCGATGGTAATGCCATTTAATGTCAAAGTTAGATTCTCTCTTGTTGGAGATGGTAATTGCATGGCACTTGTGATACATCAATGTTATTTGTCACTTGTCAGCCCAAGCCTAGATATTGTCCAGGTCTTGCTGCATTTGGACATGGGCTACTTCAGTATCTGATGCAAATGGTGCTGAGCATTGCGCAATCATTGGGAACATCCCCACTTCTGACCTTATGATGGAAGGTCATTGATGAAGCAGCTGAAGATGGTTGGGCTCTGGACACTATCCTGAGGGGCTCTGGACACTATCCTGAGGAACTCCTGCAGTGATGTCCTGGAGCTGAGATAATTGACCTCCAACTACCTCGACCAACCTGGGCCAGGTATGAAATCAAACAGCAGAACGCTTTCCTTTGAAACCCACTGATTCCAGTTTCGCTAGGGCTCCTCGATGCCATACTCAGTCAAATGCAGCCTTCATGTCAAGGGCTATCACTCTCGCCTCACCTCTGGCATTCAGCTCCTTCGTCCATGTTTGAACCAAGGCTGTGATGAGGTCAGGAGCTGAATAACCCTGGTGGAACCCAAGCCGAGCATCCGTGAGCAGTTTGTTACTGAGTAAGTGCCACTTGATAGCACTGTTGATGACCCTTTCCTGATGATCAAGAGTAGACTGATGGGGCAGTAATTGGCTGGTTTGGATTTGTCCTATTACTTGTGTATCGGACATACCTGGGCCATACTCCACATTATTGGCCAGTGTTCAATGGATTGGATATGGTGGACAGTGAGAGCCTTTTACCTCGGATGGAGATGGCTAACACAAGGGGACATAGCTTTAAATTAAGGGGTGGTAATTATAGGACGGATGTCATGGCGGGGCAGACGCGAAGGCCTACTCCTGCTCCTATTTCTTATGTCAGAGGTAGGTTCTTTACTCAGAGGGTAGTAAGGTCGTGGAATGCCCTGCCTGCAGCAGTTGTGAACTCGCCAACTTTAAGGGTGTTCAAATGGTCTATGGATAGCATTGGAATAGTTTAGGTTAGAGGGTCATTGGATTGGTTCCACTGGTTGGCGCAACATGGAGGCCGAAGGGCCTGTACTGCGCAGTAATGTTCTATGTTATAGGTGTACAGGAACAGCTTGGCTAGGGGCACAGCAAGTTCTGTAGCAGAAGTCTTCAGGGCTATAGCCAGAATATTGAAAGGTTGCATTGCCTTTGTGGAATCCAACGCCTTCAGCCATTTCTTGATATCACATGGAGTGAATCGAATTGGCTGAAGACTGACATTTGAGATGCTGGGGACCACTGGAGGAGGCCGAGATGGATCATCCACTCAGCATTTCTGTCTGAAGATTGTTGCAAATTCTTCAGTTTTTGCACTGATGTGTTGGGCTCCTCCATCATTGAGAATATTTGTGGAACTTCCTTCTCCAGTGAGTTGTTTAATTATCTACCACCGTTCATGATTGGATGTGGCAGAACTGCAGAGCTTAGGTTGGATCCATTAGTTGAGGATTCACTAAGCTGTCTATAATCTGTTGTTGCTTCTGGCTTGCCCTCCTGTACTCTTCATTGAAACAAGGTTGATCCCTTGACTTGATCGTAACAATGGAGTGGGGGGATATGCTGGGCCATGAGGTTACAGATTGTGGTTGAGAATCCCATAGAATCCCCACAGTGCAGAAGGAGACCACTGGCCCACTGTGTCTGTACCAACCCTCCAAAATAACACTGTACCTAGGCCCACTCCTCTGCCCTACCCCATAATGACACACATGGTCAATCCCCCTAACCTGCTTATCTTTGGACTGTGGGAGGAAACTGAAGCACCCAGAAGCAACCCACACAGACACGGGGAGAATGTGCAGACCCCAACATTCACTGAGGCCAGAACTGAACCCGGGTTGGATGTTAACCACTGCCTCACCCTGATGGCCCATGAGTTGCCAGATCTGTTTGAAATTTATCCCATTAAGAGTACTGTTAGTACCAAACGACACAATGGAGGGCATCCTCAACAGGACTTTGTCTCCACAAGGACTGTGTGGAGGTCACTCCAACTGATACTGTCACGGACAGATGCATCTGTGGCTGGCAGGCTGCTGCAGATAAGGTCAAGTGTACCTTTCCCTCTTGTTCCATTACTATCTGCTGCA
Organism: Prionace glauca; assembly: GCA_037974335.1. NCBI lineage: Eukaryota > Metazoa > Chordata > Chondrichthyes > Carcharhiniformes > Carcharhinidae > Prionace > Prionace glauca. Next base: position 6,576,751 of record CM075728.1, on the reverse strand, counting down.
GTCCGGGTCTAGCCGCAGTCCCAGTCTAGCTGCAGTAAAGTCCCAGTCTAGTTGCTGTCTCAATCCAGCTACAGTCCTGGTCTGGCTGCAATCCGGGTCTAGCCGCAGTCTTGGTCTGGCCGCAGTCTCGGTATGGCCACAGTCCCTGTCTAGCCGCAGTCTCGGTTTGGCCACAGTCCCTGTCTAGCCGCAGTCTCGGTCTGGCCATAGTCCCTGTCTAACCGCAGTCTCGGTCTGGCCACAGTCCCTGTCTAGCCGCAGTCTTGGTCTGGCCACAGTCCCTGTCTAGCTGCAGTCTCGGTCTGGCCACAGTCCCTGTCTAGCCGCAGTCTCGGTCTGGCCATAGTCCCTGTCTAACCGCAGTCTCGGTCTGGCCACAGTCCCTGTCTAACCGCAGTCTCGGTCTGGCCACAGTCCCTGTCTAGCCGCAGTCTCGGTCTGGCCACAGTCCCTGTCTAGCCGCAGTGTCGGTTTGGCCACAGTCCCTGTCTAACCGCAGTCTCGGTCTGGCCACAGTCCCTGTCTAGCCGCAGTCTCGGTCTGGCCACAGTCCCTGTCTAGCCGCAGTGTCGGTTTGGCCACAGTCCCTGTCTAGCCGCAGTCTCGGTCTGGCCACAGTCCCTGTCTAGCCGCAGTGTCGGTTTGGCCACAGTCCCTGTCTAGCCGCAGTCTCGGTCTGGCCACAGTCCCTGTCTAGCCGCAGTGTCGGTTTGGCCACAGTCCCTGTCTAGCCGCAGTCTCGGTCTGGCCACAGTCCCTGTCTAACCGCAGTCTTGGTCTGGCCACAGTCCCTGTCTAGCCGCAGTCTCGGTCTGGCCACAGTCCCTGTCTAGCCGCAGTCTCGGTCTGGCCACAGTCCCTGTCTGGCCACAGTCCCCAGTCCAGCTGCAGTCTAGCCGCTCTCAGTGGTTGGCCCAGGCAGGGTACTGGCTGCATCCTCGGTGTAATAGGAAGCAGAGGGTCAGGGTTGGGGAGGATTATTAACTCTGGCCCGCGGCCTGTCAGGCCTGCGGCTTTATTAATTTTGCAGCTTTACGCGGCTGAAAGTGTTAACGGCACTCCCTCTCACTGGGCCAGCACAGGCTCGATGGGCCGAGTGGGCAGTTCGTAGCCGCGGGTTGGGGGTGAATCCGACGGTGGGCCTGGGCCCGGGGCCCGGGGCCCGTGGCGCTTATCCCCCCACAATGCCGCCACGCCGAACCCCCTCCCCGGAGCCCGCTCACCTGAGCCCGAGGCCCAGCGCCTCCGGCTGTCAATCACCCGGACTCCGCCCTCGATCAAGACCCCGCCCCCTGACCGAGACCCCGCCCCCGTCCGAGACTCGCCCCAACCGAGACCCCGCCCCCTGACCGAGATTCCGCCCCTGACTAAGACCCCGCCTTCTGACTGAGACCCAGCCCGCTGAGTGACCACGCCCCCTTACTCAGACCCCGCCCCTGACTCAGACCCCGCCCCCTGGCAGACTGAATCATAAATAAGAACATAAGAAATCGGAGCAGGAAGCTGGGATGGTTCCCATGGTTTGAGTAGCTGGTGAACATTCGGCCCCTCTGCTGCTGACCCAGCCCCGACCCAATTCCTACTCCAGCCCCTGGCATTCTAGGCAACGACCCAACAGGAGATAATCACTGTCCCAAATTCTCCCTGTGCTATACACTCTGCTTCCAACTGAGACTGAACTGCATTTACATAGCGATTGTCACATCCTCAGCACCTTCCACAATCCCTTACAGCCAATGCAGCCCATTGCTGTCATGTTGGAAATTCACACTCTGCAGCCCCCTACAAAGTGCAATGTGATGACAGCCCGAAAACAGGTTTTAGTTGTGGTAATTAAGGAATCAATCTTTGCCAAAATCTCCACCCACCCCCCCCACCCCCCTAGGAACGGTTGCAACCAACGGTGAGAGAAGATTTCACCCAACAACCACACCCTGAGAGTTTAAGTCTGACACTGCACTAGGGAGGGTGCAGAGGAGACTCACCAGGATGCTGTCTGGACTGCAGCATTTCAGTTACAGAGAGGCTGGTTAGGCTGGGGTTGTTTTGGAGTAAACACAGTAAAAAGTCTGACAACACCAGGTTTTAGTCCAACCTATTTATTTGATAATATACTCACAAGCTTTCGGGGTTAGCCCCTTCGTCAGGTGAATGGAGAGTTCTGGCCTCAGACAGAGCATATAAAGCACAGACAGTTTAGAGATTACTGATTAGAATGCGAATCCTTACACCTAACCTGCTGTTCAAGACCTGAAGTGGCTGATAATGTGTGTGGAAGGAGCACTGATCACAGGTTAAAGAGATGTATATTGTCTCCAGACAGTACAGTAAGTGAGGTTTTGCAAACCCAGGCAAGTCACGGGGGTTACAGATAGTGCGACATGAACCCAAGATCCCTGTTGAGACCGTCCTCATGTGTGCGGAACTTGGCTATCAGTCTCTGTTCAGCGACTCTGCGCTGCCGTGTGTCGTGAAGACCGCCTTGGAGAATGCTTACCCGAAGGTCAGAGGCTGAATGCCCGTGACCACTGAAGTGTTCGCCAACAGGAAGGGAACAGTCTTGCCTGGTGACTCTCGAGCGATGTTCATTCATCCGTTGTCGTAGCGTCTGCATGTTTTGGAGCACAGAAGGCTGAGGGGGCTCTGATTGACAACAAGAAAATATAAAACATTATGAGGGACATGGATACGGTCAACAGGAAGGAACCTTTCCCTTTAGCAAAGGGGTCAGTAATCAGGGGACAGAGATTTAAGGTAAGGAGCATGGAGGGGATTTGAGGAAAAGCTGTTTCACCTAGTGGGGTGGTGGGTATCCAGAACTCACTGTCTGGAAGGGTGGTAGAGATGGAAACTCTCACAACATTTAAGAAGCATTTAGATGCGTGCTTGAAATGACACTGCATCCAAATTTGATCCCAGTTGATGTTATAACTGGATGGGGAGCTCCTAAAATGGAACCCTGGCTCGAAGTACCGTAACTTTTAGAAAATGTAGAGGTACAGAGTCACAGGACCGTTAATTACCCCTTCACAAGAACTATTACTCTCCCTCCACCCATCCCCCCTCCCGCAACCCCGACAAATACACACAGACTTTAAGGTTAACATGGATTACGTCTTAGGTTATATTGGTCTCAGCAACACGCAGTTGGCACGGTGGCACAGTGGTTAGCACTGCTGCCTCACGGTGCCAGAGACTCGGGTTTGATTTCACTCGAGTTGGTTCACTGCCTGTGTGGAGTTTGCACATTCTCCCTGTGTCTGTGTGGGTTTCCTCTGGGTGCTCTGGTTTCCTCCCACAGTCTGAAAGACATGCAGGTTAGGTGCATTGGCCATGCTAAATTCTTCCTCAGTGTAACCCGAACAAGTGCCAGTGTGTGGCAATTAGGGGGTTTTCACAGTAACTTCATTGCAGTATTAATGTAAGCTACTTGTGACACTAATAAGTAAACTTTAAACTTTTAAACAGTGCCTCTAAACTCACAGGTTGGCTGTGGTCAGACACTCTGAACCAAAGTCAATTTCTTTGGATTCTCCTCAAAGACCCTCCAGGTGAATCTTTTGCCAGGAGCAACTTTTTCTCATTGAATTGTGGCTTCCACACAAGTGATTTCAAATTATGCTTGCAAAAAGTTACACTTTCAAATCTTTTAAACAATGCTTTCTCTCAGCTATTTCCATCAGAGAGTTGCTTCTGGGTATGAGATCTTCCTCTTCAGAATTCCTTTCGACTGTTACACAAACTCTTCACAATTTCTTTAACAATTGATTCCCAAACTATATTAAGATGGCACCAAACTTTTGATTTACTTTTGAAGCCTGCTTTCCCACTTTAATATTTTTCCTCTTATCCAATGGTTACTCGGTTACTCCTGGTTACTCGGGGGACATAGATTCAAGGTAAAAGGGATAAAGTTTAAAGGAGATGTGAGAGACAAGTTTTTTACACAGAGGGTGGTAAGTACCTGGAATTTGCAGCCAGAGGAGGTGGTAGAAGCAGTTACAATAGCAGCATTAAAAGGCATCTTGACAGATACATAAAGAGTAGTGCACGGTGGACACAGTTGTTGGCACTGCTACCTCACAGTGCCAGTGACCCGGGTTCGATTCCGGCCTTGGGTGACTGTGGAGTTTGAACGTTCTCCCCGTGTTTGCACGGGTTCCCTCTGAATGCTCCAGTTTCCTCCCACATTCCAAAGATGTGCGGGTTAGGTTGATTGGTCATGCTAAATTTTTCCTTAGTGTGAGGGGGATTTAGTAGTGTAAATAAGTGCAGTTACAGGAATAGGGTCTGGATGGGATTGTTATCGGTGTAGACTTGATGGGCCAAATGGCCTAATGCAGCACTGTTAGGATTCTGTGATTCTAATAAGCAAGGGATAAAAGGCTTCACGTTGAGGCAAAAGGTCTTCAGTCTAGAAAGGCGTCATGTGTAGACGCAGACCTGAAGGGCCTGTTTCTGTGCTGTACTGTTCTCTTTGGTCGATCAACAGTACTTGATAACCCACTGTGCGACAGACCTCCCTGGATACAAGCTGCCTTGGCAGTTGGCGGTCTTTGTTTGGCGTGTTTTAGGTGCCAGTAATAAATCTAACCCATTTTATGTGCCCTTTTTCAGGTTTGTGGAATTTATTTACTCTTAGGAGCAGCTGTCATATTCAGAGCTGCTGTAAGAGCCACAGAGTAATCACCCTGTCAGCAGCAGATACAGAGGAGACAGACTGGCTATAGAGGCAGCTCAGACACTGGGCTCACCTCGCTCACTAGATGGTGCTCACAGCATCTCCTGGAGTTAAAGAAAGTCTGTAGGATTTTCCTATTTGACCGTCACGGGTTTTTACAAAAGAAAATGAATGTTTCACAATATCTAAAACAAAATAGAGGACTTTGTATGAATAAAAGTCCTTAGCTTCAATAGATGGGCATGGAATTGCCTGGGAATGAGAGCAGCAGAGAAGGATTTTGACACTAAAGGAAATTGCAGAGTTTTGTTCTGCAATCTTATATTTTAGCACGCTCGTTTTGTTAGCAAAGTGGCAAGTGATAGGGAGGATTAAAAACGCACACAGCCTGAAAATTGGTTAAATGTATAAAACTGTTTGTTTTATCGGATTTTTAAGGTGAGATGGGAGAGATACAAAAGGGTCCAGAGGAGTGCTGAGTGTCTGGAATGAACTGCCAGAGGTAGTAGTAGAGGTGGGTACGGTTTTGTCTTTTAAAAAGCATTTAGACATGGGTTACATGGGTCAGATGGGTATAGAGGGATGTGGGCCAAACGTGGGCAATTGAGACTAGTTTAGGGGTTTAAGAGAAAGGGGTGGCATGGACAAGTTGGGCCAAAGGGTCTGTTTAAGAACATAAGAAATAGGAGCAGGAGTAGGCCATCTAGCCCTTCGAGCCTGCCCCGCCATTCAATAAGATCATGGCTGATCTGTCGTGGCTCAGTTCCACATTCCCGCCCTCTCCCCATAACCCTTAATCACTTCTTGGCCCTGGAGGGAGTGCAGAGGAGGTTTACTCGGCTGATACCGGAGTTGAGGGGATTGAGCTATGAGGAGAGGCTGAATAAACTAGGCTTGTACTCGTTAGAGTTTAGAAGAATGAGGGGAGATCTCATTGAGACGTATAAGATGATGAATGGGATGGATAGGATAGAGGTGGAGAGACTCTTCCTGCTCAAAAAAGACAGTAGGACTAGGGGGCACAGCCTCAAGATAAAGGGGGGTGCGGTTTAGAACAGAGTTGAGGAGGAACTTCTTCACTCAAAAGGTGGTGAATCTCTGGAATTCTCTGCCCGTTGAAGTGGTGGAGGCTGCCTCGCTAAATATTTTTAAGAAACGGGTTGATGGGTTTTTGATAAGAGAAGGGATTAAGGGTTATGGGGAGAGGGCGGGAAGGTGGAGCTGAGTCACGACAGATCAGCCATGATCTTATTGAATGGCGGGGCAGGCTCGAAGGGCCAGATGGCCTACTCCTGCTCCTATTTCTTATGTTCTTATGTTCTTAACCCGCTTCTTAAAAATATTTAGCGAGGCAGCCTCCACCACTTCAACGGGCAGAGAATTCCAGAGATTCACCACCCTTTGAGTGAAGAAGTTCCTCCTCAACTCTGTTCTAAACCACCTCCCCTTTATCTTGAGGCTGTGCCCCCTAGTCCTCCTGTCTTTTTTGAGCGGGAAGAGTCTCTCCACCTCTATCCTATCCATCCCATTCATCATCTTATACGTCTCAATGAGATCTCCCCTCATTCTTTTAAACTCTAACGAGTACAAGCCTAGTTTATTCAGCCTCTCCTCATAGCTCAATCCCCTCAACTCCGGTATCAGCCTAGTAAACCTCCTCTGCACTCCCTCCAGGGCCAAAATATCCTTGCGCAGGTGCGGCCCACCATGTTGTAAACCTCTATGACTCTATATTACAACATGGGGAGGTACATTTTGCCATTAGGGTTTACAGAATTGGAAATTAAACGTTGGAATTCACAGAAGCAAATTGAATCAGCTGATGGTTTGTGGTTTGCAGGTAAAACTTCTCCTGCTGAGGGTGTGGGCTGAATTATGCTAATGGCTCAGTCATTCCTGCCATCCGCTTCAGATTACACTTCTGAATATTCGACTAATTGATTTCAGACTGAGTTCTACTCAGACTGTCCTTTCATTCACACTGGGAGTCTCTCTGTCTCCCATCTGTAGTCTGGGAGAAACACAAGTTACAAGATTGTTGTAAATAATGAGAATTTCAAACCAGAGTGTAGCTCCCATCACTTACTTCATCAATATGTTTTTCACATTTATACCCATCCCTCAGATCTTTAAGCCTTGGGGACCTGTGTATCCAGCACTATTTTCTTTCAATAACATTTCACAAGAAAATACTTACAAACTTGTCAGGCAAATGAAGTGACTTCACGCAAACCTGAAAATTCATTTCCACAATGACTCTGCATAACAAGATATGGTTCAAATAGATTACAGCGTCCCCAGACTTTGAGAAAGCTTAGAAACGAGAGGAATGCACTCTTCCGGAAAGGATTGCAGAGACCAGAGGCTCAGGATACTTAAATCTGCATTGAATCTTGATTAGACCACTGTGAACAGTCTGGTCTCCATACTGTAAGAAAGGACATAAAATCTCTACAGTGCAGAAGGAGGCCATTCAGCCCACAGCATCTGCACCAACTCCCTGACAAAGCATCCCACCCAGGCCCACAAAATTACCCTGCTAATCCCATTGATTTACACATCTTGGGACATAAAGAGATCCAATTTAGCACGGCCAATCCACCTAACCTGCACATCTTTGGACTGTGGGAGGAAACCAGAGCACCTGGAGGCTGGTTTGTGTGATGGATTGGGCTACATTCACGACCTTCTGTAGTTCCTGGCAGTCTCAGTCAGAGCAGGAGCCATGCCAGGCAACCAGAAAGAAAGCTTTCTATGGTGCATCTACAAAGGTTGGTGAGAGTCTGAGCAGAATAGAGGCATTTAGGGAAGAGCTGGATAGGCACATGAAAGATGAGAAGGTTATATTCATAGAATGAAGTGGGAAGGGATGGGAGGAAGTTGGCGTCGACAGTAACCAGTCCCACTGAAAGTAACCCCCCCACCACCACCCCCCCTCCCCCCAGCCCTGCAGCTGATGAGCAAATCAAACGGCCATTGACTTTGATGGAATGGGAAGATCCCACCAGACAATAGTGAAGGATTGGGGAATATCCCAGTCCTAAGCTGCAACATGAGTAGAATTTCAAAGCACTGTGGATAAAACCTGTCACATGCGGAGGCTAGGGGGGAGGTTTCCAGCCCCGCTGCAGCCCCCCGGCGGATAAAGTGATTCATTCAAATGTCCATTGGCTTTGGCGGCACTGGAAAATCCAGGCAGCGGAAAGTTCCGGCAGTAGGAACTAGTGTCAGATCTAAATAGCACTGAGACAGGTAAAATATACAATGCCAATGAAGGGAAGGGTTGCTTTGTCACGGATGGTATCAAACTTCTTGAGTGTTCTTGGAGGTGCACCCATCCAGGCAAGTGGGGAGTATTCCATCACATTCCTGACTTGTGTCTTGTAGGTGGTGGGCAGACTTTGGGGAGTCAGGAGGTGAGTTACTCACCGCAGAATTCCCAGCCTCTGACCTGCTCTCGTAGCCACAGTATTTATATGGCTGGGCCCAGTTAAGTTTCTGGTCAATGGTAACCTCCAGACTGTTGATGATGGGAAATGGTTAATGCCATTGAATATCAGTGCTATTTGAAAGCAAAACGTGAGAACGTGGCACCTTTGTTATTTAGTCTCCCCCTATTCTCTAACCTGACCCGACCTTCTCCTTTGTACTCCCCCTAATCCTCATTCCTTTCTCAGCAGTATGAAATCAGCACACTTCCGCCTCTCTTCAGCCCTGGAGAAGAGTCATATTGGATTTGAAACATAGGGTGGGATTCCACCCCCAGCTTCTCTCCCACCATTCTCCCCCACAAGCCCCCGCAACCACACCACCACCCCCACCGCCCCCAAACAGCAATGTGTTCTGTGCTGAAGGAGGTGGCCCACTATTCATCAGATCGTACAATCCCCACAGTGTAGGAGGAGGCCATTCAGCCCATCAAGTCAGCACCAATTCTCTGACAGAATATCTTACCCGGGTCTTCTTCCCCCACCCTCTCCCTGCTTCCCACATATTTAGCATAGAAAGAAGATAGGAGCAGGAGGAGGCCAATTGGCCCTTCGAGCCTACTCCATTCGTTACGATTGTAACAACTCCACGGAGGCAAAAGCCCCAAGTTACTTTATTTATGCCATACATCCGTACACAGCCAGCTCTCCAGTTGCTCCGTGCGGAATGCAGGCTGGGAGTCTGACACACCTGCTTTAAAACAGGGAGCCCGAGACTCCCTGGCTTAACCATCTATTAGGATGTAGTTCATACTCTAACAGGCCAATGAGGTTTCATTGGCCTGGCTGAAGTCATCACAATGATCATGGCTGATCGTCCAACTCAATAGCCTAACCCTGCTTTCTCCCCATAACCTTTGATCCCATTCACCCCAAGTGCTTTATCTAGTGCTATATCTAGAAAATTTTAATTTTCTTTAAAAGGAAGTATTGATTCTACAAGCCCTCCCCCACCCCTCTCTCTCCCTGCATTACTTCATTTCTGAAAGGGCTACTTACTGCCATTGTAACCTGAGTAACTTGGGGTTTTTGCCTCCGTGGAGTTATTACAATCGTAACGAATGGAGTAGGCTCGAAGGGCCAAATGGCCTCCTCCTGCACCAATCTTCTTTCTATGCTAAATATGTGGGAAGCAGGGAGAGGGTGGGGGAAGAAGACCCGGGTAAGATATTCTGTCAGAGAATTGGTGCCGACTTGATGGGCTGAATGGCCTCCTCCTACACTGTAGGGATTGTACGATCTGATGAATAGTGGGCCACCTCCTTCAGCACAGAACACATTGCTGTTTGGCCTTCATAGCGAGGGGGGTTGAATATAAAAGTAGGGAGGTCTTGCTGCAGCTGTATAGGGCATTGGTGAGGCCGCAGCTGGAGTACTGTGTGCAGTTTTGGGCGCCGTACCTGCGCAAGGATATTTTGGCCCTGGAGGGAGTGCAGAGGAGGTTTACTCGGCTGATACCGGAATTGAGGGGATTGAGCTATGAGGAGAGGCTGAATAAACTAGGCTTGTACTCGTTAGAGTTTAGAAGAATGAGGGGAGATCTCATTGAGACGTATAAGATGATGAATGGGATGGATAGGATAGAGGTGGAGAGACTCTTTCCGCTCAAAAAAGACAGTAGGACTAGGGGGCACAGCCTCAAGATAAAGGGGAGGCGGTTTAGAACAGAGTTGAGGAGGAACTTCTTCACTCAAAGGGTGGTGAATCTCTGGAATTCTCTGCCCGTTGAAGTGGTGGAGGCTGCCTCGCTAAATATTTTTAAGAAACGGGTTGATGGGTTTTTGATAAGAGAAGGGATTAAGGGTTATGGGGAGAGGGCGGGAAGGTGGAGCTGAGCCACGACAGATCAGCCATGATCTTGTTGAATGGCGGGGCAGGCTCGAAGGGCCAGATGGCCTACTCCTGCTCCTATTTCTTATGTTCTTATGTTCTTATGATACAATAATCTCCGGTAGAGTTGAGCATACTGGTTACTGCAGTAACCAGGCAACAAGGAACATAGAACATTCCAGCGCAGTACAGGCCCTTTGGCCCTCGATGTTGCGCCGACCAGTGGAACCAATCCAATGACCATCTAACCTAAACTGTTCCAATGTTATCCATATGCCTATCCACTGACCATTTGAATGCCCTGAAAGTTGGCGAGTCCACAACTGCTGCAGGCAGGGCATTCCACGCCCTTACTACCCTCTGAGTAAAGAACCTACCTCTGACATCCGTCCTATATTTATCACCTCTCAATTTAAAGCTATGTCCCCTCGTATTAGCAGACTGAGCATGGCCAATCCATGTGACCTGCACATCAGTGGACACAAAGGGGCAATTTTAGCAAGGCCTCGGTCACTCCTCTGAACATTCTGGGTCTTGGGAGGAGTTACACCCAGCTGACCCCAAGGTGACGCAAACAGAATCCAGAGTCTGGTTTCTACACGGTTACATGGAAATAAAATACTGCAGATGCTGGAATCTGAAACAGAAAATGTTGGAAAAACTCAGCAGGTTTGACAGCATCTGTGGAGAGAGAATAGAGCCAATGTTTCGAGTGGTTATCCAGATTTGAAACATTGGTTCCACGCAGTTAGCCAGCCTCACTGCAGCACTGAAGAACCTGTACATAGACTAACAATGGATCAGTCACAGTGAAACACCTGGTTCTGACACACAATAGTCCTTTCACTGGATCTTTAACAAGTTAGCAATTAATTAAAGTTCAACCCAAAAATGTCTTTGCATCACAGAATCCCTACAGTGCAGAAGGAGGCCATTCTGCCCATCGAGTCTGCACTGACAACAATCCCTCCCAGCCCCTATCCCCATAACCCCACATATTTATCCCGCTAATCCCTCTAACCTAGGCATTCCGGGACACTAAGGGGCAATCTTGCACAGCCAATGCACCAAATCTGCACATCTTTGGACAGTGGGAGAAAACCCTCGCAGACACAGGGAGAACGTGCAGACTCCACATAAACAGTGACCTGAGGCCGGAATCGAACCTGGGTCCTTGGTGTTGTGAGGCAGCAGTGCTAACCAGTGTGCCACCCCAAATGACACAAATTTAAGAAAGACAGTGTAAAAATCTTAGTGGGGTTTTGGAATCTGAGGGTGGCTCATTACAAAGCACATTTCTCTAAAGTAAAGTTTATTTATTTGACACAAATAAAGCTTATATTAACACTGCAATGAAGTTACTGTGAAATTCCCCTAGTCGCCACAATCCAATGCCTCTTTGGTTAAATGCACATAACCAGCACGTCTTTCAGAATGCGGGAGGAGACCGAAGCACCCAGAGGAAACCCATGCAGACATGGGGGGAATGTGCAAACTCCACGCAGACAGTGACCCAAAGCTGGGAATCGAACCCAGGTCCCTGGCGCTGTGAAGCCTCTGCAAGACGTGCTGGATCATCAACACAGATGCTGTCATCTCACATGACAGCACCATCCATCAGGTACATACACTTGCAGCTTGGCTAATGTTGTCTACCTGATACGCTGCAGGAAAGGATGTTTGGAGGCATGGTACATTGGGGAGACGGTGCAGACGCTACGACAACGGATGAATGAACATCGCTCGACAATGACCAGGCAGGATTGTTCTATTCCTGTTGGGAACACTTCAGAGGTCTCTGATGGCCTCTGATGTTCGGGAAAGCATTCTCTGAGGCAGCCTTCGCGACACACGACAACGCAGAGTCGCTGAGCAGATACTGATAATGTGGGTATGCCGGCGTTGGACTGGCGTAAACACAGTAAAAAGTCTGACAACACCAGGTTTTAGTCCAACCAATTTATTTGATAATATACTCACAAGCTTTCGAGGGGACTGCCTCTTCGTCAGGTGAATGGAGAGTTCTGGCCTCAGACAGAGCATATAAAGCACAGACAGTTTAGAGATTACTGATTAGAATGCGAATCCTTACACCTAACCTGCTGTTCAAGACCTGAAGTGGCTGATAATGTGTGTGGAAGGAGCACTGATCACAGGTTAAAGAGATGTGTATTGTCTCCAGACAGTACAGTAAGTGAGGTTTTGCAAACCCAGGCAAGTCACGGGGGTTACAGATAGTGCGACATGAACCCAAGATCCCTGTTGAGACCGTCCTCATGTGTGCGGAACTTGGCTATCAGTCTCTGTTCAGCGACTCTGCGCTGTCGTGTGTCATGAAGGCCGCCTTGGAGAATGCTTCACACGACAGCGCAGAGTCGCTGAACAGAGACTGATAGCCAAGTTCCGCACACATGAGGACGGTCTCAACAGGGATCTTGGGTTCACGTCACACTATCTGTAAACCCCCACAACTTACCTGGGCTTGCAAAATCTCACTAACTGTCCTGGCTGGAGACAATACACATCTCTTTAACCTGTGTTTAACCCTCTCTCCACTCACATTGTCTGTATCTTTAAGTCTTAATTACCTGTAAAGACTCGCAATCCAACCATTATTTTGTAAATTGAGTTTGTGTCTTTTTCTGCCCTGTTTGTGAACTGAAATCCCACTCAGCTGATGAAAGCTGGTGGCTTTTGCCACCAAATAAACCTGTTGGACTTTAACCTGGTGTGGTGAGACTTCTTACTGAGAAGCAGCAGTGTTAAGTACTGTGCCACCATGCCGCCCAAGATGTCACTTACCAGGTAACAATCTGCAGGTACTGATTATCCACCGTTCCTCATTCTTATTCTTAAATCTTTTCTTCCTCTTTATTCATTAAATGCGAGAACTGATGGAGTAACAGGATTTACACTGGCCATTGTCGCAATAACTCTGCCTACTAAATCACAAATCTACCTCTTGCCTTGAATTCCTGCTGCGAAGTAGCTGTTATCTTCCCCTCGTTTGAATATATTTGCCCAGCAATTGGATATTTCGCACTTACACCTAGGAGATTCCGAAGAAAGATAAATTTAAAGATTTGAAGGGGCTGTTGTGAGATGTTGTGCTCTGTAATAAATCACACTCAGAATCAAACAGGCCCCTGAAACTCAGACTGTTCACTGCCATATCGCTGGAGATTTTTTTCCCCTCGCTCACTTGCTTTTACACTGTTGTGCGAAACGGAGGTTGTCTTTATTGTGCTATGATTTATCAGGTTGTTAATCTCTCTTGCTCACAAGCAGAGTACAGGACATTACTCTCACTGAGTAATCACTTAAAGTCCTGTTTGTTTAGCCAGCAAGAGGTCGGCGTTCAGTGTTAATGAGGCCAATGATAGAACACAGAGTTGGCAGTAGATTGAATCAGTGTCCTGGGAATTTTAACAGCCCGGTATTAATAATCTGATTACTGCGAGGCGGTGGGCAAAAAAAAATCTACCAGGAGTCTCAGAGCAATGCTGATTGAACGTTTTTCATTTGCAAGGATTTTTCTTTCTTATTTCTGGATTGAATCAGGAAATATAACGTTGTTACCAGCCTGTGCACCAGCTAGGAGGGCTGAGTGTTCTGCTGCTGGGGTGATGTTATTTAGTGGGAGAATGATGACTGCTCTGATAATACTGGGCAGACTGGCTCCACAGGTATTAAAGAGGCTCCCACATGTGTGTGAGTGTGGGTGTGTGTGTGTGGGTATGTGTATGTGGGGCTGGTGTGTGTGTGTGTGTGTGTGGTGGGGTGGGGGAGGTTTTGTGTGCGTGTGTGTGTGTGGTGGGGGTGTTTTGTGTGTGTGTGTATGTGAGTCAGCGTGTGAGTATGTGTGTGTGTCTGTCTGTGTGTGTGAGAGTGTGGGGGGGATTGTATATGTGTGTGTGTGAGTGTGGGGGGAATTGTGTGTGCCTGAGTCTGTGTATGTGTGTGTGAATCTGTGCGTGTGTGTGTCTGAGTCTGTGTGTGTGTGTGTGAATCTGTGTGTGTCTATGTCTGTGTCTGTGTGTGTGAATCTGCGTGTGTGTGTCTGAGTCTGTGTGTGTGTGTGTGAATCTGTGTGTGTCTATGTCTGTGTCTGTGTGTGTGAATCTGCGTGTGTGTGTCTGAGTCTGTGTGTGTGTGTGTGAATCTGTGTGTGTCTATGTCTGTGTCTGTGTGTGTGAATCTGTGTGTGTGTGTCTGAGTCTGTGTGTGTGTGTGTGAATCTGTGTGTGTCTATGTCTGTGTCTGTGTGTGTGAATCTGCGTGTGTGTGTCTGAGTCTGTGTGTGTGTGTGTGAATCTGTGTGTGTCTGTGTCTATGTCTGTGTGTGTGAATCTGCGTGTGTATATGTGTGTTGTTCCTGGTTAAGGTCGTCCCCGTGCATGCGAAACTTGGCTATCCATTTCTGCTCAGCGATTCTGCGTTAGAAACATTTCTAACCAAAAGAGAAAATGCTGGAAAATCTCAGCGGGTCTGGCAGCATGCGTAAGGAGAGAAAAGAGCTGACGTTTCGAGTCCAGGTGACCCTTTGTTAAAGCTAAAATACGTAGAAAGGAACACGCAACGACAATGACCGGGCAGGAGTGTGTCCTTCCTGTCGGGGAACACTTCAGCAGTCAGGGTAAGCGTTCCCTAAGGTGGCCTTCAAAACAGCGCAGAGTCGCTGAGCAGAGAGTGATAGCCAAGTTCCGCACACACGAGGATGGCCTCAACCAGGATCTTGGGTTCATGTCACACTATCTGTAACCCCCACGACTTGCCTGGGTTTGCAACATCTCACTAACTGTCCCAGCTGGAGACAGTACACTCCCCTGGATTACTAATCCAGCAACAATATCACCACTAGGCTGTTGCAGAATCACAGCCATGTGATTGGCTCTTAACTGCTTTCTGAAATGGCTGAGCTACTCTGTTGATTTGGTTTGATTTATTATTGTCGTGTGTGTTAACATACAGTGAGAAGTATTGTTTCTCGTGCGCTATACAGACAAAGCATACCATTCATAGAAAAGAAAAGGAGAGATTGCAGAATGCAGTATTATGGTCATAGCGAGGGTGTAGAGAAAGATCAACTTAATGCGAGGTAGGTCCATTCCAAGGCAGCAGGAAGTGTAGACAGAGTCAATAGGTGGGAGGCTGGTTTGAGTGAGGGAGTATTGCTCTGTCAGAGGATCAATACTGAGGGAGCGGCGCCCTGTCAGAGGATCAATACTGAGGGAGTGCCGCACTGTCAGCGGGTCAGTGCTGAGGGAGTGCCACACTGTCAGAGGGTCAGTGCTGAGGGAGCGCCGCACTGTCAGAGGGTCAGTACTGAGGGAGCGCCGCACTGTCAGAGGGTCAGTGCTGAGGGAGTGCCGCACTGTCAGAGGGTCAGTACTGAGGGAGTGCCGCACTGTCAGAGGGTCAGTGCTGAGGGAGTGCTGCACTGTCAGAGGGTCAGTGCTGAGGGAGTGCCGCACTGTCAGACGGTCAGTGCTGAGGGAGTGCTGCACTGTCAGAGGGTCAGTGCTGAGGGAGTGCTGCACTGTCAGAGGGTCAGTGCTGAGGGAGTGCCGCACTGTCAGAGGGTCAGTGCTGAGGGAGTGCCGCACTGTCAGAGGGTCAGTACTGAGGGAATGCTGCACTGTCAGAGGGTCAGTACTGAGGGAATGCTGCACTGTCAGAGGGTCAGTGCTGAGGGAGTGCCGCACTGTCAGAGGGTCAGTGCCGAGGGAGTGCCGCACAGTCAGAGGGTCAGTACTGAGGGAGTGCCGCACTGTCAGAGGGTCAGTGCTGAGGGAGTGCTGCACTGTCAGAGGGTCAGTGCTGAGGGAGTGTCGCACTGTCAGACGGTCAGTGCTGAGGGAGTGCTGCACTGTCAGAGGGTCAGTGCTGAGGGAGTGCTGCACTGTCAGAGGGTCAGTGCTGAGGGAGTGCCGCACTGTCAGAGGGTCAGTGCTGAGGGAGCGCCGCACTGTCAAAGGGTCAGTGCTGAGGGAGTGTCGCACTGTCAGAGGGTCAGTGCTGAGGGAGCGCCGCACTGTCAGAGGGTCAGTGCTGAGGGAGTGCCGCACTGTCAGAGGGTCAGTGCTGAGGGAATGCTGCACTGTCAGAGGGTCAGTGCTGAGGGAGCGCCGCACTGTCAGAGGGTCAGTGCTGAGGGAGTGCCGCACTGTCAGAGGGTCAGTGCTGAGGGAGTGCCGCACTGTCAGAGGGTCAGTGCTGAGGGAGCGCCGCACCGTCAGAGGGTCAGTGCTGAGGGAGCGCCGCACTGTCAGAGGGTCAGTGCTGAGGGAGTGCCGCTCTGTCAGAGAGTCAGTGCTGAGGGTGTGCTGCACTGTCAGAGGGTCAGTGCTGAGGGAGTGCCGCACTGTCAGAGGGTCAGTGCTGAGGGAGCGCCGCACTGTCAGAGGGTCAGTGCTGAGGGAGTGCCACACTGTCAGAGGGTCAGTGCTGAGGGAGCGCCGCACTGTCAGAGGGTCAGTACTGAGGGAATGCTGCACTGTCAGAGGGTCAGTACTGAGGGAATGCTGCACTGTCAGAGGGTCAGTACTGAGGGAGCTCCGCACTGTCAGAGGGTCAGTGCTGAGGGAGCGCCGCACTGTCAGAGGGTCAGTGCTGAGGGAGTGCCGCACTGTCAGAGGGTCAGTACTGAGGGAGTGCCGCACTGTCAGAGGGTCAGTGCTGATGGAGTGCTGCACTGTCAGAGGGTCAGTGCTGAGGGAGTGCCGCACTGTCAGAGGGTCAGTGCTGAGGGAGCGCCGCACTGTCAGAGGGTCAGTACTGAGGGAATGCTGCACTGTCAGAGGGTCAGTACTGAGGGAATGCTGCACTGTCAGAGGGTCAGTGCTGAGGGAGTGCCGCACTGTCAGAGGGTCAGTACTGAGGGAGTGCCGCACTGTCAGAGGGTCAGTGCTGGGGGAGTGCCGCACTGTCAGAGGGTCAGTGCTGAGGGAGTGCCGCACTGTCAGAGGGTCAGTGCTGAGGGAGTGCCGCACTGTCAGAGGGTCAGTACTGAGGGAGAGCCGCACTGTCAGAGGGTCAGTGCTGAGGGAGTGTCGCACTGTCAGAGGGTCAGTACTGAGGGAGAGCCGCACTGTCAGAGGATTAGTGCTGAGGGAGTGCCGCACTGTCAGAGGGTCAGTGCTGAGGGAGTGCCGTACTGTCAGAGGGTCAGTGCTGAGGGAGTGCCGCACTGTCAGAGGGTCAGTGCTGAGGGAGTGCCGCACTGTCAGAGGGTCAGTGCTGAGGGAGCGCCGCACTGTCAGAGGGTCAGTGCTGAGGGAGCGCCGCACTGTCAGAGGGTCAGTGCTGAGGGAGCGCCGCACTGTCAGAGGGTCAGTACTGAGGGAATGCTGCACTGTCAGAGGGTCAGTACTGAGGGAATGCTGCACTGTCAGAGGGTCAGTACTGAGGGAGCGCCGCACTGTCAGAGGGTCAGTGCTGAGGGAGTGCCGCACTGTCAGAGGGTCAGTGCTGAGGGAGTGCCGCACTGTCAGAGGGTCAGTGCTGGGGGAGTGCCGCACTGTCAGAGGGTCAGTGCTGAGGGAGTGCCGCACTGTCAGAGGGTCAGTGCTGAGGGAGCGCCGCACTGTCAGAGGGTCAGTACTGAGGGAGTGCCGCACTGTCAGAGGGTCAGTGCTGAGGGAGTGTCGCACTGTCAGAGGGTCAGTACTGAGGGAGTGCCGCACTGTGGGAGGGTCAGTGCTGAGGGAGTGCCGCACTGTCAGAGGGTCAGTGCTGAGGGAGTGCCGCACTGTCAGAGGGTCAGTACTGAGGGAGTGCCGCACTGTCAGAGGGTCAGTGCTGAGGGAGCGCCGCACTGTCAGAGGGTCAGTGCTGAGGGAGTGCCGCACTGTCAGAGGGTCAGTGCTGAGGGAGAGCCGCACTGTCAGAGGGTCAGTGCTGAGGGAGTACCGCACTGTCAGAGGGTCAGTGCTGAGGGAGTGCCGCACTGTCAGAGGGTCAGTGCTGAGGGAGCGCCGCACTGTCAGAGGGTCAGTGCTGAGGGAGTGCCGCACTGTCAGAGGGTCAGTGCTGAGGGAGTGCCGCACTGTCAGAGGGTCAGTACTGAGGGAGTACCGCACTGTCAGAGGGTCAGTGCTGAGGGAGTGCCGCACTGTCAGAGGGTCAGTGCTGAGGGAGTGCCGCACTGTCAGAGGGTCAGTGCTGAGGGAGTGCCGCACTGTCAGAGGGTCAGTGCTGAGGGAGTGCCGCACTGTCAGAGGGTCAGTGCTGAGGGAGTGCCGCACTGTCAGAGGGTCAATGCTGAGGGAGCGCCGCACTGTCAGAGGGTCAGTGCTGAGGGAGTGCCGCACTGTCAGAGGGTCAGTGCTGAGGGAGTGCCGCACTGTCAGAGGGTCAGTGCTGAGGGAGTGCCGCACTGTCAGAGGGTCAGTGCTGACGGAGTACCGCACTGTCAGAGGGTCAGTGCTGAGGGAGTACCGCACTGTCAGAGGGTCAGTGCTGAGGGAGTGCCGCACTGTCAGAGGGTCAGTGCTGAGGGAGTGCCGCACTGTCAGAGGGTCAGTGCTGAGGGAGTGCCGCACTGTCAGAGGGTCAGTGCTGAGGGAGTGCCGCCCTGTCAGAGAGGTGACAGCTCCTTAAAAGTAATTCCTGGCTCTGGAGCACTTTGAAGTGTCCTCAGTCCTGAAGAGTGGCGCTGAAACACCAGTCCTTGTTTAGTAGAATGTAATCAGGAGAGTGCCTGTGCCGAGCGGGCCCTGAGCGATGTTTCCCTGTGAAAGGCAGAGTACTGTCTTTCGAGATGTAGATGATGCTCAGAAGCAGACGGAATATGTTGGAGTAAGGGCCATAAGTCATTCAGCTCCAATTAGATCTCATCTGCCTGTCTCCTGTTCTAAAGGAACACTGACATTTCCCTGAGTATTCGTGGGGAATGAAATGAGATCTCACTGCAGCATTGGAGAGCACCTTATGTATTGACACTTACAAAGACACAATAATGCCAAGAGTCTGGCAGCAGCTTGAAGCTTTTTTCTGTTCTGACAAAGTATCTCATCCTTTCCTGTAGCAATGTGCATTCTCCAACTTTACCACAAAAACAATTTCCATTTATATAATGCCTGCGACGTAACAAGATGTCCCACAACGCTGCACTGGAGCTTTATCAGACAGATATTGAGACTGAGTCTCACACGGGGATATCAGGAGGTGGTAATAAAGTCCGAGTAACGGTGCTGATAATGGATGAATAATCCAGAGATTCTGGGATTCAGGGACGTGGATTCAAGCCATGGCAGACGGCGAAATGTGAACTTAGTAACAATCTGATATTTTAGGGGTGGCATGGTGACACAATGGTTAGCACTGCTGCCTTCCAGCTCCAGAGACTCGGGTTCGATTCCTGGCTTGGGTCACTGTCTGTGTGGAGTTTGCACATTCTCTCCATGTCTGCGTGAGTTTCCTCCGGGTGCTCCAGTTTCCTCCCAACGACGTGTAAATCAGGTGGATTGGCCATGCAAAATTGCCCGTTGGTGTCCAAAGATGTATAGGTTAGAGGTAAATGTGTGGGGTTACCGGTACGCAAGGCAGGAATTGTTGCAGTAGTGAAGTCCAGAGGCAACAGCATAGAACCCTACAGTGCAGAAACAGGCCCTTCGGCCCATCGAGTCTGCACCGAACACAATCCCACCCAGACCCTATCCCCATATCCCTACACATTTACCTGCTAATCCCTCTAACCTACACATCCCAGGACACTAAGGGGCAATTTTTAGCATAGCCAATGAACCTAACCCGCACATCTTTGGACTGTGGGAGGAAACCGGAGCACCCGGAGAAAACCCACGCAGACACGAGGAGAATGTGCAAACTCCACACAGGCAGTGACCCGAGCCGGGAATCGAACCCAGGACCCTGGAGCTGTGAAGCAGCAGTGCTAACCCACTGTGCCACCGTGCCGCAGTATGGGTGTGAGCAGTGGGTGGGTGAGCCGGGAGAGGGCGGGAGGCAGGTGCAGTTACCCAGGTGGAAACAGGTTTCCAGGTGACGGGCTGGGTTATGGACTGGATGTTCGACTCGGTATCCAAGCCGGGAATCAAACCCGGGTCCCTGGCGCTGTGAGGCAGCAGTGCTAACCCACTGTGCCACCGTAGAAAGGGTTCGGAAAATACTTCTGAGCCTGGTTCCAGGGACGAGGGTCTTTGTTATGTGGGTGGGTTGGGAAGCTGGGGCTGTCCTCGATGGAGCGAAGGTCGTGAGGAGATTTGTCAGAGGTGTTAAGAATCATGAGGGATTGGAGCAGAGTAGATCAAGAAAAACTGTTCCCATTGGTGGAAGAATCGAGAACCAGATGGTGCAGATTTGAGGTGATTGGCAAAGGAAGCGTTGATGACAGGAGAAAAAAGGCTATCGTGCAGCGAGTGATTAGGGTTTGGAACGCACTGCCTGCGAGCGCGGTGGAAACAGGTGCAGTTGTGATTTTCCAACAGGAATTGGATGAAATCCTGAAATGAAAACTGTTGCAAAGTTTCAGGGAAAGACCAGGGGAGTGGGATTGGCTGAGTCATTTCTTACAGGGACTGGGATGGACAGTATGAGTGAATGGCCTCCTTTAGTGCACTGAGCACTAAAGTAAGTCCATGGTTCTATAGATCAGCCATTTCCATTCTCCTCCTCTTGCCCTCTCTCCTGTGAATTTATGTTGTGTCTCTCTCTGCCACTGAGACTCTTCTTAACACCCATCAGTTTGACTCAGCTCTCTGTCACCCTCTGGATACCCTTCGTCTGATTATGTCTCCTGCTGTAAAAAGAAATAAATATGGCATTCTTGCGAATCTTTTCATCTTGCACGCATCAGGACAGATTCATAAGAATGCCATATTACAAAGTGAACAGTGATTTATATTGCATTAGAAAAGGCTGCTGATTGGTTGGCAAGCGAATTTCGATTGGTCAAGATGTTGCCATGGAGAATGCACTAGGGAACAGTTAACTGCCAAGCTTTTCTTTTAATTCAATCCAGACAAGTTGATCTGATTAGTCTAGGCATTGCCAGGGAGAATGCGCTAGGGAGTAGAGGATTTTCACAGTCACTTCATTGCAGTATTAATGTAAGACTACTCATGACACTAATAAATAAACTGCCAGGCTTTCATTTAAATTCATAGAGCCCTACAGTGCACAAAGAGGCCCTTCGGACAATTGAGTCTGCACCGAACACAGTCCCACCCAGGCCCTACCCCCATATCCCTACATATTGTACCACTAATTCCTCTAACCTACACCCCGGACACTAAGGGGCAATTCCTTAGCATAGCCAACCAACCTAACCCGCATATCTTTGGACTGTGGGAGGAAATATAAAAGTAGGGAGGTCTTGCTGCAGCTGTATAGGACATTGGTGAGGCCGCAGCTGGAGTTCTGTGTGCAGTTTTGGGCGCCGCACCTGCGCAAGGATATTTTGGCCCTGGAGGGAGTGCAGAGGAGGTTTACTAGGCTGATACCGGAGTTGAGGGGATTGAGCTATGAGGAGAGGCTGAATAAACTAGGCTTGTACTCGTTAGAGTTTAGAAGAATGAGGGGAGATCTCATTGAGACGTATAAGATGATGAATGGGATGGATAGGATAGAGGTGGAGAGACTCTTCCCGCTCAAAAAAGACAGTAGGACTAGGGGGCACAGCCTCAAGATAAAGGGGAGGCGGTTTAGAACAGAGTTGAGGAGGAACTTCTTCACTCAAAGGGTGGTGAATCTCTGGAATTCTCTGCCCGTTGAAGTGGTGGAGGCTGCCTCGCTAAATATTTTTAAGAAGCAGGTTGATGGGTTTTTGATAAGAGAAGGGATTAAGGGTTATGGGGAGAGGGCGGGAAGGTGGAGCTGAGTCACGACAGATCAGCCATGATCTTATTGAATGGCGGGGCAGGCTCGAAGGGTCAGATGGCCTACTCCTGCTCCTATTTCTTATGTTCTTATGTTCTTAAACCGGAGTACCCAGAGGAAACCCACGCAGACACGAGGAGAATGCGCAAACCCCACACAGACAGTGACCCAAGACGAGAATTGAACCCAGGAGCTGTGAAGCAGCAGTGCTAACCCACTGTGCTACTGTGCTGCCCAATTCAATCCAGGCAAGTCAACTCTGATTGGTCAAGGTGTTGCCATGGAGAATGCACCAGAGAACAGTTAACTGCCAAGATTTTGTTCAGATTCAAAGCGGGTAAGTGGACTGATTGGTTGAGGCATGGCCGGGGGGGGGGGAGTGAACCAGTCATTTGGTTGGCAATCTGGATTGATAGCCCAGTGACGTTACTGTTAGTTCACTGCCTCTTCTCTTTGTGTCTAATGTATGGCATTAAACTCAACACAACCACTGGAGGATTGAACTTATCGCTGCCAGGGATCTGGGCAAAAACAGAAATGATACGGCTTTTCCAAACAACCATCAGCCCACTTCCTGAATACAGCTGGATGGTTCTGTTTGTTCACGGAGCATCCCCAGGGGTTGAACTGATCCAGGGGTCACAACACAGTTTTGACCACAATGAACTCTCTCCCTCCAATAATCTGGTAGATTGGGCGGTTCAGTAATTGCCTCCCCAGAGCATGCGGACAGACGGATCTATCTTCCACAGATCTCATCAGCTGCCCTTAACTTACACTCCCTTTGTGTATGTGAGTGTGTGTGTGTGTGTGTGAGAGAGGGTTGAGCAAATAAGGGCAGACCTCTCACACAGAGTGGGGGGAAAAGCAGAGTCATTGATGACAACAGTGCTTGCAAAGTCAGTGGATAGCACCTCAGCTGGCTAATGCAGAATAAACCTGAGCGAGCTATCGATTCAGAGAGGAAGAAGAAGCCAGCCTTTGACAAGTAGGATTCCTTACAGGATACAGGGGGCTGGAGGTGGATTGTTTACATCCTATGTAAATATAGGGAAGGGTTTCCTAGGAGCAGCGTGAACAGCAGTTGTCTGCCACAGGCTCAACTATATGTGTTTGAGAGAGAGAGAGAGAGAGAGACAGGATTTGTCTAACAGCACCGTGTAACAGAGTTATCTCCTAGTGTCTTTCTGAAGAGTGACAGACACTAACTAGTTTCTGCGCAGTTTATTGTGACTGAGGGGCAGCAACAAGGTAGGATTTTTTTTTTTGCTATCGAAACGTTTGCACTTGTTTTTGGTGATTTGGATTTAACATTGGGGGGTGGGGGGGGGGTAAGAAATGGCCTCAGGATCTGCAATTCTCTTGTTATCGTTCGGCAGGTTTTATGATGGGAGGGAATCAGCCTGCCATTTACACTGTGGGGGGAGCTTATCCAACCCATTGAACTCTGCCTGAGACCTCAGTGCCTGGGTTGTGGGCAGGGTGGGGGGCATGTGTTTGCCACAGTGTGACACTGGGGCTGTTTGGGGGGGAGACCCCCCCCCTCCTCTTCTCCCACAGCTTCCCCGGGTTCAAATCCCACTGCAGCTGAAGGGGAAATTGAATTTTAGATCCAATAAATCAGCCCTGATGGAATGTGCTGCTCAAATACCCCCCCCCCCCCCTTCCCCCAATGGGAGATACACTGTGGTCAATCCACGCACAGCAAGATCCCACACGAGGGATGTAATTGTTGGTGGGGCAGGTCGGGGTGGGGGGGAGTGAATATTGTCCAGGACAACCTTGGGTGGGAGCGGGAGAAAGATAGTGAACCCCCCCCCACCCCACCCCACCCAGCCTTTCTTCCCCAATCGAGAAGCCGGCGTTGGACTGGGGTGGGCGCAGTAAGAAGTCTCGCAACACCAGGTTAAATTCCTTCCGGTTTATTTGGTAGCACGAGCTTTCGGAGCACTGACTCACTCACCCAATGAAAGGACGGCGCTCCCAAAAGCTGGTGCTATCAAATAAACCAGACGGACTTTAAGAAGTCTCACACAACACCAGGTTACTGGCCAACAGAGTCCCTCAGATAAAAACAGAAACTGCTGGTAAACTCAGTGGGTCTGGCAGCTTCTGCACAGAGAGAGAGAGACGGAGTTAAAGTTTCTGTTCTGTATGACCCTTCTACACAACTGTTTCTGAAGATTCATATTGGTCTCCAAACAGTCACTCTGTGTCTCTCCCCACAGCCGCTGCCAGACCTGCTGAACTTTTCCAGCATTTCCTGTTTAAATTCTAGATTTCCAGCATTCTCAGATCTTTACCATGAAATGTAGGAGCAGAAGTAGGCCATTCAGCCCATCGAGTCTGCTCTGCCAATTCTAGAAGACCAGGAGTAATCTGGCTGCAATAATCCTCAACTCCATTTCCCAGCTTCTCCCCAGTGCCCCGGGTTCCCTCACTGATAAAACTGCTCTCCCATTTTGCTCTTATTTAAATATCCCTGGCAAATTTTCCAATCTTATTAACTGCAGAGTGGAGCCAGGGGTCCTTCCTGTCCTGCTGTGGGTCCATGAATGTGTTAAACCTATTGCAGAGAGGTCTGGATTGATACTGTGTGTGTGTGAATCTCACTATCCCAGTCTCTTTCTCTCTCTCTCTGGGCTGTGTGAGTCTCATTACCCCAGTCTGTCTGTCTCTCTCTGTGGGCTGTGTGAGTCTCTCTGCCCCAGTCTCTCTCTCTCTCTCTCTGGGCTGTGTGAGTCTCACTACCACAGTCTCTCTCTCTCTGTGGGCTGTGTGAGTCTCACTACCACAGTCTCTCTCTCTCTGGGCTGTGTGAGTCTCACTACCACAGTCTCTCTCTCTCTGTGGGCTGTGTGAGTCTCACTACCACAGTCTCTCTCTCTCTGTGGGCTGTGTGAGTCTCTCTGCCCCAGTCTCTCTCTCTCTCTCTCTGGGCTGTGTGAGTCTCACTACCACAGTCTCTCTCTCTCTCTCTCTGGGCTGTGTGAGTCTCTCTGCCCCAGTCTCTCTCTCTCTCTCTGTGGGCTGTGTGAGTCTCTCTGCCCCAGTCTCTCTCTCTGTGGGCTGTGTGAGTCTCTCTGCCCCAGTCTCTCTCTCTCTCTCTCTGGGCTGTGTGAGTCTCACTACCACAGTCTCTCTCTCTCTCTCTCTGGGCTGTGTGAGTCTCTCTGCCCCAGTCTCTCTCTCTCTCTCTGTGGGCTGTGTGAGTCTCTCTGCCCCAGTCTCTCTCTCTGTGGGCTGTGTGAGTCTCTCTGCCCCAGTCTCTCTCTCTCTCTCTCTCTCTGTGGGCTGTGTGAGTCTCTCTGCCCCAGTCTCTCTCTCTCTCTCTCTCTGTGGGTTGTGTGAGTCTCTCTGCCCCAGTCTCTCTCTCTCACTCTCTGGGCTGTGTGAGTCTCTCTGCCCCAGTCTCTCTCTCTCTCTCTGGACTGTGTGAGTCTCTCTGCCCCAGTCTCTCTCTCTCTCTCTCTCTGGGCTGTGTGAGTCTCTCTGCCCCAGTCTCTCTCTCTCTCTCTGGACTGTGTGAGTCTCTCTGCCCCAGTCTCTCTCTCTCTCTCTGGACTGTGTGAGTCTCTCTGCCCCAGTCTCTCTCTCTCTCTCTCTCTCTGGGCTGTGTGAGTCTCTCTGCCCCAGTCTCTCTCTCTCTGGGCTGTGTGAGTCTCTCTGCCCCAGTCTCTCTCTCTCTCTCTCTGGGCTGTGTGAGTCTCTCTGCCCCAGTCTCTCTCTCTCTGGGCTGTGTGAGTCTCTCTGCCCCAGTCTCTCTCTCTCTCTCTGGACTGTGTGAGTCTCTCTGCCCCAGTCTCTCTCTCTCTGGGCTGTGTGAGTCTCTCTGCCCCAGTCTCTCTCTCTCTCTCTCTCTGGACTGTGTGAGTCTCTCTGCCCCAGTCTCTCTCTCTCTGGGCTGTGTGAGTCTCTCTGCCCCAGTCTCTCTCTCTCTCTCTCTCTGGACTGTGTGAGTCTCTCTGCCCCAGTCTCTCTCTCTCACTCTCTGGGCTGTGTGAGTCTCACTACCCAGTCTCTCTCTCTCTCTCTGGGCTGTGTGAGTCTCTCTGCCCCAGTCTCTCTCTCTCTCTCTGGACTGTGTGAGTCTCTCTGCCCCAGTCTCTCTCTCTCTCTCTCTGGGCTGTGTGAGTCTCTCTGCCCCAGTCTCTCTCTCTCTGGGCTGTGTGAGTCTCTCTGCCCCAGTCTCTCTCTCTCTGGGCTGTGTGAGTCTCACTCCCCAGTCTCTCTCTCTCTGGGCTGTGTGAGTCTCACTACCCAGTCTCTCTCTCTCTGGGCTGTGTGAGTCTCTCTGCCCCGGTCTCTCTCTCTCTCTCTCTGGGCTGTGTGAGTCTCTCTGCCCCAGTCTCTCTCTCTCTCTCTCTCTATCTCTGGGCTGTGTGAGTCTCACTACCCCTGTCTCTCTCTCTCTCTGTCTGTGGGCTACATGTGTGACTGGGATGAGACAGCATGTGGATGAGGACAGTCAGATGGATGTGGAAGGGGATGAGTTGAAGATGAGGAAGCCAGAGATAGGTGAGTGTGAGGAGACAGTAAGAAGTCTCACAACACTAGGTTAATGTCCAACAGGTTTATTTAGTAGCATGAGCTTTCAAAGCACTGCTCCTTCATCAGGTGAATGTCAGTGAGTGTCGGAATGAGTGAGTGAGAGTGTGAGTAAATGTCGGAGTGAGTGTTGGAATGAATGAGTGAGTGTCTGAGTGAGTGTTGGAGTGAGTGAGTGTCGGAGTGAGCAAGTGAGTGTCGGAGTGAGCGAGTGAGTGAGTGTCGGAGTGAATGAGTGAGTGTCGGAGTGAGCCAGTGAGTGTCGGAGTGAGCGAGTGAGTGTCGGAGTGAGCGAGTGAGTGAGTGTCGGAGTGAGTGAGTGTCGGAGTGAGCGAGTGAGTGTCGGAGTGAGCGAGTGAGTGAGTGTCGGAGTGAATGAGTGAGTGTCGGAGTGAGCGAGTGAGTGTCGGAGTGAGCGAGTGAGTGAATGTCGGAGTGAGTGAATGTCGGAGTGAGTGAGTGTCGGAATGAATGAGTGAGTGTCAGAGTGAGCGAGTGAGTGTCGGAGTGAGCGAGTGAGTGTCGGAGTGAGCGAGTGAGTGTCGGAGTGAGCGAGTGAGTGTCGGAGTGAGCGAGTGAGTGTCGGAATGAGCGAGTGAGTGTCGGAATGAGCGAGTGAGTGTCGGAATGAGTGAGTGAGAGTGTGAGTAAATGTCGGAGTGAGTGTCGGAATGAATGAGTGAGTGAGTGTCTGAGTGAGTGTTGGAGTGAGTGAGTGTCGGAGTGAGTGTTGGAGTGAGTGAGTGTCGGAGTGAGCGAGTGAGTGTCGGAGTGAGCGAGTGAGTGAGTGTCGGAGTGAGCGAGTGAGTGTCGGAGTGAGCGAGTGAGTGTCGGAGTGAGCGAGTGAGTGTCTGAGTGAGTGAGTGAGAGTGTGAGTAAATGTCGGAGTGAGTGTCGGAATGAATGAGTGAGTGTCTGAGTGAGTGTTGGAGTGAGTGAGTGTCGGAGTGAGTGTTGGAGTGAGTGAGTGTCGGAGTGAATGAGTGAGTGTCGGAGTGAGCGAGTGAGTGAGTGTCGGAGTGAGTGGGTGAGTGAGTGTCGGAGTGAGTGAGTGTCGGAGTGAGCGAGTGAGTGTCGGAGTGAGTGAGTGTCGGAGTGAATGAGTGAGTGTCGGAGTGAGTGAGTGTCGTAGTGAGTGAGTGTCGGAATGAGCAAGTGAGTGTCGGAGTGAGCGAGTGAGTGTTGGAATGAGCGAGTGAGTGTCGGAGTGAGTGAGTGTCGGAGTGAGTGAATGAGTGAGTGTCGGAGTGAGTGAGTGAGTGAGTGTCGGAGTGAGCAAGTGAGTGAGTGTCGGACTGAGTGAGTGAGTGTCGGAGTGAGTGAGTGATTGAGTGTCGGAGTGAGCGAGTGAATGAGTGTCGGAGTGAGCAAGTGAGTGAGTGTCGGAGTGAGCGAGTGAGTGTCGGAGTGAGTGAGTGAGTGTCGGAGTGAGCGAGTGAGTGTCTGAGTGAGTGAGTGAGAGTGTGAGTAAATGTCGGAGTGAGTGTCGGAATGAATGAGTGAGTGTCTGAGTGAGTGTTGGAGTGAGTGAGTGTCGGAGTGAGTGTTGGAGTGAGTGAGTGTCGGAGTGAATGAGTGAGTGTCGGAGTGAGCGAGTGAGTGAGTGTCGGAGTGAGTGGGTGAGTGAGTGTCAGAGTGAGTGAGTGAGTGTCGGAATGAGCGAGTGAGTGTCGGAGTGAGTGAGTGTCGGAGTGAGCGAGTGAGTGACTGTCGGAGTGAATGAGTGAGTGTCGGAGTGAGTGAGTGTCGTAGTGAGTGAGTGTCGGAATGAGCAAGTGAGTGTCGGAGTGAGCGAGTGAGTGTCGGAATGAGCGAGTGAGTGTCGGAGTGAGTGAGTGTCGGAGTGAGTGAATGAGTGAGTGTCGGAGTGAGTGAGTGTCGGAGTGAGCGAGTGAGTGAGTGTCGGACTGAGTGAGTGAGTGTCGGAGTGAGTGAGTGAGTGAGTGTCGGAGTGAGCGAGTGAATGAGTGTCGGAGTGAGTGAGTGTCGGAGTGTCGGAGTGAGCGAGTGAATGAGTGTCGGAGTGAGCGAGTGAGTGAGTGTCGGAGTGAGTGAGTGTCGGAGTGAGTGAATGAGTGAGTGTTGGAGTGAGTGAGTGTCGGAGTGAGCGAGTGAGTGTCGGAGTGAGTGAGTGTCGGAGTGAGTGTCGGAGTGAGTGAGTGAGTGTCGGAGTGAGCGAGTGAGTGTCGGAATGAGCGAGTGAGTGTCGGAGTGAATGAGTGAGTGTCGGAATGAGCGAGTGAGTGTCGGAGTGAATGAGTGAGTGTCGGAGTGAGTGAGTGAGTGTCGGAGTGAGTGAGTGTCGGAGTGAGTGAGTGTCGGAGTGAGTGAGTGTCGGAGTGAGTGAGTGAGTGAGTGTTAGAGTGAGTGAGTGTCGGAGTGAGCGAGTGAGTGTCGGAGTGAGTGAGTGAGTGAGTGTCGGAGTGAGTGAATGAGTGAGTGTTGGAATGAGTGAGTGTTGGAGTGAGTGAGTGTCGGAGTGAGCGAGTGAGGGTCGGAGTGAGTGAGTGTCGGAGTGAGTGAGTGAGTGAGTGTCGGAGTGAGTGAGTGAGTGTCAGAGTGAGCGAGTGAGTGTCGGAATGAGCGAGTGAGTGTCAGAGTGAATGAGTGAGTGTCGGAGTGAGTGAGTGAGTGTCGGAGTGAGTGAGTGTCGGAGTGAGTGAGTGAGTGAGTGTCGGAGTGAGTGAGTGAGTGTGAGTGCTGTGCCGGAGGCAGCTTGTGAAGTTTCCTGGTGTTTGCATTCCACTCCCTCAGTCCTGCTGCACTTTCCCAAAACTCCCAATAAGTAAAAAGATTCTTGTCCCAATGCTCACCTTTACTTGATTCCGGAAGATTCTGCAGAGCTTTCTCCTCTCTCTCTGGTTTCTAATTGTGGAATGAATGGGAAAGACAGATGTTCAGTCCCAGGATGTGAATCCTCAGTCCCGGCTCTCAGACCGGATTCTGAGGTCCTGGGGAATCTCTGATTCCCGGGGATGGGCTGGCTCTCCATCCGACAGATCCCCCTGATTGACCCCACCACTCTGGGAAATAGCGGAACTCAGTGTGGGGGAACCAGGCTGCAGTGTACAGGACTATCAGAGTGTACACACTGTGTCCCTGGGCTGTCAGAGTGTACACACTGTGTCCCTGGGCTGTCGGAGTGTACACACTGTGTCCCTGCACTGTCAGAGTGTACACACTGTGTCCCTGGGCTGTCAGAGTGTACACACTGTGTCCCTGGGCTGTCAGAGTGTACACACTGTGTTCCTGGGCTGTCGGAGTGTACACACTGTGTCCCTGGGCTGTCGGAGTGTAGGCACTGTGTCCCTGGGCTGTCAGAGTGTACACACTGTGTCCCTGGGCTGTCAGAGTGTACACACTGTGTCCCTGGGCTGTCAGAGTGTACACGCTGTGTTCCTGGGCTGTCGGAGTGTACACACTGTGTCCCTGGGCTGTCGGAGTGTACACACTGTGTCCCTGGGCTGTCAGAGTGTACACACTGTGTCCCTGGGCTGTCAGAGTGTACACACTGTGTCCCTGGGCTGTCAGAGTGTACACACTGTGTCCCTGCACTGTCAGAGTGTACACACTGTGTCCCTGCACTGTCAGAGTGTACACACTGTGTCCCTGGGCTGTCAGAGTGTACACACTGTGCCCCTGGGCTGTCAGAGTGTACACACTGTGCCCCTGTGCTGTCAGAGTGTACACACTGTGTCCCTGGGCTGTCAGAGTGTACGCACTGTGTTCCTGGGCTGTCAGAGTGTACACACTGTGCCCCTGGGCTGTCAGAGTGTACACACTGTGTCCCTGCACTGTCAGAGTGTACACACTGTGTCCCTGCACTGTCAGAGTGTACACACTGTGTCCCTGGGCTGTCAGAGTGTACACACTGTGCCCCTGCACTGTCAGAGTGTACACACTGTGTCCCTGGGCTGTCAGAGTGTACACACTGTGTCCCTGGGCTGTCGGAGTGTACACACTGTGTCCCTGGGCTGTCGGAGTGTACATACTGTGTCCCTGGGCTGTCAGAGTGTACACACTGTGTTCCTGGGCTGTCGGAGTGTAGGCACTGTGTTCCTGGGCTGTCGGTGTGTACACACTGTGTCCCTGGGCTGTCAGAGTGTACACACTGTGTTCCTGGGCTGTCGGAGTGTAGGCACTGTGTCCCTGGGCTGTCGGTGTGTACACACTGTGTCCCTGGGCTGTCAGAGTGTACACACTGTGCCCCTGGGCTGTCAGAGTGTACACACTGTGTCCCTGGGCTGTCAGAGTGTACACACTGTGTTCCTGGGCTGTCGGAGTGTAGGCACTGTGTTCCTGGGCTGTCGGTGTGTACACACTGTGTCCCTGGGCTGTCAGAGTGTACACACTGTGTTCCTGGGCTGTCGGAGTGTAGGCACTGTGTCCCTGGGCTGTCGGTGTGTACACACTGTGTCCCTGGGCTGTCAGAGTGTACACACTGTGCCCCTGGGCTGTCAGAGTGTACACACTGTGTCCCTGCACTGTCAGAGTGTACACACTGTGTTCCTGGGCTGTCAGAGTGTACACACTGTGTTCCTGGGCTGTCGGAGTGTAGGCACTGTGTCCCTGGGCTGTCGGTGTGTACACACTGTGTCCCTGGGCTGTCAGAGTGTACACACTGTGTTCCTGGGCTGTCGGAGTGTAGGCACTGTGCCCCTGTGCTGTCAGAGTGTACACACTGTGTTCCTGGGCTGTCGGAGTGTACACACTGTGTCCCTGCACTGTCAGAGTGTACACACTGTGTCCCTGGGCTGTCAGAGTGTACACACTGTGTCCCTGGGCTGTCAGAGTGTACACACTGTGTCCCTGGGCTGTCAGAGTGTACACACTGTGTCCCTGCACTGTCAGAGTGTACACACTGTGTCCCTGCACTGTCAGAGTGTACACACTGTGTCCCTGGGCTGTCAGAGTGTACACACTGTGCCCCTGTGCTGTCAGAGTGTACACACTGTGTCCCTGGGCTGTCAGAGTGTACGCACTGTGTTCCTGGGCTGTCAGAGTGTACACACTGTGTCCCTGCACTGTCAGAGTGTACACACTGTGTCCCTGGGCTGTCAGAGTGTACACACTGTGTCCCTGGGCTGTCAGAGTGTACACACTGTGTCCCTGCACTGTCAGAGTGTACACACTGTGTCCCTGTGCTGTCAGAGTGTACACACTGTGCCCCTGGGCTGTCGGAGTGTACACACTGTGCCCCTGGGCTGTCGGTGTGTAGGCACTGTGTCCCTGCACTGTCAGAGTGTACACACTGTGTCCCTGCACTGTCAGAGTGTACACACTGTGTCCCTGGGCTGTCAGAGTGTACACACTGTGTCCCTGGGCTGTCAGAGTGTACACACTGTGCCCCTGCACTGTCAGAGTGTACACACTGTGTCCCTGGGCTGTCAGAGTGTACACACTGTGTCCCTGGGCTGTCAGAGTGTACACACTGTGTCCCTGTGCTGTCAGAGTGTACACACTGTGTCCCTGTGCTGTCAGAGTGTACACACTGTGCCCCTGCACTGTCAGAGTGTACACACTGTGTCCCTGGGCTGTCAGAGTGTACACACTGTGTCCCTGGGCTGTCAGAGTGTACACACTGTGTTCCTGGGCTGTCGGAGTGTACACACTGTGTTCCTGAGCTGTCGGAGTGTAGGCACTGTGTCCCTGGGCTGTCGGTGTGTAGGCACTGTGTCCCTGCACTGTCAGAGTGTACACACTGTGTCCCTGCACTGTCAGAGTGTACACACTGTGTCCCTGGGCTGTCAGAGTGTACACACTGTGCCCCTGCACTGTCAGAGTGTACACACTGTGTCCCTGGGCTGTCAGAGTGTACACACTGTGTCCCTGGGCTGTCAGAGTGTACACACTGTGCCCCTGCACTGTCAGAGTGTACACACTGTGTCCCTGGGCTGTCGGTGTGTACACACTGTGTCCCTGGGCTGTCAGAGTGTACACACTGTGCCCCTGGGCTGTCAGAGTGTACACACTGTGTCCCTGGGCTGTCAGAGTGTACACACTGTGTCCCTGCACTGTCAGAGTGTACACACTGTGTCCCTGGGCTGTCGGAGTGTACACACTGTGTCCCTGGGCTGTCAGAGTGTACACACTGTGTTCCTGGGCTGTCGGAGTGTAGGCACTGTGTCCCTGGGCTGTCGGTGTGTACACACTGTGTCCCTGGGCTGTCAGAGTGTACACACTGTGTTCCTGGGCTGTCGGAGTGTAGGCACTGTGCCCCTGTGCTGTCAGAGTGTACACACTGTGTTCCTGGGCTGTCGGAGTGTACGCACTGTGTTCCTGGGCTGTCAGAGTGTACACACTGTGTCCCTGGGCTGTCAGAGTGTACGCACTGTGCCCCTGTGCTGTCAGAGTGTACACACTGTGTTCCTGGGCTGTCGGAGTGTACGCACTGTGTTCCTGGGCTGTCAGAGTGTACACACTGTGTCCCTGGGCTGTCAGAGTGTACACACTGTGTTCCTGGGCTGTCAGAGTGTACACACTGTGTCCCTGCACTGTCAGAGTGTACACACTGTGTCCCTGGGCTGTCAGAGTGTACGCACTGTGTTCCTGGGCTGTCGGAGTGTACACACTGTGTCCCTGCACTGTCAGAGTGTACACACTGTGTCCCTGCACTGTCAGAGTGTACACACTGTGTCCCTGGGCTGTCGGAGTGTACACACTGTGTCCCTGGGCTGTCAGAGTGTACACACTGTATTCCTGGGCTGTCGGAGTGTAGGCACTGTGTCCCTGGGCTGTCGGTGTGTACACACTGTGTCCCTGGGCTGTCAGAGTGTACACACTGTGTTCCTGGGCTGTCGGAGTGTAGGCACTGTGCCCCTGTGCTGTCAGAGTGTACACACTGTGTTCCTGGGCGGTCGGAGTGTACACACTGTGTCCCTGCACTGTCAGAGTGTACACACTGTGTCCCTGGGCTGTCAGAGTGTACGCACTGTGTTCCTGGGCTGTCGGAGTGTACACACTGTGCCTCTGGGCTGTCAGAGTGTACGCACTGTGCCCCTGGGCTGTCGGAGTGTACGCACTGTGCCCCTGGGCTGTCGGAGTGTACGCACTGTGCCCCTGTGCTGTCGGAGTGTACGCACTGTGCCCCTGGGCTGTCGGAGTGTACGCACTGTGCCCCTGTGCTGTCAGAGTGTACACACTGTGTTCCTGGGCGGTCGGAGTGTACACACTGTGTCCCTGCACTGTCAGAGTGTACACACTGTGTCCCTGGGCTGTCAGAGTGTACGCACTGTGTTCCTGGGCTGTCGGAGTGTACACACTGTGTCCCTGCACTGTCAGAGTGTACACACTGTGTCCCTGCACTGTCAGAGTGTACACACTGTGTCCCTGCACTGTCAGAGTGTACACACTGTGTCCCTGCACTGTCAGAGTGTACACACTGTGTTCCTGGGCTGTCAGAGTGTACACACTGTGTTCCTGGGCTGTCAGAGTGTACACACTGTGTCCCTGCACTGTCAGAGTGTACACACTGTGCCCCTGGGCTGTCGGAGTGTACACACTGTGTCCCTGGGCTGTCAGAGTGTACACACTGTGTTCCTGGGCTGTCGGAGTGTAGGCACTGTGTCCCTGGGCTGTCGGAGTGTACACACTGTGACCCTGCGCTGTCACAGAGTGTACACACTGTGCCCCTGTGCTGTCAGAGTGTACACACTGTGTTCCTGGGCTGTCGGAGTGTAGGCACTGTGCCCCTGGGCTGTCGGAGTGTACGCACTGTGTTCCTGGGCTGTCGGAGTGTACACACTGTGTCCCTGCACTGTCAGAGTGTACACACTGTGTCCCTGCACTGTCAGAGTGTACACACTGTGTTCCTGGGCTGTCAGAGTGTACGCACTGTGTTCCTGGGCTGTCAGTGTACACACTGTGTCCCTGGGCTGTCAGAGTGTACACACTGTGTTCCTGGGCTGTCAGAGTGTACGCACTGTGTTCCTGGGCTGTCAGTGTACAGCCCTCTCTCAGCCCCAATCCCTCAGCCTCCCCCTCAGTCTCTCCCTTAGGCCCTCTTCCTCAGCCTCTCTCCCCCAGCCACTCTCCCCCGGTATCTCCCCCTCTCTCGGCCCCACCCATTGCTCTGCTGATGCAGTGTCACTGACTGAGGTTCGGGTAGTTAGTCTGTTGATTAATAATTATCCACAGTGTTCTGTGTGATTTAACCTGTCTCTGTGATTTGATAAACTCTCACTGTGTCAGGGCAGCAGTTGCTGAGTCAGTTAGCAGTGGGTCTACACAGAATAACGGGATGCCCAATCCAATGTTTAGATTTTCCCTGCTTTATCTCAATGATTGAAAATGAAGATACAGCTGGTTCTAACAATCTGACAGCTAATCGCTCAGTCCTCCTGTCTGTCTTCCTGTCAGTCTGTCTGAGTGGGAGTGTTGGGCTGACAGGATCACTGATCCCATGTCCTCTTCCTGTTTTCCAGGTGGGAGCGAGAAGATTGCAGCCGCAATGTAATATTGAGAGGATGGAGTGTTCCTGGAAAACTATCCTCCTGCTGGTCTGTGCTTCCCTAGGGATTCAGTACACAGCCATCCGATCCCTGACTGCCAGCCTCAGTTCCCACTGTCCGGCCACAGAGACTGGGAGACACTGTCACTCCCAACTGAGAGGTAACAGTGTGGGTGTGGGGGAATAAAGTGGGGGGGGGGGGGGGAATGGAGTGGGGGAATGGAGTGGGGGGTAGTGGGGGAATGGAGTGGGGGGGAGTGGGGGAATGGAGTGGGGGGTAGTGGGGGGTAGTGGGGGAATGGAGTGGGGGGTAGTGGGGGAATAAAGTGGGGGAGTGGGGGAATGGAGTGGAGTGGGGGAATGGAGTGGGGGAATGGAGTGGGGGGTAGTGGGGGAATGGAGTGGGGGGTAGTGGGGGAATAAAGTGGGGGGGGGGAGTGGGGGGATGGAGTGGGGGGAGTGGGGGAATAAAGTGGGGGGGAGTGGGGGAATAAAGTGGGGGGGAGTGGGGGAATAGAGTGGGGGGAAGTGGGGGAATGGAGTTGGGGGGAGTGGGAGAATAGAGTGGGGGGAGTGGGGGAATAGAGAGGGGGGAGAGGGGGAATAGAGTGGAGGAATACAGTGGGGAGTGGAGTGGGGAAATGGAGTGGGGGAATGCAGTGTGGGAGTGGGGGAATGGAATGTGGGAGTGGGGGAATGGAGTGGGGGAGTGCGGAAATAGACTGGGGGAATCAATTGGGGGAATAGATTGTGGGGAGTGGGGAATAGAGTGGGGGAAGTGTGGGAAGACAGTGGGGAATGGGGGAAATGGGTGGATGGGGAATGAGGAATATGGTGGGGGATGGGGATAGGAATGGGGGTTGTGGATTGGGTATTACAGTGGGAGATGGAGGAATAGAATGGGAGATGGGGAATGGAGAACGATTGTGTGCCATTTTGTTTGAGTTTGGATATGGTGCCATTGCCTTGCTCCTGGGACAATGACATTTAATTAAAACTGAGTTTAAATTTGATGGTAACATTGATGTAATTACATTTATTGTTATGTTTTTGATTCCGTTCTTTATTATCAAAACTTATTGTTTTGAATTATCTCTACCCGGAGAGGAAGCAGAGGAAAATACTTATTTATTTCTTCATAAAATGTAAGCTTCGCTGGCAAGGCCAGCATTTATTGCCCATCCCTAATTGCCCCTTGAGAAGGTGGTGGTGAGCTGCCTTCCTGAACTGCCACAGACCCTGAGGTGTAGGTACACCCAACATGCAGTTAGGGAGGGCGTTCTAAGATTTTGACCCAGCGACGGTGAAGGAATGGCCAATGTATTTCCAACTCAGGATGGTGAGTGACTTGGAGGGGAATCTCCAGCTGGTGGTGTTCCCAGGTCTCTGCTGCCCTTGTCATTCTAGGTTGTAGAGGTTGTGGGTTTGGAAGGTACTGTTGAAGGAGCCTTGGCAGGTTCCTGCAGTGTATCTTGTCGATGGTACACACGGCTGTCACTGTGTGCACCCGTAACACAGGGACTGCATGTTTGAGAATGATACTAATCAAGTGGGGCTGCTTTGTTCTGGATGGTGTTGAGCTGCTTGAGTGTTGTTGGAGCTGCACCCATCCAGGCAAGTGGAGTTGTGTCTTGGTGGCACAGTGGTAAACATTGCTGCTTCACAGCACCAGAGACCTGGATTCGATTCCTGGCTTGGGTCATTGTCTGTGCAGAGTCTGCACGTTCTCCCCATGTCTGCGTGGGTTTTCTCCGGTTTCCTTCCATGGTTTGAAAGACGTGCTGGTTAGGTGCATTAACTTGAACAGGCGCCGGATCGTGGCAACTAGGGGAATTTCACAGTAACTTCATTGCAGTGTTAATGTAAGCCTTACTTGTGACTAATAAATAAATGTTGGTAAGGCTTTGGGGAGTCAGGAGATGAGTTACTTACAGCAGGATTCCTAGCCTCTGACCTGCTCTGGTACACACAGTATTTATATGAGTCATAAAGGTTTACAGCATGGAAACAGGCCCTTCAGCCCAACTTGTCCATGCTGTCCTTTTTATTAAAACCCCTAAACTAATCCCAATTGCCCACATTTTGCCCATATCCCTGTATACTCTATTACTGACTCATGTAATTGTCTAAATGCTTTTTAAAAGACAAAATTGTGCCCGCTTTACTACTGCCTCTGGCAGTTTGTTCCAGACACTCACCACCCTCAGTGTGAAAAAATTCCCCATCTGGACACTTTTGTATCTCTCCCCTCTCACCTTAAACCTATGCCCTCTAGTTTTAGACTCCCCTAACTTTGGGAAAAGATATTGTCAATCTAGCTGATCAATGCTGCTTATTATTTTATAGAGGTCTATAAGGACACCCCTCAGCATTCTATGTTCCACAGAAAAAAGTCCCAGTCTATCCAGCCTCTCCATATAACTCAAACCATCAAGCCCTGATAGCATCCTAGTAAATCTTTTCTTCACTCTTTCCAGTTTAATAATATCCTTTCTATAATAGGGTGACCAGAACTGTACACAGTATCCCAAGTGTGGCCTTACCAATGTCTTGTACAACTTCAAAAGACGCCCCAACTCCTGCATTCAATGTTCTGACTGATGAAACCAAGCATGCCGAATGCCTTCTTCACCACTCTGCCCACCTGTGACTCCATTGTCAAGGAGCTTTGAACATGTACCCCTAGATCTCTTTGCTCTGTAACTCTCCCCAGTTACCTGAGTAAGTCCTGCCTTGGTTCGGTCTCCCAAATTGCATCACCTCACATTAAACTCCATCTGCCATTTGTCAGTCCACTGGCCCAATTGGTCAATGGACCAGTATAGCTGGGTCCAGTTCAGTTTCTGATCAATGGTCAGTGGAGGGGATTCAGTGATGGTCAATGGTAACCCCCGGGATGTTGATAGTGGGGGGATTCAGTGATGGTCAATGGTAACCCCCGGGATGTTGATAGTGGGGGGGATTCAGTGATGGTCAATGGTAACCCCCGGGATGTTGATAGTGGGGGGGATTCAGTGATGGTCAATGGTAACCCCCGGGATATTGATAGTGAGGGGGATTCAGTGATGGTCAATGGTAACCCCAGGATGTTGATAGTGGGGGGGATTCAGTGATGGTCTGTGGTAACCCCCAGAATGTTGATAGTGGAGGGGATTCAGTGATGGTCAATGGTAACCCCAGGATGTTGATAGTGGGGGGGATTCAGTGATGGTCTGTGGTAAACCCCAGGATGTTGATAGTGGGGGGGATTCAGTGATGGTCAATGGTAACCCCCGGGATGTTGATAGTGGGGGGGATTCAGTGATGGTCGACGGTAACCCCCAGAATGTTGATAGTGAGGGGGGATTCAGTGATGGTCAACGGTAACCCTCAGAATGTTGATAGTGGGGGGGATTCAGTGATGGTCAATGGTAACCCCAGGATGTTGATAGTGGGGGAGATTTAGTGATGGTCAATGGTAACCCCAGGATGTTGATAGTGGGGCGGATTCAGTGATGGTCTGTGGTAAACCCCAGGATGTTGATAGTGGGGGGGATTCAGTGATGGTCAATGGTAACCCCCAGAATGTTGATAGTGAGGGGGGTTCAGTGATGATTATGCTGTTGACTCTTCTTTTATATTTGAGATTTTAATAAAAGGCAATTGACAAACTAATGTAACAATTTCATTTACCTTTTCACAACTGCCCCAGAACGATAAGCGCTTTTTCCAGTAATTATCTTATTCGTTCCTATTGTGGGTTAATAATTTTCCATCTCTGACTAAATGCATTCACACTGGCGAGAAACTGTATTGTTTAAACTAAGACCCAGGAGTTAGAGATTAGCTCAGGATTTAAACTGAAAGGGTTATTGGAGGCAGATGTGAGGCAGCGGAAATCCTAATCCCAAAACATGTTTGAGGATATAAGCTTTCAGTTGTTAACTTGAGAAAACTGGAAAATAATTTGCTTTTCCTTCAACCATAAAGAGAGGCGGTGGCGAAGTGGTATTGTCACTGGATTAGTAACCCAGAGACCCAGGGTTCGAATCCCACCGTGGCAGATGGGGAAATCTGATTTCAGTAAAAAGTTTGGAAGTTGTTGTCTAAATTCTAATGATGACCATGAAGTGATTGCTAATTATCATTAAAAAAAACCCCATCTGGTTCACTAATCATAAAATCCCTATACTACAAAGGGAGGCCATTTGGCCCAACGAGTCTGTACCTATCACAATCCCACCCGGGCCATTTTCCCTTAACCCCAAGCATTTACCCTGCTAATCCTCCTGACACTAAGCGTCAATTTAGCGTGGTCAATCAATCTAACCCTTATATCTTTGGGCTTGTGGGGGAAACTGGAGCACCCTGAGGAAACCCATGCAGACACGGGGAGAACATGCAGAGTTCACACACACACAGTGATCTGTGGCTGGAATTGAAATGGGACCCTTGCGCTGTGGGGCAGCGGTGCTAACCACTGTACCACTGTGCCATCCCTAAAGTCCTTTAGGGAAGGAAATCTACCTTCCTTACCCAGCCTGGCCTACAGACCCACAGCAATGTGGGTGACTCTTAACTGCTCTCTGAAGAGGCTGAGGGAGACACTCAGTCCAGGGGCAATAGGGATGGACGACAAATGCCGGCCTTGAACAGCAGTGGAAGTGTGGCCGAGATTCTATACTGCGTTACAGTTTGAGGCTTGATTTAGCCGAATAAAGAGTGTGCCGGTCAGCACCTGTACCTGATCCATTACCCTACAGAAAGAGAGACTTTGCGATCACTGGATGTCTCAAAATACTCGAAACCCAAAACAGTCCTTTTGAAGGGTAGCAACGGTTGTAACGTAGGAAACACGGCAGCCAACTTGTGCACAGCAAGATCCCACAAACAGCAACCGTGGTGATGACCGGATGATCTGCTCCTGTGACGCGGATTGAGGGGTAAATATTGGCCGGGGATAAATCTTAGGAATAGCGTACGTGGGATCTTTTACCTTGACCTGAGAGGGGTGAGCTGGAGATCATCTGAAGATGAGCCAGCGGCATTGCAGTGCTCCCTCAACGCTGCACCCAAGTGTTAAACACAATTTGTGTGCGGAAGCCCTGGAGTGGGACTTGAACCTGAAACCTTGTGACTGAGAGCTTGACGTAGAAGCCGACCTTTCGGTCATGCCGTGCCCACGCCAGTCCCTCGAAAGAGCTCTCCATTTGGTCGCGCTCCCCTGCTCACTCTGCATAGCCGTGAGGTTTCTCCCCCTCCCAGAGTGGGTCTTTATCCAATCTCCTTTTGAAAGTTACAGTTGAATCCACCTCCACCATCCATTCGGGCAGCGTGATCCGGATCACTGTCTTAAACCTCGGTGCTGTGTTTCCGGACCCTCCTGCCTCATTGTTTATCTGTGGGATTAAGAAATTCCGGCCAAGCAGACTAATGGAGCGAAGACAGATCACCGAGGAGCTCCTCTGCCAATCGATATCACCAGGACTGGGTCAATACTTTCCTCTCCGGAGCCAATACTAATTTATTTACAAAGGGTAAAAACCAGGCATCGAGCAAACAGCAACTGCTGAAGGAACACAGAAAGAGAAAAAGGGAGAGAGAGAGAGAGAGAGAGAGACCTCAATGGGTTAATTGGCACAGCGTCTAACTTTGTTCCAGTGTTGTTCTTTGCTGTTCGTGACTGCACTTCATAAATTAATTCTCTTGCTAGGGGAGGGGTACGGGGGCGGGTGGGGGGGTGTTGGAGAAGGGTACGGGGTGTGGGGGGGGGGCGCTTCATGAGCTGGGATTTAGGATTTTTAGGATGAAGAATGGGGAAGGTGTATCGCAAGTGCCTTTTACCAAATACAACAGTAACGTAGGGATTGAAATGCA
Organism: Prionace glauca; assembly: GCA_037974335.1. Taxonomy (NCBI): domain Eukaryota; kingdom Metazoa; phylum Chordata; class Chondrichthyes; order Carcharhiniformes; family Carcharhinidae; genus Prionace; species Prionace glauca. Next base: position 6,536,061 of record CM075728.1, on the reverse strand, counting down.
TCACGTTTCCTTCTTTATAAAATTCCCTGGCTCTGGTCATTCAGGGGGAGGCTGTGGCTTAAGTGGTATTGTCGCTGGGGCAAGTAATCCAGAGAACCAGGATAATACTCCGGGGACCCCGGTTCGAATCCCACCACGACAGATGGTGAAATCCCCGCGTCTGCGCAAGTTTCCTCCGGGTGCTCCAGTTTCCTCCCACAGTCCAAAGATGTGCGACTGAGGTTGATTGGCCGCGCTAAATTGCCCATTAGTGTCAGGGGGACTAGCTAGGGTAAATACATGGGGTTTGGGGAATAGGGCCTGGGTGGATTGTTGTCAGTGCAGACTGGATGGGCCAAATGGCCTCCTTCTGCAATGTTGGGATTCAGTGCTGTTCGGGAGGGAGTTCCAGGATTTTGACCAGCGGCTCTGAAGGAACGGGATGGTAAGTGACTTGGAGGGGAGCATTCAGGTGGTGGTTTTCCCATGTGCCTGCTGCCCTTGTCCTTAAATCTATGCCTCCTAGTAATTGACTTTCCCACCCTAGGAAAAAGCTTCTGACTATCCACTCTGTCCATGTCTCTCATAATCTTGTAGCCTTCTATCAGTTCTCCCCTCAATCTCTGTTGTTCCAGTGAGAACAAACCAAGTTTCTCCAATCTCTCCTCATAGCTAACACCCTCCATACCAGGGCAACATCCTGGTAAATCTTTTCTGTATCCTCTCCAAAGCCTCCACATCCATCTGGTAGTGTGGCAACCAGAATTGAACACTATATTCCAAGCGTGGCATAACTAAGGTTCTATAAAGTTGCAACATGACTTGTCAATTTTTAAACTCAGAACTCCGGCCGATGAAGGCAAGCATGCTGTACACATTCTTGACTACCTTCTCCACCTGCATTGCCACTTTCAATGACCCTGTGTACCTATACACTCATATCCCTTTGCCTATCAATAGCCTTAAGGGTTCTGCCATTTACTGTATATATCCTATCTGTATTAGATCTTCCAAAATGCATTATATCACATTTGTCTGGATTAAACTCCATTTGCCATCTCTCTGCCCAAGTCTCCAACTGATCTATACCCTGCTGTATCCTCTAATGGTCCTCATCGCTGTCCGTGAATCCACCAACCTTTGTGTCGTTTGCAAACTTACTAATCAAACCAGTTACATTTTCCTCCAAATCATTTATATATATTACAAACAGCAAAGGTCCCAGCACTGATCCCTGAGGAACATCACTTGTCACAACCCTCCATTCAGAAACACAGCCTTCCACTGCTACCCTCTGTCTTCTTTGACTGAGCCAGTTTTGCATTCACCTTGCCAGCTCACCTCTGATCCCGTGCGATTTCACCTTCTGCACCAGTCTGCCATGAGGGACCTTGTCAGAGGCCTTACTGAAGTCCATGTAGACAACATCCACTGCCCTACCCTCATCAATCATCTTCGTCACTTCCTTGAAAAACTCAATCAATTTCGTGAGACACGACCTCCCCTTCACAAAACCATGTTGCATCTCACTAATACTTTGAGAGTTCATTCTATCAAACTGAGGAAACAAGCTTGACGAAAATCGTGAATTTACAGGAGGTCAGTGGTGTGGAGTGAAGATTCTGGTGTGAATGTTAAACCACATGTTGTTACTGGGGAAAAGACAGTTCTTTTATTTGATTTGATTTATTATTGCCCCACGTATTAGCATCCAGTGAAAAGTATTGTTTCTTGCGCACTATACAGACAAAGCATACCGTTCATTGAGAAGTAAACAAGAATGCAGAATGTAGCATTACAGTCACAGCTAGGGTGTAGAGAAAGATCAACTTAATGCAAGGTAAGTCCATTCAAAAATCTGACAGCAGCGGGGAAGAAGCTGTTCTTGTACGTGACCTCAGACTTATGTATATTTTTTCCAATGGAAGAAGGTGGAAGAGAGAATGTCCGGGGTGCGTGGGGTCCTTAATTACACTGGCTGCATTGCCGAGGCAGCGGGAAGTGTAGACAGAGTCAATGGATGGGAGGCTGGTTTAGATCAATGTGGTACAGAGAGAGAGAGGGTCTTTGCAATTTGAACCCAAACTGTTCTCAACTCAAGAATGGCATTTGGAAGTTAAAACAAGAACTATCAGTACAGACTTAGCTGTGATGATGAAGGATAGTGTCTGGGTAAGGGTGATGTGGAGGATTGTCAGGGTGAAGAGAAGTGGATTATTTATGATGCCGATTTCTTTGCAGTTGATTTTCTATGAAAATTTAATGTAAATATTGAATGTCATGGAACATATTCACCTGAACAGATTAAATTAGAAAAAAAACTGCAGTGGCTGGAAATGTGAAGTTAATTGATTAATATTGACAGACTGAGTTTAGACCCTTCATTTGTCCGATCAGGAAATCTGACGTGTGAGTTTTGATATCCACAGCGCTGTGCCCTTGAAGAGCACCTTTAACATGGTGGGAGGCACAGCGGGCAGCATGGTGGTACAGTGGTTAGCGCCGCTGCCTCACAGCACCAGGGACCCGGTTCGATTCCTGACTTGGGTCACCTTCTGTGCAGAGTTTGCACATTCTCCCCGTGTCTGCGTGGGTTTCCTCCGGGTGCTCCGGTTTCCTCCCACAGTCTGAAAGACGTGTTGGTTAGATGCGTTAGCCTTGCTGATCTCTTTCTCAGTGTAACCCGAACAAGCGCCAAAGTGTGGCGACTAGGGGATTTTCACAATAATTTCATTGCAGTGTTAATGTAAGCCTACTCATGACACTAATAAATAAACTTAACATGGAAAACTTGCTGGGAATATGAGAAATCAGATAACCAGAGGTTTAGTTAAAGAGCTTTAAGGAATGTCTTCACGGAGGTGGAGAGTTTTATGGAGGGAATTCAGCCGACTGAAGGTACAGCCTTCAATGGTGGCATGAATTGACACTATTTCTTCCCTGAATCTGACTGAGTAGGGTTCCATTCATAGATATGCAGGGTAGAATAGGTGTAGGGTGATGTGGCGGCGCGGGCTCGTTGGGCCGAAGGGCCTGTTTCCCGTGCTGGATTGTTCTTTGTTCTTTGAAAGTTGCTCATCAGAAGCTCGGGGTCAATGGGAGAGAGTTTGGGGTGGGCTGGGGAGGGTAGGATTGGGTTGTATGTGGGTAAGCTAGCTGGACAAGGTTACGGAGAGGGTAGAGTTGGGGAATGGAATAAGGTGTTGGATAAGGCCCTGGAGTAATTTGAAAACACGAAATGGGAATTTTAATATCAAGGTTTTATTGTACCACGTCTCAGTGTCACTCGGCGAGCACAGGGACTGATGGGTGAGCAGAATTTGGTGTGATTTTTCTTTAATTATTCATTGGTTCAACATGGGCGTCGTTGGTTGGCCACCATTTATTGCCCATCCCTCGTTGGGCGAGGACAGATGAGAGTCAACCACATTTGCTGTAGCTCTGGGGTCACACGTAGGCCAGACCGGGTAAGGATGGCAGATTTCCTTCCCTAAAGGATATTAGCGAAGAAGATGGGTTTTTCCAACAGTTGACAATGGTTTCATGGTCATCAGAAGATTCTTAATTCCAGATTTTTTTAATTGAATTCAAATTTCACCATCTGCTGTGGTGGGATTCGAACCCGGGTCCCCAGAACATGAGCTGAGTTCCTGGGTTAATAATCTGGCGATAATACCACTAGGCCATCGCTTCTTCTGGTGGCTATGGGATATAGACATCAGAAATTTGGACAAGCTGAGATCAGGGAGGGGGGGGGAGAATCTCCAGGCGGTGATCAAGGAGAGAACTCTAGTTAATTATTTTAACCCTTCCTGTCTCTGAGGTATGACAATCTATGTTGCATTCTCGTCTTAGAGCAACTAACAACACAGAGGCAGTAACTAATTCCAGGAATTTGCTAACCTCTATAGCACAGTGCAGTATTAGGCTGTCTGTCTTGGCGGAGATTGCCAAAGATGTTTCAGGGAATTGTCCTTGGGAAAGGAGTGGGATCAATGCACTGAGGACCAGAATCCAGTCTCAGGCTGCACTCTCACCAGCTGGTTTTAAAATCATCATTAACTCTTCTTGTAACTGGACAACATGCAAAAAGGAACTTGCCGGCAAATCTCTAGTGACCTGAGAAACCAATATGAAATAGGAAAATCCGCTGAAATTATTTTCTTCAATTGCTGTAAAGTGTTTGAAGTGATCAGAGTCCCACTATTTCCCATGTCCATTTGACCCTTCCCCCATCATCCCGTACCCTCTCTCTGAGGCTCCTCTCCCTCAGTCCCACTCTCCATCATCCTGTACCCTCTCTCTGAGGCTCCTCTCCCTCACTCCCACTCTCCATCATCCTGTACCCTCTCTCTGAGGCTCCTCTCCCTCACTCCCACTCTCCATCATCCTGTACCCTCTCTCTGAGAGACCTCTCCCTCACTCCCACTCCCCATCATCCCGTACCCTCTCTCTGAGAGACCTCTCCCACAATCCCACTCTCCAGCATCCTGTACCCTCTCTCTGAGAGACCTCTCCCTCAATCCCACTCTCCATCATCCCGTACCCTCTCTCTGAGAGACCTCTCCCTCACTCCCACTCTCCATCATCCTGTACCCTCTCTCTGAGAGACCTCTCCCACAATCCCACTCTCCATCATCCCGTACCCTCTCTCTGAGAGACCTCTCCCTCACTCCCACTCTCCATCATCCCGCACCCTCTCTCTGAGAGACCTCTCCCTCACTCCCACTCTCCATCATCCTGTACCCTCTCTCTGAGACACCTCTCCCTCACTCCCACTCTCCATCATCCTGTACCCTCTCTGAGAGACCTCTCCCTCACTCCCACTCTCCATCATCCTGTACCCTCTCTCTGAGAGACCTCTCCCTCAGTCCCACTCTCCATCATCCTGTACCCTCTCTCTGAGAGACCCCTCCCTCAATCCCACTCTCCATCATCCCGTACCCTCTCTCTGAGAGACCTCTCCCTCACTCCCACCCTCCATCATCCCGTACCCTCTCTCTGAGGCTCCTCTCCCTCAGTCCCACTCTCCATCATCCTGTACCCTCTCTCTGAGAGACCTCTCCCTCACTCCCACTCCCCATCATCCTGTACCCTCTCTCTGAGAGACCTCTCCCTCACTCCCACTCTCCATCATCCTGTACCCTCTCTCTGAGAGACCTCTCCCTCACTCCCACTCCCCATCATCCTGTACCCTCTCTCTGAGAGACCTCTCCCTCACTCCCACTCCCCATCATCCTGTACCCTCTCTCTGAGAGACCTCTCCCTCACTCCCACTCTCCATCATCCTGTACCCTCTCTCTGAGAGACCCCTCCCTCAGTCCCACTCTCCATCATCCTGTACCCTCTCTCTGAGGCTCCTCTCCCTCAGTCCCACTCTCCATCATCCTGTACCCTCTCTCTGAGAGACCTCTCCGTCAATCCCACTCTCCATCATCCTGTACCCTCTCTGAGAGACCTCTCCCTCAGTCCCACTCTCCATCATCCCGTACCCTCTCTCTGAGAGACCCCTCCCTCAGTCCCACTCTCCATCATCCCGTACCCTCTCTCTGAGTGACCTCTCCGTCAATCTCACTCTCCATCATCCTGTGCCCTCTCTCTGAGAGACCTCTCCGTCAATCCCACTCTCCATCATCCTGTACCCTCTCTGAGAGACCTCTCCCTCAGTCCCACTCTCCATCATCCTGTACCCTCTCTGAGAGACCTCTCCCTCAGTCCCACTCTCCATCATCCCGTACCCTCTCTCTGAGTGACCTCTCCGTCAATCCCACTCTCCATCATCCTGTACCCTCTCTGAGAGACCTCTCCCTCACTCCCACTCTCCATCATCCTGTACCCTCTCTCTGAGAGACCTCTCCCTCAGTCCCACTCTCCATCATCCTGTACCCTCTCTCTGAGAGACCTCTCCCTCACTCCCACTCTCCATCATCCTGTACCCTCTCTCTGAGAGACCTCTCCCTCACTCCCACTCTCCATCATCCTGTACCCTCTCTCTGAGAGACCGCTCCCTCACTCCCACTCTCCATCATCCCGTACCCTCTCTCTGAGAGACCTCTCCCTCACTCCCACCCTCCATCATCCCGTACCCTCTCTCTGAGGCTCCTCTCCCTCAGTCCCACTCTCCATCATCCTGTACCCTCTCTCTGAGAGACCTCTCCCTCACTCCCACTCCCCATCATCCTGTACCCTCTCTCTGAGAGACCTCTCCCTCACTCCCACTCTCCATCATCCTGTACCCTCTCTCTGAGAGACCTCTCCCTCACTCCCACTCCCCATCATCCTGTACCCTCTCTCTGAGAGACCTCTCCCTCACTCCCACTCTCCATCATCCTGTACCCTCTCTGTGAGAGACCTCTCCCTCACTCCCACTCTCCATCATCCTGTACCCTCTCTCTGAGAGACCTCTCCCTCACTCCCACTCTCCATCATCCCGTACCCTCTCTATGAGAGATTTCTCCCTCGATCCTGTGCCATGCATTTCCTCTGTGATGATTACATTTTTGTCCTAAAGATGAGTTGAAATTTGTCTCACTTTTGCTCCCAGTGGATGTTGCCTTGTGATCAGAGACTCTTACAGGCCCGTGTCTAAGGTCAAAAAGGATCTTGCTGTGATTATTACTGTCGGTCATGGTATTGCTGGGTGGATTTTCTTGTGGTTTATTCCAACATCTACAAGTCAGAGTTTGGGATAAACTGAGAGGAAATTTACCCACCAGAACTTAGCTGTGTCTTGGTGGTGATAAGTGCCCAAGATGTCAGTTTTTACATTGACTCATTGACCTGAAGCCTCCAGAGGGTGAATTGCCAATTGTGTGTTTGGGTGGACAAAGTTCAGATTGTGGGTCAGGAAATCAGTAATAATCCAGGGAAAGCTATTTACCAGAGTAATAGGGAGTGGGATAGCTTGATCTTGGGTTCTGACATAGCTTGGCACAACATCAAGGGCTGAAAGGCCTGTACTGTGCCGTACTGTTCTATGTTCTAGCTAATAGTTGAATCTGGTGCTAATGGGTTGCTGGGAAACTGAGATTGATAGAGATAGATCTTGCTCATGACTGGGCTTAGGCTCACATTCGCTATAAGAATTCTCTGCTATTATAACCCATGTACAGATTGATAAATTTTTAAAAAATTTCCTAATGGCAAGATTTCTCATTTTAAGACTCTTACTGTAACAAACTGACTAAAATTACTCGGTTGGGGCAGTATGGTGGCACAGTGGTTAGCACTGCTGCCTCACGATGCCAGGGACCCGGGTTCAATTCTGGCCTTGGGTCACTTCTATGGAATCTGCAAGTTTGCCCCAATGCCCGCGTAGGTTTCCTCCGAGTGCTCTGGTTCCCTCCCACACTCCAAAAATGTGTGGTTTAGATTGATGGACCACGTCGGGGCAATTAGTTGGGTAAACACATGGGGTTACAGGGATAGGGTCTTGGCAAATACATGAATAGGATGGGAATAAAGGGGTATTCCCCAGGAGGGTGGGGGGTTGTAGTTCAGACGGGCAGCATGGATGGCCAGGCTTAGAGGGCCGAAGGGCCTGTTCCTATGCTATATTTTCTTTGTTTTTTTTGTACAGGATCATAGGAAGAGGAATAGACCATTCAGTCCATCAAGGCTGTTCCACCATTCAGTACGATCATGTCTGAGTGGACATGTCAATTTCTTTACCTGTAGTATCCCCATAGCCCTCTGCCATGTTGTTAATCTGAAATCTACCACTCTCTACCTTAAACTGACATACCTGGCACAGCATGGTAGCACAGCGGGTTAGCACTGCTGCTTCGCAGCTCCAGGGTCCTGAGTTCGATTCCCAGCTGGGGTCACTGCCTGTGCGGAGTTTGCACATTCTCCTCGTGTCTGCGTGGGGTTTCCTCCCACAGTCCAAAGATGTGCGGGGTTAGGTTGATGGGCCGTGCTAAGAAATTGTCCCTTAGTGTCCAGGGATGTGTAGGTTAGAGGGATTAGTGGGTGGGATATGTAGGGATATGGGGGGGATAGGGCCTGGGTGGGGTTGTGTTCGGTACAGACTCGATGGGCCGAAGGGCCTCTTTCTGCGCTGCAGGGTTCAATGAATCTCTCTGGGTCGGAAAATTCACGGTGCGAAGACGGAGAGGATCTTTAAACAGAGCTGCAGGGAGTGTGTAGCTAGTTATTGGGTCAGATATTCCACACACCAAATCCGCTGGCCTCTCCTGTGTTTTGTTGCAGGTTTCAGTCGCTGCTCCGGGATGTCTCACCTGCGCAGGGAAGCCGGAAACAACGACCTGACGCCCGACAGGAAACACATCCTAGTCTTTGCCACCACCAGGAGCGGATCGTCCTTCCTGGGGCAACTATTCAATCAGCACCCCGCCATCTTTTACCTGTTTGAGCCTCTCTACCACGTGCAGCAGGTGTTTGCGAACTCCAGCGCCAGAGTGAGGAACGTGGTGGACAGACGCGCCCTCCTGGGGGCTCACAGGGACCTGCTCAGCAATCTGTACAACTGCAACCTGAATTTCCTGGAGAACTACCTGAAACCGGCGCCCCGGGACCACCAGACCACGGCGTTCTTCCGCCGGGGCGCCAGCAACGCCCTGTGCGAGCCCCCGCTTTGCCGTTTGAGTTCGAAGAACCCTCTCGAGCACCTCTGCGCCAAGCAGTGCAGGGCGCTGAACCTCACCTTGGCCTCTCAGGTTTGCCAGGCCCGCTCGCACATGGCAATAAAAACGGTCAGGATCCCGGAGGTCAAAGACCTCCGTCTGCTGAGCGAGGACCCCCGGCTCAACCTGAAGATCGTCCACCTGGTCCGAGACCCCCGGGGGATCCTCGCCTCCAGGATGGGGACTTTCACGGATAACTTCCGGGCCTGGAAAATCTGGAACGCCACCGGCAGGAAGCCACGCAGCGTGGATCTGTCCCAGATAGCCACCACCTGCAATGACCTCTTCAACTCGGTGGGAACGGGCTTCAGCAAGCCCGCCTGGCTGAGGGGGAAGTATATGTTAGTGAGGTACGAGGAACTGGCCAGAGAGCCCGCGAGAAAAACCGCTGAGATTTACCATTTCATCGGCTTGGACGTGGACAGTCAGGTCAAGAAATGGATTCTTCAAAACACCCGGGGGACGAGTGGCGCAATGAGGAATTATAAATACACAACCACAAGAAACTCGACAGCTACTGCGGAAAGCTGGAGACTCAACCTCTCCTTCCAGATAGTCCAGACTGTACAACACCTCTGCAATGGCACCCTCTTCCAACTGGGCTACCAACTGGTGCACTCGGTGGAGGAACTGCGGAACATCTCCAACAGCTTGGTGGAATCCAAGGCGTTTGCCCCTTTCCTGTAGCCACTGACTGCCTTTCCCAACGGTCGTCCGAGAGATTCCTGAAAGGGTGGAGTTTCCAGGAGGAATGGGTGGAGCCCACAGGAGGGGTGGGGGGGGGGGGGTGGTGGGGGGGCGCGGAGCTGGGATCCGTGGGGTGGAAATTGGGTCGGGTCCACCAGCGAGCCTGAACGAAGTCCACCAGACCAGAAGTTCTGGTCACACCTGGAATTGCCCCTCCACCCCATCCCGGCTTCCTGCCCCCCTGGCCCGTGGTCTCCAGTCAGACTTCCGAAGAAGCTTGTCCAGACCCTGGGAGCAAAACTGGGCTGACTGAATCCCAGAAGTAATACTGACCAGGGGAGAGAGGGATTAGAAGAGAGAGTGAGAGTGAGTAGATGATAGAGGGAGAGAATCATGGAACTCCAAGTGCAGAAAGAGACCATTTGGCCCATCGTGTCTGCACTGACCACAATCCCACCCAGGTCCTACCCCCATGTCCCTACATATTACACCCACTAATCCCTCTAACCTACGCATCCCGGGACACTAAGGGGCAATTTCTTTGCACGGCCAATCAACCCAACCCGCACATCTTTGGACCGTGGGAGGAAACTGGAGTATCCGGAGGAAACCCACGCAGACACGAGGAGAATGTGCAAACTCCACACAGACAGTGACCCGAGCCAGGAATTGAAACCAGGAGCTGTGAAGCAGCAGTGCTAACCACTGTGCTACTGTACCGTGCCAAGAGAGGTGATGATTAGGGAGTAATTAGGGGAGAGGGAAAAGAATTAGGAAGGAGAGAGGGACAGAGAGAGTGATGGGTAGAAGGAGGGATAAGAATGGAGAGTGAGAGAGTAAATGAATAGGAGGGAGAGATAGGCTAAGTGGGGGATTAGAAGTGTTTATGGATATTAGGAGGGGGAGAGATTGTGGTGATGAGAGACTGAGAGGGCAGATTAGAGAGACAGAAAGGAAAAGAGCGATGTCACATCAGATCAGCCACGATCTCACTGAATGGCAGTGCAGACTCGATGGGCTGAATGGCCTACCTCTGCTTCTTTGTTTTATGGTCTCATATTCAGCAAAGAAAGAGTGATTTTGGGAGAAATAGATGGGAGTGAAGGAGAGAGAGGGAGGAATTAGGAAAAAGAGATTGATTAGGATGGAGAGAGAGAGACAGAGTGATGAGAGAATGTGGGAAGGATGGAGAGAGAGGGAGGGTGATTAGGGGAAAGAGGGAAAGTAGGAAGGATGGAGAGAGAGAGCGAGAGAGTGGGTGATTAGGGGAAAGAGAGAAAGTGGAAAGGATGGCGAGAGAGAGGGTGATTAGGGGAAAGAGAGAAAGTGGAAAGGATGGCGAGAGAGAGAGAGGGTGATTAAGGGAGGAACACCAGTGAAGGTTCTGGTGGTGACCATTCCTCTCTCAACAAATAGGTCATAAACCGGACATTGGTGTCTGAAATGTTACTGGGATCTTGCTATGCTGCTAAAGCTTCCATAAAAACAGGACAGGCCCTTCGGAGTAATTTATTTTCTGTGAAATAGAACATAGAAAAAAACTACAGCCCAAACAGGAAATATTTTGAGATGTTAAACAAGAGATTTTATCTGATGTTATACAAGAGCTCGCCAAAGGAATAAGTTCAATCAGCATCTTGGGGACTGGTGTATCTGACTATAAACTGAGCTGGTGTGTGTGTGAATGTGTGTGTGTCTGTCTGTGTGTGTGCCTGTGTGTCTGTCTGTGTGTGTGTTTCTGTGTCTGTTTCTGTGTGTGTGTGTGTCTGTCTGTCTGTGTATGTGTCTGTGTGTGTGTGTGTCTGTGTGTGTAAATACCGCTACAAATCACAATGAAAATTAATGCTAAATGACTGTCATTTTCAAAGAATCTCTACAGTAGAGAAGGCCATTCAGCCCATTGAATCTGCATCGCCCACAATCCCACCCTATCCCTGTAACCCTGCACGTTTAACCTGTTAATTACCCCGACATTAGGGCCAATTTATCATGGCCAGTACACCCTAACCAGCATGACTTGCAGACTGTGGGAGGAAACAGAAGCACTCGGAGGAAACCCACGCAGACAGTGACCCAAGACCGGAATTGAACCCGGGTCCGCAGCGCTGTGAGGCAGCAGTGACCTGTGTACCATCATGCTGCCCATTTTCTCTGTTCATTCACAAGATGTGGGTGTCGCTGGCTAGACACAGCATTTACTGTCCATCCTTAATTGCCCCTTGAGAAAGTGATGATGAGCTGCCTTCTTGGGCCACTGCAGTTCCTGGGGTGTAGGTACACCCACAGTGCTGTTAGAGAGAGAGTTCCAGGATTTTGACCCAGCGACAGTGAATGAACAGATGTATGTTTCCAAGTCAGGATGGTGAGTGACTTGGACAGAAACCTTCAGATGGTACTGCTCTTGTCCTTCTAGATGGTGGTGGGTCATGGGTTTGGAAAGCTCTGCCTAAGGAGCCTGCATCTTGTAGATAGTACACATGGCTGCTACTGTGCATTGGTGGAGGGAATAATTCTTTGTGGACATAGTGCTAATCAAGTGGGGCTGCTTTGTCCTGGATGGTGTTGAGTTTCTCCAGTGTTGTTGGAGCTGCGCCCATCCAGGTGAGTGGAGAGTATTCCATCACATTCCTGACTTGTGCCTTGTAGATGCTGGACTGGCTTTGGGAGTCAGGAGGTGAGTTACTCACTGCAGGATTCCCAGCCTCTGACCTGCCCTTGTAGCCGAAGCATTTTTGTAGCTAGTCCAGTTGAGTTTTGGTCAATGGATATTGGATATCTGGTTTTACTCCTTTCTGCAGTTGGTGTACCTCAACTAGACCATTTCAGAGGACAGTTAAGAGTCAACCACATTGCTGTGTCTCTTGAATCACATGTAGGCCAGACTAGGTAAGGACGGCAGATTTCCTTCCCTAAAGGATGCTGGTGAATCAGATGGGTTTTTCTGACAATGCAGTAGTTCCATGGTCACCATTACTGGGAACACTGACTGATGCACTGTGGGGCCTGATTCTTGGAAATGAGGTGGGCCAAATAGATTGAGTGCAAGTGGGGAGCATTTAGGAGACAGCGATCATTGTATTGTAAGGTTTAGGACGATGATAGGAAAGGATAATCAGCAATGCAAAGTAAAAATAATTAACTAGGGGGAGCTGACCTCAATGGGGCAAGAACAGAACTGGGCCGGAGAGACTGGGATGAAATGTTAGCAGGAAAAACTGGAGCTGAACAATGGCCTACCTTCAAAACAGAAACAGCCCGGACACAGTCAATGTACATTCCCCAAGAGGGAAAGAGAGGGCAAACAAATCCAGAACTCCCTGGGTGAAAAAGGGGATAGAAATTAAGATTAGGAAGACAAAGCGTGTTTATGACAGGTGTCAGGTAGAAAATGTAATTGAGAATCATTGAATCCCACAGTGCAGAAGGAGGCCATTCAGCCCATCGAGTCTGCACCGATCACAATCCCACCCAGGCCCTATTCCCGTAACCCCATGTTGATTTGATTTGATTTGTCATTGTCATGTATTAGCATGCAGTGAAAAGTAATGTTTCTTGTGCGCTGTACAGACAAAGCATATTGTTTCTAGAGAAGGAAATGAGAGAGTGCAGAATGTAGTGTTACAGTCATAGCTAGGGTGTAGAGAAGGATCAACTTGTTGTGAGGTAGGTCCATTCAAAGGTCTGACAGCAGCAGGGAAGAAGCTGTTCTTGAGTTAGTTGGGGTATGAGATCTCAGACTTTTGTATCTTTTATTTACCCTCCCGACAGTAAGAAACAATTTTAGCATGAGCAATCCACCTAACCCGCACATCTTTGGACTGTGGGAGGAAACCGGAGCACCCAGAGGAAACCTATGCAGACATGTGGGGAGAATATGCGAACTCCATACAGACAGTGATCCAAGCCGGGAATCAAACCTGTGTCCCTGGTGCTGTGAGGCAGCTGTGCTAACCACTGTGCCACCCTGCCAAGAACTAAGAGGAATACAGAAGGGAGGTGAAAAACACATCAGAGAAGTGAAGAGGGATTATGAGAAAAGACATAAAGGGAATCCCAAAGTTTTGATAGGGAAATAAATAGTAAAAGGAGTATTATCGATTAGGGAGCTAGCTAACAGAGAGGCTGGGGTCATGGTTGAGAAATTAAATGAATATTTTGTACCTGTCTTTACCAAGGAGATAGATATCACCCAGGACATGGTGGCAGAGGGAAACTCTGTCCCTGGAAGGGTTCAGAATTGATATAAATCAATATATAAATCAGAAGCAAGGGTCACAGAATGAGGCCACTCACTCGAAGAATGAAAAAGGGAGTTACAAGAAATGTCTTAATTCAAAGAATCATTAAAACATGGGGTGATTCACTCTAAGGGGTTTTCTAGGCAGTAATCAATTAACATTTAAAAAGGAATTTGAGGAGGATTTGAAACAGGAGGTATATAAAATTAGATAAAATAGGGAAATGGAGTTCCAGCTGAAGAGCTAGCAGGAGCACTCTGGGCAGAAGGTCCTCATCATGTAGTAAATTCCAAGATTTGTGATATGGATCGGGCTGCATTGAATATTTGGTAAAGTTCCAATTGGCACAGAAACTAGAGCAGTGAAGAACACCTGTTCTGGAAGAGCGCAGCAAGTGCTGACATACGATTTGGTGACACCACTTCATAAATTCAGCCTGGGAAGAAGCAAAGGATTAGAGTGAGGATTCAGTTTCGTTCACACCATTTCTCCCAGAGGGAGATGGAGCTGGGGTGTGGATGTTTCAGAGAGGGAACAGCTCATTGACTGAAAGTGTCACTTTCCTCATGTCTGAACCAGTCAGATAAAAATTAAGGAAAGGAACTGTGGTCTGAACAAGCATCCAATTTCACACTTTAAGATTAGTTCTTGCCACTCAGAGCTTTCTTCTGACAAAGGATGGATAATCTTATGATAAAAGGAACTGGAACATTTTGCACAAGCATATGTATCAGTTTGAAGGGGATAAAATGGGTACCAAAGCGCCAGCATGGATTGGTGGCTTGAATGTGCGATGTTTTGCTTCAGGTAGGTATTGCCCACCATATTGGTGAGGACACTTGCCCACCATATTGGTGAGGGCGCTCACCCACCATATTGGTGAGGGTGCTCGCCCACCATATTGGTGAGGGCGCTCACCCACCATATTGGCGAGGGCACTCGCCCACCATATTGGCGAGGGCGTTCGCCCACCATATTGGCGAGGGCGCTTGCCCACCAAATTGGCGAGGGCACTCGCCCACCATATCGGTGAGAACATGTCCACCATATTGGTGAGGACACCCAAGCCTTAACCAGATGGAATTCAGGACCCCTCCTCCAAACTAGGCTGAACTGGAGACTGCCCGCTGTGTTCAGGAACCGGATCTGGCCAACAATGATTCAATCCTCTAGATTATTATTTGAAATAACTAACTTCTGCATGAGCGATGTGCTTGAAGAGGACAGACTGAGTGGACTAGATTATATTCCCTATAACCTTTAGAGGGTTGGGAATTTTCTGGAGCTGTGAAAACTCAGCCATTGGGTGGGATTTTCCAGCTATGCTCGTCCCAAAGCTGGGAAATCCTGCCTGAGGTCAGTGGACCTCTGCATGATCCATCTCCCCACCGCCCCCCCCATTGCAATTCCCACTGTGAGCGGCACGAGAAAACCCCCCCCCCCCCCCCCCTTGAGTGTATTCCAAGGTGAATGCAGGGATGTGGGGATTGTGGAGTTGATGTTGGAGATTAGTCAGGATCTTGGTGAAATGGCGTTATACAAGCTTGAGGGGGTGAACTCCAGCCCCAATTATGTTCCAATTCCAAATCTCTTCCCACACCCAGTGGTGCGCTAAGGCAGACTTTCCTCTGTTTCCATAGCTAGTAATTCCCGAAACAGGTCACCAGTCTGTCGCCTGGAGGCTTATTGCTTGAGGGGCGCCACTCCCCATCAAGCATAGCTGACCAGGAGTCTCTCCAGCTCTTACCGCCAGTCATTGACACGTTTGGAAGGATTTGCAGGGATTTGCCATTAGGCCGCGTTATGAATGCACCTTCCTTGACCATGAAATCCTGGGGTGGGACTGGAACCCAGAGACCATAAGACATAGGAGCAAGATTAGACCACTCGGCCCATCGAGTCTGCTCCACCATTCAATCATTGGCTGATATTTTTCTCATTCCCATTCTCCTGCCTTTTCCCCATAACTCCTGATCCCCTTATTAATCAAGAACCTCTCTCTATCTTAAAGACACTCAATGACCCGGCCTCCACTGCCTTCTGCGGCAAAGAGTTCCACAGATTCACCACTCTCTGGCTGAAGAAATTTCTCCTCATCTCCGTTTTAAAGGATCGTCCTTTTTAGTCTGAGGTTGTGGCCTCTGGTTCTAATTTTTCCTGGAGAGGAAACATCCTCTCCACATCCACTCTATCCAGGTCTCGCAGAACCCTGTAAGTTTCAATAAGATCCCCCCTCACCCTTCTAAACTCCAATGAGTACAGACCCAGAGTCCTCAACCATTCCTCATATGACAAGCTCTTCATTCCGGGGATCATTCTTGTGAACCTCCTCTGGA
This sequence comes from Prionace glauca, assembly GCA_037974335.1. Lineage (NCBI taxonomy): Eukaryota > Metazoa > Chordata > Chondrichthyes > Carcharhiniformes > Carcharhinidae > Prionace > Prionace glauca. The sequence goes on along the minus strand of CM075728.1, from coordinate 6,520,176 downwards.
CTCTTTCCAAGGCCAGCACTTCCTTCCTTGGGTATGGGGCTTCTTAGAGCTTCTGGCTCAGAGGCAGAGGTGCTCCCTACTGCGCCATCAGTGTCCTTAGGTGGGAGGTGTGAAATGCCCGGATCTCTGATGAACAACCTGCAACTTTCTTGTTCAACCTGATGGATTGTCCCATCACCAAAGACCTAATAATAGATGAAATCGGATAGAATTTCAGTGCCATATGCCTGAGGGAGGCTATCGTGTAGAGAGTTTGCATGGAGTGACTGCACAATTAATCACTCATATACCACTGTTCCAGGCCTGAGATTAGAACATTGTACAGAATAAAACATCAAATTGTGCAGTTCGATCTTATCACTGACTCAGACTCAGGTCAATTACTCTGCCTGTGATGATTTAGTAAGAATAGGAGAAATATGGATTTCAAAATTTGCATTTTACCATTTGGAATTTAATTTGTTCCGGAGATAAATTAGATCAGTTATTAAATTTTGCACAGAATGAACCGCAGATTTGCAAGCAGTGTTTGTCAAAACAGAACATAAGTCAATGTTGAAATTTACTTTACAAGTTTAAGCCATGAGTTATAAACACAGATGTTGATTGTGTTTAGACAGTCGGGAGCTAAATTTAGTTTGCGTGCAGAAATAAATTACCTTCCGTTTCACATCTTTACAAGTTCACCAGCAACTAAAATGACCTTTTCTACATTCCCCCAGTTTTATACAGCCCAATCCTGATTATTGTTGCGTTTGGAATCACAGAAAATGAGGACACAGGAAAAGGCCACTCGGCTCATTATGTCTGCACTGGTTGATACACAAGCAGCCCATCCTAACCCCACTTTCCAGGGTTTGGTCTGTAGCTCTGCAGGTTACAGCACTCCAGGGACCTCTTGTCTCCACTATCCTATCAGGCAGTGAGTTCTAGATCCCCACAAAACTCTGGATGAAAAAAACCTTATCTCTCCTCCAATCCTTCTACAAATCACTTACGATTATAAATCCACAGGCCAAGGCACTACCTCTCTGGGTAGAACTGATCTGCATGCAGGGGCAGAGGGGAACGTAGCAAAATTTGTGGATGATAACTAAAATAAATGGGAAAACCGGCAGGGTTTAAAGATTCTACAGACGGGTATCGATAGGCTTGGAAAATGGGCCAAACTTTGTCAGATGGAGTTTAACTGGATAAAGTGTGAGGTTGTCCACTTTGGCAGAAAAAAATAGAAAGGCAAATTATTACCTAAATGGAAAGCAGATTGAAAATGTGCCCGGGCAGAGGGATCTGGGTGTCCTTGTTCATGAATCGCAGAAAGTCGATATGCAGGTGCAGCATGTCATAAAAAAGATTAATGGGATGTTAGCATTTATTGCAAAAGGACTGGAGTATAAAAGCAGAGAAGTGCTGTTGCAATTGTACAGGGTGTTGGTGAGACCACACCTGGAATATTGTGTCCAGTTTTGGTCTCCTTATTTGAACTACCTCCAATGGTGGCATTGGAAGCAGTTCATGTTAAATTCATAGAATCCCTACTGAACAGGAAGAGGCCATTTGGCCCATCGGGTCTGCACCGACCACAATCTCACCCAGATCCTACCTCCATATCCCTATATAGTTACCCACTAATCCCTCTAACCTACACATTTCAGAACACTAAGGGGCAATTTTTAGCCATGAAACCATTGTTGATTCTCAAAAAAAAACCCCATTTGGTTCACGAATGTCCTTTAGGAAAGAAAATCTGCTGTTCTTACCTGGTCTGGCCTACATGTGACTCCAGAGCCAATCAACCAAACCCCACACATTTTTGGACTGTGGGAAGAAACCGGAGCACCCGGAGGAAACCCACGCTGACACATGGACAATGTGCAAATTCCTCATACACGAGCTGGGAATCGAGCCCAGGTCTCTGGAGCTGTGAAGCAGCAGTGCTAACCACTGTGCTACCGTGCGGCCCCACGAGGTTAAAACAGGAGGGAAAGCTGGCAGTGAAGAGGATATAAAGATTCTACAGATGGATATAGATAGGCTCGGAGAATGGGCCAAAATTTGTCAGACCTTTCGGAGGCAGTTCATCAGATAGATTCCAGGGATGAAGGGGTTGGCGTATGAGGAGAGATTAAACAGTTTGGGCTTGTACTCGCTGGAGTTTAGAAGGATGAGAGGGGATCTGATCGAGATATATAAGATTTTAAAAGGGATTGATAAAGTAAATGTGGACCAAATGTTTCCTCTTATGGCACAATCTAGAACAAGAGGTCACAGGGTATAGGTGGAGAGGTGGGAGATTTAAAATGGAGATAAGAACATAAGAAATAGGAGCAGGAGTAGGCCATCTAGCCCTTCGAGCCTGCCCCGCCATTCAATAAGATCATGGCTGATCTGTCGTGGCTCAGCTCCACCTTCCCGCCCTCTCCCCATAACCCTTAATCCCCTCTCTTATCAAAAACCCATCAACCCGCGTCTTAAAAATATTTAGCGAGGCAGCCTCCACCACTTCAACGGGCAGAGAATTCCAGAGATTCACCACCCTTTGAGTGAAGAAGTTCCTCCTCAACTCCGTTCTAAAACGCCCCCCCTTTATCTTGAGGCTGTGCCCCCTAGTCCTACTGTCTTTTTTGAGTGGGAAGAGTCTCTCCACCTCTATCCTATCCATCCCATTCATCATCTTATACGTCTCAATGAGATCTCCCCTCATTCTTCTAAACTCTAACGAGTACAAGCCTAGTTTATTCAGCCTCTCCTCATAGCTCAACCCCCTCAACTCCGGTATCAGCCTAGAAAACCTCCTCTGCACTCCCTCCAAGGCCAAAATATCTTTGCGCAGGTGCGGCGCCCAAAACGGCACACAGTACTCCAGCTGCGGCCTCACCAATGCCCTGTACAGCTGCAGCAAGACCTCCCTACTTTTATATTCAATCGCCTTCGCTATGAAGGCCAGCATCCCATTCGCCTTCCTGACCACCTGCTGCACCTGCAAGCTGGGTTTTTGCGACTCATGCACAAGGACCCCGAGGTCCCTCTGCACTGTCACCTGCTGCAGTTTTTCGCCCCGTAAGTAATAGTCCTTCCTACCATTCTTCCTTCCAAAGTGGACCACCTCACACTTGCCAACATTAAATTCCATTTGCCATTTCCTGGCCCATTCGCCCAGCCTATCTAGATCCTTCTGCAGACTCTCCACACCCTCCGCACAATTTGCCTTTCCCCCAATCTTGGTGTCATCCACAAATTTCGACACCCTACACTCGGTTCCCTCCTCCAGATCATCTGTATAAATGGTAAATAGCTGAGGCCCCAGCACCGACCCCTGGGGCACTCCACTAGTCACCATCCGCCAATCCGAATAGCACCCGCTGACCCCCACTCTCTGCCTCCTATTTGACAACCAATCCTCTATCCACGCTAACACCCTACCCCCAACTCCATGTCCCTCGACCTTCTGCAATAACCTCTTGTGAGGTACTTTGTCAAACGCCTTCTGAAAATCCAGAAAGACCACATCCACCGGCTCTCCTCTATCCACCGCCCTAGACACATCCTCATAGAGTCACAGTTTGAGGATAGAGGAGAGATCCTTAAGGACAGAAATGTGGAGAAATTCCTTCACCCAGGGAGTGGTCAGACTGTGGACTTTGCTACCACAGGAAGTAGTTGAGTCCAAACAATGTAAGTTTTCAAAAAGCAGTTAGTTATAGCACCTGGTGGAAGAGGATCAAAGGTTCTGGGAGGAAGGAGGATCAGGCTATTGAGTTGACCTGAGAAGAGGGGAGCTATGGTGGCACAGTGGTCAGCACTGCTGCTTCACAGCTCCAGGGACCTGGGTTCAATTCCCGGCTTGGGTCACTGTCTGTGTGGAGTTTGCACATTCCCCTCTGGATGTTCCTGTTTCCTCCCACAGTCCAAAGATGTGCGGGTTAGGTTGATTTGCCATGCTAAAAATTGCCCTTAGAGTTCTGAGATACGTGGGTTTGAGTGATTAGCAGGTAAATATGTAGGGATATTAGGGTAGTGCATGGGTGGGATTGTTGTCAGTGCAGACTTGATGGGCCAAATGGCCTCCTTCTGCACTGTAGGGTTTCTATATTTCTATGAGATTGGCTGCAGAAAAGTCTTGTAAGTTCGATATCTTTAGTTCCAGTTTTTGCTGAAACAGTATTCTGTTGGGGGCTGAATACCTGAGAGTTGGATATATGTTGCAATTCAAGATAAAGGAATAATGAAAGGAGAGTTGGAAAACCCGGAGGTGATCCTTGCTGAAAACAGCTGAACGAAAACACTGGTTTGGAAGATTTTAAAGCATGTATTTTTGAGAGTGGAATTTTGAAACACTTGTATGACAAGCATTTGGGTGGAATTTGATATGAAATCCAGAGAAGTTTCATTGAGTAGCACCTGCTACTTGGTTTCAGAGTGGGTATTGTCTGACTACCATTAGCCTGTTGAGTTAGAATCGTGGAATGCATACAGTGCAGAAAGAGGCCATTCAGCTCATCGAGTCTGCACAGACTCTCTGACAGAGCACCTTACCCAAGCCCTACCCCCATAACCCCATGTAATTACCCCATTAATCCCCCTAACCTGCACATCTTTGGAAACTAAGAGGCAATTCACCACTGCAAATGCCCCTAGCCTGCACATCTTTTGACTGTGGGAAGAAACCAGAGCACCCAATAGAAACCCACACAGACACGGGGAGAATGTGCAGACTCCACACAGACAGTGACAGGGATGATGGCCAGAATGTTCCAACCATTCACGCCAGTGGGATTTTCCCATCCTGCTGCAGTGAACGGAGATCATAGAATCATAGAACCCTACAGTGCAGAAAGAGGCCCTTCGGCCCATCGAGTCTGCACCGAACACAATCCCACCCAGGCCCAACCCCCATATCCCAACATATCATACCCACTAATCCCTCTAACCTACGCATCCCTGGACACTAAGGGGCAATTTCTTAGCACGGCCAATCAACCCAACCCGCACATCTTTGGACTGTGGGAGGAAACCGGAGCACCCGGAGGAAACCCACGCAGACACGAGGAGAATGTGCAAACTCCACACAGGCAGTGACCCGAGCCGGGAATCGAACCCAGGACCCTGGAGCTGTGAAGCAGCAGTGCTAACCCACTGTGCTACCGTGCCGTCCTGATCTGGCTAAACGCCAAATTCCCTGACTTCGCTGCAGTGGGAACATGGCGTGAACGGCCAGTAAGATCGCGCCCTGTGTGTTTACCAAGGACGTTGCAACATAACGCATATTTTTACCCTGTGTTATCTTTAAAATGTGTAATCATTTGTGAAGATAAATGGGAGTGAAGGAGTGTTGTATTGTAGTCGAACTTGTCATGTTTAATAAATGTTTTTTTCAGTTGTTAAAAGCTAATTGGCAATCCTGTGACTCTGTTCCTGCATATTTTCCAAACGAAAGTGGAAGTTAACGGTTCTCTGAGCCAGGGTTCCATTCTGGGATTCCCCTTCAGTTAGAACATCAACTGGAATTGTAACAGTATCTATCAATGCTACAGCTTACTCAGCAGACGCAATGGAGCCAATAACCTCCTTCTGTGCTGCAGGGTCCTTTTCATATTCATCCATGGGCATGGCAGGTGGTGGAATGGCTGGCCAGCATTTATTGCCCATTCCTAGTTGCCCTTGTTGCTGTGTCACCCACATTGCTGTGGCTCTGGACTCACCTGTAGTTTAGGTTTAGTTAAATTATTGACATCACAATTCGCCTTAGATTAACACTGCAGTGAAGTTACTGTGAAAATCTCCTAGTTGTCATAGTCCAGCGCCTGTTTGGGTACACTGAGGGAGAATTGAGCATGGCCAATGCACCTAATCAGCACAGTCTTTTGGACTGTGAGAGGAAACCGGAGCACCCAGAGGAAACACACACGCAGACACGGGGAGAATGTGCAAACTCCATACAGACATTCACCCAACCTGGTAATTGAACCTGGGTACCTGGTGCTTGAGGCAGCAATGCTAACCATGTGCATCTTAGGCCAGACCAGGTAAAGATGGCCTGAAAGACATGAGTGAACCAGATAAGTTTTTCTGACAATCAGCAGAGGTTTCGTGGTCATCAATAGATTCTTTTTTAATTGAATTAAAATTCCTTCATCTGCCATGGTGGGATTCGAACCTGGGTCCCCAGAACATTAGCTGAGTTTCTGGATTAATAATAGTCAAGCAATAATACCACCATACCATTGCCTCTCTGAAGTTACGCCTGAGTTTAACCCCTCCAAGAACTGACACTTAACCACTCAAAGAAGAATACCTCATCTCATAATCTGTGAAAGGGAGTGTGAAGTGGGACAATCTGCTTTTCATCAACTTCCAATGGTTAAATCAAAAGAACCCCCCATACTCTCTCAAAAATCAATAAGTAACACTTTATTTATCTAATAGTGAACAGATTAACTAAACTATTAACTAATTAAATAAAACACTACTCTAATGGAATGTTGTTCAGATAAATACAATTCCCACTTATTAACAAAAAACATAAAAGTTTAGTCACTCTCTAAATTACAACCAGGTTTTGCGCTTTCTAGAATAATCTAGGCTTTCTCTGTTGATTCTTCTTTCCTCTTTGGTACCTTCGCTTTTGAGGTGGTGCTTTCTGTTAAGACATAAATGAAGCTAAGAGCTGAACTAAGAGCTGTTACTCTGGCAGTAGCTCTCTCTCCTTGTCCTGGCGCCCCATTCCTTTTATATCTGTGATGACATATCACTCGCTCCCAAAATAGGATTGGTCCTAGGTTGCCAAAACCATTGGATTTAAATTTAATAGGCTCTTGGTATCTAAGTGTCTAATTCAAATTGATTGACTGAATTCAAAGTAATTTCAAAAGCCTGAAAGCCTGTTGCCTTGGTAACACTGCCGCTTGGCCGTTCGATAGAAATGTTTCATTTTGGGTACTCTGTAAGTACTTGCATTTTTTTTTTTTTACTTTCTAAACACAGAAAAAGCACCACCTTTTAAAGGGACCATGCAATGCTTTTTTTTCCGAGCTTTTATAAATTTGCAAACTCCAATCCACAATTACTCTACTCGACTTTTCAACAGGACTCGTTTGCTCAATCCACATTCTGTGCCAGTTGTGGACTCGCCTTCACCGATCACAGGGACAGACCAGGTCCCCTCCCCATTCAACACACCGCTCAGCATACCTTTGCTCGCACGACAGCGGCAACCTTTTGACAAGTATCTTTATTGACTTTTACTAAATTATACATTTTTGGAATTGTAAATGAATCCATCGATCATTGTCTGGATAATCAAATCCCAGGCGAGCATTGAGAGGACGGATTATTACGGAGTTTATAACTTCATGATCTGCTTTTTGTGCTGCTCTTTATTTGCTGCCATGCTTAATCTTGTCAGCCGGTAATGTAATACACAATGATGTGTACATCTCAGCTCGGAACCCAGAGATTTCCTGAACTGGCGATGCTAATGTATGCAGAACTGCTCAGGTTGAGAAATGCATTATTAAAGATTTTTGCATTTTGTTCTCATCGCTCCCCACATTAAATTACATTTACTCACATCTCGCTGTTCGCCAGCGTCCCTCTCCAGCTTTGTAAATAAATAAGCTTCATAATTTACCCATTGAGTTATATGCTTATTAAAAAGATAATGGATATGAACCACTGGGAAATTTTCACTGCTCCAATGTGCCAGGAAGGTTTTGGAACAATGATGAACATGTTAAGAACGAGGAAAGTTTTTTAATTGGCTGCTCACAGAAGGGCCAGGCAGGTCAATCAAAGGGTCATCCAGACTCGAATCGTTGGCTCGATTCTCTCTCCACAGATGCTGTCAGACCTGCTGAGATTTTCCAGCATTTTCTGTTTTTGGCTCACCCTCTGTCTTCCCTGTTCCCTTAATGTTTTGCGAACTTCATAGCCATCAATAGATTCTATTTGTGGCACGGTGGTTAGTACTGCTGCCTCACAGCACCAGGGACCCGGGTTCGATTCTAACCCTGGGTCACTGTCTGCGTAGACTTTGCATGTTCTCCTCATGCCTGCGTGGGTTTCCTTCGGGTGTTCCGGTTTCCTCCCACCCTCCAAAGGTGTGAGCGGGTTAGGTGCTTTGGGCCATGCTAAATTGTCCCTTAGTCTCCCGGGATGCGTAGGTAAGAGGGATTAGCAGGGTAAATATGTGGGGTTACAGGGATGGGGCTGGGTGGGATTGTTGTCAGTGCAGGCTTGAGGGGCCAAATGGCCTCCTTCTGCACTAGGGATTCAATCAAATCACCTCCTAACTCCCAAAATCCAGTGAATCCAACCTGGTTTGTCTTGGAATCCAGGTATCATTCTAGTAAAGCTACACCGCCCTCCTCCCAAGGACAAAGGGGGAACTCTCTCATCTCTCAGCCAAGTGTTTCCCAGTGTTGTTGGAGGTGGTGCGCTGTTCACTGGCGGCAGGATTTTCCAGTCCCGCTGCTCTCTGTAGTGTTTCCCATTTATGTTACCCCATATCACCGGGAAAACTCGAGGGAGTGAGAATCCCACCAGCATAAATGGCCAGAGAATTCTCCCCAATATATCCTTCCTAAGCTGTCGCGCCCTGAACTGTTCACAGTAAATCCAGGTGCGGTGTAATGGGGGCGGGAATATCCCCTTGGATTTTAGTCCTCGAAATATCAAGGCCAGCATTTCATCATCCTCGATGATTATTTTCTGCACCTGCTCATTATATCTTAATGATTCCCAAGTTTTTCTGGACTTCCAATGTTTCTAGTTTTACAAAACTTAGAAAGTCTTCTGTTCTGCCCTTTTTAAAGATGATCTCACATTTGAGAGAATCCTACAGTGCAGGAGGAGGCCATTCGACCCACTGCAGCAACCACAATCCCACCCAGACCCTATCCCCCTAATCCGGTGCATTTACCCGATACTAGTCACATGGATTTGGGGACACATGGATTTGGGCCTGTGTCCGTGGGAGTTTGCGCGTTCTCCCCGTGGTTGCGTGGGTTTCCTCCGGGTGCTCCGGTTTCCTCTCACATCCCAAAAATGTGCTTTTAGGCTGATTGATTGGGTAACAAATTGTCCCTATATTGGACCTCCCTGATCCTCACACATTAGGCATAGACTAGAGTCATGAATAGGTCACTGACCATGGGACGGCGGCGCGGGCTCGTTGGGCCGAAGGGCCTGTTTCCCGTGCTGTGTTGTTCTTTGTTCTTTGTTCTAGTCTCCCTGATATTAAGGGGCAATTTAGCATGGGCAATCCACCTAACCCGCACATCTTTGGACTGTGGAGGAAACTGGAGATAACCCAAGCAGTCACAGGGAGAATGCGCAAACTCCACACAGACAGTGACCCAAGCCAGGAATTGAACCCAGGTCCCTGGCGCTATGAGGCGTCAGTGCTAACCACTGTGCCACCGTACCCAGTTTGCCGACATGCGAATCCATTTTCCATTGTCTTGCACATTCACTCAATCTGTCATTGTCTCTTTGCAATGTTATATTTCTATCCACTCAGTTTGCAGTACTTGTACTGGGTTCGATTTCCAGCTTTGTGAGTTTCCTCCGGGTGCTCCGGTTTCCTCCCACAGTACAAAGATGTGTGGGCTGGGTGATCTGGCTAAATTGCCCCTTAGTGTCAGGGAGACTAGCTAGGGTAAATGCACAGGGTTAGGTAGATCGGCCATGTATCTGAACAGGCACTGGACTGTGGTGACTGGGGGATTTTCACAGTAACTTCATTGCAGTGTTAATGTAAGCCTGCTTGTGATACTAATAAATAAAATTTGAGCCTAAACGACTGTAGCTCCTACTATCTGCTTTTTGTGTCTTTCCAAATTGTTAAAATTGCTGTTTTTCTTTTAGTTTTGTGTACAAATCTGGTTCAGTAATGCCCTTTAGGGAAGGAAATCTGCCATCCTTACGCAGTCTGGCCAACATGTGACCTCAGAGCCACAGGAATGTGGTGGAATCTTAAATGCCCTCAGGGATGGGCAATAAATACTGGCCCAGCCGTTGACATCGAGACTCCAGGAACGAATAAAAAGAATAATTAATTTTTGCAAAACACGAAGCTCTCTGGCTGGACCAGTATTTAATGCCCGTCTCTTAACAGCAATCCGCTGACGAGGGGTGGGACAGACCGGAACTCGGAATCTCGCCAGCCCGAATCGCGCTCTCCGCATTTTGAGTGTTCACCGCGGTTCCGACAGAGGGAGAGCACGGGCTCAGAACCGCCTTCAGAGAGTGTACATTCTGTTCATCCGAATGACCTGTTTCCCAGGACGGACTCATCTCGTCTCTCAGCGTACTGTTTCAGTCAATCGATCATCTCATTTCCCATGAATTAGTCATCACCAAACTGCCTGGCAGCTTGTAACAAAATCCACTCATCCCATTCATACCCATTTGTCATTAACTGCTTCACCTCTGCACGGATTTGGGAATTACTCCCAATCATTCCAGCACATGACAAGATTGGGATGTCAGCCTTCCCAGTACGAGCATCGGTTTTTTAATCGCAGAATAAGTCGTCTTGGCTCCAGGGGAAACCTCTTGGCTTTTGATCAGGTTTCAAGGACAGGTTGTCCAGTTCAGGAATAGATGTCGGAGTGAGAGAATAATATTATCCTGGGGTTCTAATGCTTCCCACGGCTGGAATTCTCAACGTGACTCTTCATTTTGCGGTCAGGAGTGTTAGTTCACTGAAAAGTGTCCGACACGAGCACACTGGATCCGGAGACAGGTGCTTACACTGCCCATTTTTGGAAGAGAGTTGCAGATGAGGTGAAATGTGAGAAGTCTGTTTGTGAATTATTTCCCCTTTCTGTTCAAAAACATCATTTTTACGCCTCTCTTTGGCAGATTCTAACAGAAGATTTAATCTGAAATGACCACGGTGTGATAACTTGGCCTTTGGGGGTGGGGGTGGGGGGGGGTCGTTATGAGAATCTTTGGGCCTGATTTTACCATCACACTGCGCCGGTTTTCAGTCACGGAAATTTGGTAAAGTTGGACGCATTGTGCGATCCGTGACCGTCTCCACGCCTATTCCCCCCTTTACAAAGGGCCTAAAATGTCCACCGTCAGCACCGCATCCAAAACGGGCACCACATCAATTTAAATGTATTTGCATGTATTTAAATTGACTTAATGGGCTGGACAAAGAAGAACAAAGAACAAAGAAAGTTACAGCACAGGAACAGGCCCTTCGGCCCCTCCAAGACTGTACTGACCGTGCTGCCCCGACTGAACTAAAACCTCCTTCTCTTCCGGGGACCCTATCCCTCTGTTCCCATCCTGTTCATGTATTTGTCAAGACGTCCCTTAAAACTCACCATTGTATCCGCTTCCACTCCCTCCCTCCGGCAATGAGTCCCAGGCACCGATCACCCTCTGTGTAAAAAAATCTTTCCTTGTACATCTCCTTTAAACCTTGCCCCTCACACCTAAAACCTGTGCCCCCCCAGTAATTGACTCTTCCACCCTGGGGAAAAAGCTTCTGACTATCCACTCTGTCCATGGCCTCTCATAACCTTGTAGACTTCTATCAGGTCTCCCCTCAACCTCCAGTGAGAACAAACCAAGTTTCTCCAACCTCTCCTCACAGCTAATACCAGGGCAACATCCTGGTAAATGTTTTCTGTACCCTCTCCAAAGCCTCCACATCCTTCTGTTAGTGCGGTGACCAGAATTGAACACTATATTCCAAGCGCGGCCTAAGGTTCTATAAAGCTGCAACGTGACTTGCCAATTTTTAAGCTCAATGCCCCGCATGCCAAAACTTACCGGCATTTCCCCCTTTGCCATCGCGTTTGCCAGACCAGTTCGTCGCGAAACAGACCTGCTCGGCAAAGGTCTGGTTTGGGCGCTCCAGCTTCTGGGGAGGTAACTTCGGTGTGGGGTGGGGGGGAGGGAGGTGGGTCAGGTGGCTCTCTGGTGGGGGAAGCTGAGGGATGGGGAACGTCAGGGGGTCCGCTGCCACTCTATGTGTGATCGGTGAGGGGGGAGTGGAGGCAGGGGATTGCGATCGGTCTGGATAGCGAAGGGTGTGGATGGATAAGGGGGTCAGTAATGTTGTGGGGGTGGGGCAATGTCTGTGGGGGCTGGGGGAGGGGGGGTATTATCGGGCCCGGGAGCGATGTGGCAGGGGAGAATTTTTCTATTTTTTAGACAGCACATGCGCAGTTGGTGTCTCCAATCGGAGCTGAAGCGTTTCGGGCACATTAAGCCCCACCCTCAGGCTCCTGCAGTGTGATTCAGAATCATTGAATTTTCTCCAGGCAGAGTGTGTACTCTGAGAATGAGTCTAAATATCGCATCTGGAATCGCAGATTCCACCCGGGTCTTGGAATCAAAATGGTAAAATAGGGCCCCCTATTTCCCAGCCTGAGTGTACTCACCTGGGAGATAACCTACCCCGATAATCCACTCCCAATAATCCACTCCCGATAATCACCCCCAGTAATCCACTGAGATAATCCACTTGATAATATACTGAAATAATCCACTCCCAATAATCCACTCCCGATAATCACCCCCAGTAATCCACTGAGATAATCCACTTGATAATATACTGAAATAATCCACTCCCGATAATCACCCCCAGTAATCCACTGAGATAATCCACTAGATACTATACTGAAATAATCCACTCCCGATAATCCACTCCCGATAATCACCCCCAGTAATCCACTGAGATAATCCACTAGATACTATACTGAAATAATCCACTCCCAATAATCCACTCCCGATAATCACCCCCAGTAATCCACTGAGATAATCCACTTGATAATATACTGAAATAATCCACTCCCGATAATCACCCCCAGTAATCCACTGAGACAATCCACTAGATAATATACTGAAATAATCCACTCCCGATAATCCACTCCTGATAATCACCCCTAGTAATCCACTGAGATAATCCACTTGATAATATACTGAAATAATCCACTCCTGATAATCACCCCCAGTAATCCACTGAGATAATCCACTTGATAATATACCGAAATAATCCACTCCCGATAATCACCCTCAGTAATCCACTGAGATAATCCACTTGATAATATACTGAAATAATCCACTCCCAATAATCCACTCCCGATAATCACCCCCAGTAATCCACTGAGATAATCCACTAGATACTATACTGAAATAATCCACTCCCGATAATCCACTCCTGATAATCACCCCTAGTAATCCACTGAGATAATCCACTTGATAATATACTGAAATAATCCACTCCTGATAATCACCCCTAGTAATCCACTGAGATAATCCACTTGATAATATACTGAAATAATCCACTCCCGATAATCACCCCCAGTAATCCACTGAGATAATCCACTTGATAATATACCGAAATAATCCACTCCCGATAATCACCCTCAGTAATCCACTGAGATAATCCACTTGATAATATACTGAAATAATCCACTCCCGATAATCACCCCCAGTAATCCACTGAGATAATCCACTTGATAATATACTGAAATAATCCACTCCCGATAATCACCCTCAGTAATCCACTGAGATAATCCACTTGATAATATACTGAAATAATCCACTCCCAATAATCCACTCCTGATAATCACCCCCAGTAATCCACTGAGATAATCCGCTAGATAATATATTGAAATAATCCACTCCCAATAATCCACTCCTGATAAATCACCCCCAGTAATCCACTGAGATAATCCACTTGATAATATACTGAAATAATCCACTCCCGATAATCCACATCTGATAATCACCCCCAGTAATCCACTGAGATAATCCGCTAGATAATATATTGAAATAATCCACTCCCAATAATCCACTCCTGGTAAATCACCCCCAGTAATCCACTGAGATAATCCACTAGAAAATATACCGAAATAATCCACTCCCAATAATCCACTTCTGATAAATCACCCCCAGTAATCCACTGAGATAATCCACTAGTTAATATACCGAAATAATCCACTCCCGATAATCCACTCCTGGTAAATCACCCAGATAATTTGCCCTGACAGCCCACATTGATAAGGGGGTGGTGATGGCCTCGTGATATTATCGCTAGACCATTATTCCAGAAATTTAGTTAATGTTCTGGGGACCCGGGTTCGAATCCTGCCACGGCAGATGGTGGAATTTGAATTCAATAAAAAATATCTAGATTTAAGAATCTACTGATGACCATGAATTCATTGTCGGAAAAACCCATCTGGGTCACTAATGTCCCTTTAGGGAAGGAAATCTGCCGTCCTTACCCGGTCTGGCCTACACGTGACTCCAGAGCCACAGCAATGTGGTTGACTCTCAACTGCCCTCTGAAAAGGTCGAGTGAGACATTCAGTTCGAGGGCAATTAGGGGTGGGCAATAAATACTGGCCCAGCCTGCAACATCATCCATGTCCTCACAATACAATACAACCCTCCACAATACAACCTTTGATCGCCTGTCCTGTCAGACAGACTGGGTGGTGGGGGGGGGGGGGTAGGTGTGCGGGCGGGGGGGGGGTGGGGGGGGGGGAGATGTGCGGGGGGGGGAGGTGTGCAGGGGGGGGGTGTGGGGGGGGGGGTGTGGGGGGGGGCTGTGGGGGGGTAGGTGTTGCGGGTGGGTGGGAGGGGGTGAGGGGTGGGGTGGGGGTGGGGGTGGGTAGGTGTGTGGGTGGGGGAGCCCAGAGTACTGAGCCCACCAAACCTGGTACTCAGCGCCCCCTGCTGGCGCCTAAGCCTCTTCCCCGTCGCCTGCGAAAAGTTCCAGTCAATCTCTTCTAAATGTCTTTAAGAGGCTGCTAACCCCAAATTTGCCCCTTGCCACGTGTCAGCGGGTGACCCTGTGGGTTCCGCTTCTGGGGAAATGGCTGGAGGAAGGGACACAGTAAAAAGTCTGACAACACCAGGTTTTAGTCCAACCGATTTATTTGATAATATTCTCACAAGCTTTCGAGGTTACCCTCTTCGTCAGGTGAATGGAGAGTTAACTCCATTCACCTGACGAAGAGGGTGAATGGAGCGTGGGTTTCCTCCGGATGCTCTGGTTCCCTCCCACAGTCCAAAGGGTCAGGTGGATTGGCTATGTTAATTTGCCTGTTAGTGTCAGGGGGATCAGTAGGGTAAATACGTGGGGTTTCGGGGATAGGGTCTGGGTGGGATCATTGTCAGTGCAGAGCCAATGGGCCGAATGGCCGCCTTCTGTTCTGTGGGGATTCTATGAAAGATGATTCCAGTTTCAAAGAGCATGGTCCTGCCTCCTATTGGACCCCAGATTGCCATTATACTTCAGTACTGGGTCCATTTATTATATATGATCATAATTAGCATATGTTACCATATCTTATATATTATAATACACAATGCATCTATTTGGGAAGGGGTAAAATTAAATAATATTCACCAGCTCTGAGGTAAAGAAGAGGTAAGAGAGAAGGAGCTTGCATTTATATAGCGCCTCCCATCACCTCAGTGCATCCCAAATGACTTTTGGTTTTTCGAAGGTGAGTGCTCCAAGTTTACATGATCACTTGTGTAAAGAATTGCTTCCTAACATCACCCCTGAGCACCGATGTTAAAGGTATTATAATAATTTATTAGTGTCACAAGTAAGCTCCCATCAACACTGCAATCAAGTTACTGTGAAAATCCCCTAGCTGCCTCACCCCGGCACCTGTCCGGGTTACACTGAGGGAGAATTTAGCACGGCCAATGCATCCTAACCAGCATGTCTTTCAGGCTGTGGGAGGAAACCGGAGCACCTGAAGGAAACCCACGCAGACACAGGGAGAATGTGCAGACTCTGACATAGACAGTGACCCAAGCTGGGAATCGAACCCGGGTTCCTGGAGCTATGAGGCAGCAGTGCTAACCACTGTGCCACTGTGCTGCCCGGGGATATGTAGTGAGATGTTTTTGGTGCAGGTGTGATGGGCAGAATGGCTTTCTTCTGCATTGTAACAACTCTAGTTGAACTCTGCTCCATTGGTCTCAGCCTCTCTATTTCTCCCCTTGTCCTTCCCCCTATATCCTTCTGCACCTGTCACGCACACCCTGCTCTGGGCTGAATGAGTTGGTAACACGCTTTCTGAACTTATGCTCCTGAAATTAGGGACTTTTACTGAAAGCATCTTCTCCAATCCCTGCTGGTGCAGTTACTCACACAGGTAGGTAATTTACCAGCTCACATTCACCTTAAACATTGAAGAGAGAGCTTTGAGTCTGGACCCAGACGCAAATTGAACCTTTTTAGTGGTGAGTTACTCACCCACTCCAAGACACAGGGGTCCCACAAGCTCTTAATATCTCCCGGCAATATGGACTTTATCTATAAATAACCCTCTAAATTCAGATCTGACCTTGTCAGAATTCACTTAGGAAAAAGCCCAAAGGGAAGAAATTCATAAAAAGGGTAAATGGAAATGAAGGGAGCCAGAGATGGGCTTGTGGATAGCTGCACTTTCGGCTGTTTACGATCCGTGGAGACCCGACTGAAAAGTAAACGAGGGCCATTCGTGTAAGAGTTGGAAATGAGGAACGCTGGCCCCTTCCTCACCTGTTTACAGAAAATCCGGAGTGCACTTTATTCCGTGTAAGGCATATCTGACCGCAAGTAGCCACCACCCAGAAACGCTGGCCGGAATTTTATCCGGGACTGAGAGTGGGAACTGATCCTGTACGAGAGCAATGTTTTGCTGCAATTGTAAAAAGTCTGACAACACCAGGTTTTAGTCCAACCGATTTATTTGATAATATTCTCACAAGCTTTCGAGGGGGCTGCCTCTTCGTCAGGTGAATGGAGAGTTCTGACCTCAGACAGAACTCTCCATTCACCTGACGAAGAGGCAGCCCCCTCGAAAGCTTGCTTGCTTGTGAGAATATTATCAAATAAATCGGTTGGACTAAAACCTGGTGTTGTCAGACTTTTTACTGTGTTTACGCCAGTCCAACGCCGGCATACCCACATCATTGCTGCAATTGTACAGGGCATTGGTGAGGCCACATCTGGACTACTGTGTATAGTTTTGGGCTTTATCTGAGGAAGGATGTCCTTGTTATAGAGGGAGTGCAGCGAAGGTTTACCAGCCTGATCCCTGGAATGGCAGGTCTGTTCTACAAGGAAAGAGGAAGTCGGTTAGGATTATACTCACTGGAGTTTAGAAGAGTGAGAGGGGATTTCGTTGAAACGTATAAAATTCTGAGTTCATAGATTCCTAAAGTGCAAAGGGAGGCTATCTGTCCCATCGAGTCTTGCACGACCATAATCCCACCCAGTCTCTATCCCCATAACCCCGTCCATTTTACTCTAGCTAGTTCACCTGACATTAAGGGACAATTTAGCACGGCCAATCCACCTAACCTGCACATCTTTGGACTGTGGGAGGAAACTGGAGCACCCAGAGGAAACCCACATAGACACGAGAGAGAACAGTCAGTGACAACAGTGACCCGAGTCGGGAATCGAACCCGGCTCCCTGGTGCTGTGAGGCAGCAGTGGTAACCACTGTGCCACCGTGCCATGCATCAGTAGAGTAGATTCGTAAAGCATGTTCCCAGTGGTGGGAAAGTCCAGAAGGAGTGGTTATAGTTTTAGGATAAGGGGTAAACCTTTTAGAACTGAGGTGAGGAGAGATTTCTTCACCCAGAGGGTGGTGAATGTGTGGGATTCACTCCCACAGAAAGTAGTTGAGGCCAAAACGTTGTGTGATTTCAAGAAGAAATTAGATATAACTCTTGGGGCTAAAAGGATCAAGGGATATGGGAGGAAGGGGGAGATCAGGACATCGAATTTGATGATCAGCTTTGATCATAATGAATGGGGAAGCAGGCTCGAAGGCCCGAATGGCCTCCTCCTACTTCTAGTTTCTACGAGGAGATGTGGGACTGTGTCCAAACGTCCAGTTGGCAGGTCCAACCTAACAGTGTCACTTAGTGCCCCTAGTTGAGTATTGTCAGGGCACCAGAGGCAGTGCCAGGGGGTTGGAGCCTGAAGGGGATGAGGCCTGAGGGAGTGGGGTCTGAGGGTGGGACCTGAGGGGGTGTGGCCTAGGAGGTGGGGCCTGAGGGGGGTGGGACCTAAGAGGGGTGGGGCCTGAGAGGAGCAGGTCATGGGTCCGTAAAGGGGGCAGGGCATGAAGGGGGACTAATTAGGAAGGCCTAATGGCCCAATGTCAGCAATCTATGTTGGGGGGTTGGTGGGGAAACATGCCCTCAATAAGGGGGGTGCCTGATATCCATGGAAGGATGGAGAGGGGTCTTCAATTTCATTTTGAGATTGGGGCTCCCTTTAAAAATGACACCCAATCTCTATGAAGCTGGGCCTGTTTAGAACATAGAACATAGAACATTACAGCACAGAACAGGCCCTTCGGCCCACGATGTTGCGCCGACCAGTTAAAAATCAGTTTAGGCCCTGATCCGCTCAAAACTTATACAAATCCCATCCCTTTTCCAAAAAATGACTAAATGCAGGCACCAATCGCACCAACTTTCTCACCCAGAACTTGGGTAAAATTCCTTCTATTGTATTTTACTCGGAGCAGGAGGAGGCCATTCGGCCCTTCGATCCTGCTCCACCATTCATCACAATCATGGCTGACCGTCCAACTCAATAGCCTCATTCTGCTTTCTCCCCATAACCTTTGATCCCCCAAGTTTGCCCCAAGTCCTATATCCAGCTGCCTCTTGAATACATTCAATGTTTTGGCATCAACTACTTCCTGTGGGAATGAATTCCACAGGCTCACCGCTCTCTGGGTGAAGAAATATCTCCTCATCTCCATCCTAAATGGTCTATCCCGAATCCTCAGATTCCTGGTTCTGGACTCCCCCCCACCATCAGGAACATCCCCCCTGCACCTACCCTGTCTAGTCCTGTTAGAATTTTATAAGTCTCTATGAGGACTCCCCTCATTTATCTCAAGCGAAAACAATCCTAATCTAATCACTGTCTCCTCAGCCTCTGTCTGTGCCTCTCATAATTTTGTAGACC
Source organism: Prionace glauca (assembly GCA_037974335.1). Lineage (NCBI taxonomy): Eukaryota > Metazoa > Chordata > Chondrichthyes > Carcharhiniformes > Carcharhinidae > Prionace > Prionace glauca. The sequence continues at coordinate 6,501,203 of CM075728.1, read as the reverse complement.
TCTTTTACTCGACTATAAAATGCAGGAGTGGCTGAAAAAGACTCACCCCATTGGCCTGAGACTGAAAATCGGTTGAGAGTCAGACAGTAATGGGTTTAGATCCCTCTCCAGATACGGAGCAATAATCCAGGCAGGGCTGAGGGAATGCTGCACTATCGGCAACTCCATCTTTCAGAGATACTAAACTGGGGGCTTGGCTGCTCTTGTAAGTGGGTAAAAAGGATTTGATTTGATTTATTATTGTCATTAATATAAAGTAAAAAGTATTATTTCTTGAGTGCTAAACAGACAAAGCATACCGTTCATAGAGAAGGAAAGGAGAGGGTGCAGAATATAGTGTTACAGTCACAGCGAGGGTGTAGAGAAAGATCAACTTAATGCAAGGTAGGTCCATTCAAAAGTCTGACAGCAGCAGGGAAGAAGCTGTTCTTGAGTCTGTCGGTATGTGATCTCAGACTTTTGTATCTTTTTCCCAATGGAAGAAGGTGGAAGAGAGAATGTCCGGGGTGCGTGGGGGGGTCCTTAATTATGCCGGCTGCTTTGCCGAGGCAGCGGGAAGTGTAGACAGAGTCAACAGATGGGAGGCTGGTTTGCGTGATGGATTGGGCGACATTAAGAACATAAGAACATAAGAAATAGGACCAGGAGTAGGCCATCTGGCCCTTCGAGCCTGCCCCGCCATTCAATAAGATCATGGCTGATCTGTCGTGACTCAGCTCCACCTTCCCGCCCTCTCCCCATAACCCTTAATCCCTTCTCTTATCAAAAACCCATCAACCCGTTTCTTAAAAATATTTAGCGAGGCAGCCTCCACCACTTCAACGGGCAGAGAATTCCAGAGATTCACCACCCTTTGAGTGAAGAAGTTCCTCCTCAACTCTGTTCTAAACCGCGCCCCCTTTATCTTGAGGCTGTGCCCCCTAGTCCTACTGTCTTTTTTTGAGCATGACCCTTTGTAGTTCTTTGCGGTCTTGGGCAGAGCAGGAGCCCAGACCAAGCTGTGATACAACCAGAAAGAATGCTTTCTATGGGTGCATCTGTAAAAGTTGATGAGAGTTGTGGCGGACATGCCAAATTTCCTTAGTCTTCTGAGAAAGTAGAGGCATTGGTGGGGCTTCCTTAACTATAGTGTCGGTATGGGGGTTGGGGAGTGGGGGGGTACCAAGACAGGTTTGTTAGGGTGGGGGGGAGAGCTTTCTCCACTGCCCTGGGTCACGTCACCCAAAAAAAACCATAATCTGGGCTGCCATCGCATTGCAGCTTATGGGATCTTGCTGTGTGCGCTGAAGGGGGCACTACGTTGCATTCCCTACGTTGCAGCAGCGACTACATTTCGGGAATACTTTATCAGGATCGGCCGAGTCTTTGTTTTTTCCTTTTCCCCCCACTTTCTCAGCGATGCAGTCGGTGAGAGACCCTGGGGATTCGAGAACCTCCGGGAAGTTTTCAAAGTTCCTGGAGGGTGGAAAACACTTTAATAATTTAGACTGCGCAGCTGCGTTCAGGATGTGTAGACAATAAAAAGCAGCGTTGGAGGAATAACACAGCTACACATATCTCGATAGATCCTCGCAACACCCGTAAACGTGATTGACGGCAATTGGGGAGGGCGACATCCTCTTGGTCCACTCGGATAGAAAGATTTACATTAATTTAACATCTTTCCCATCCACAGGGTACTTCCAAGCACTTTACTGCCAATGACATACTTTTAACATAGAACCCTACAGTGCAGAAACAGGCCCTTCGGCCCATCGAGTCTGCACCGAACACAATCCCACCCAGACCCTATCCCCATATCCCTACACATTTACCTGCTAATCCCTCTAACCTACACATCCCAGGACACTAAGGGGCAATTTAGCATAGCCAATGAACCTAACCCGCACATCTTTGGACTGTGGGAGGAAACCGGAGCACCCGGAGAAAACCCACGCAGACACGAGGAGAATGTGCAAACTCCACACAGGCAGTGACCCGAGCCGGGAATCGAACCCAGGACCCTGGAGCTGTGAAGCAGCAGTGCTAACCACTGTGCTACCGTGCCGCCCTTCAGGATTTCAAGAAATGATTTCATCGCAACTAGTTTTTCAAATAAAGATTTTGTGTGACTGACTTTAGTCTCCCTATCAAAGAGCAAAGGAAAGTACAGCACAGAAACAGGCCCTCCGAGGCCGTGCCCTCACTCAACCAAAAGAAACACAAAGAGCGAGTTACTGCGGATGCTGGAATCTGAAACCAAAAGAGAGAATCTCTGCTGGAAAATCTCAGCGGGTCTGGCAGCATCTGTAAGGAGAGAAAAGAGCAGAGTCCAGATGACCCTCTGTTAAAGCTCTGACTTGCTGAGGTTTTCCAGCGTTTTCTCTTTTGGTTTCAACTGAAATAAACCTTCCGTCCTTTCTCAGTCCGTATCCCTCTATTTCCTCCCTGTTCCTGTACCCATCCAGATGCCTCTTAGAGTGTCTGCTTCCGCCACCTCCTCTGGCAGCGCGTTCCAGCCACCCACCACTGAAAAAGTTTCGCCCATCTCCCCCAAACTTTCTCCCCCTCACCTTGAACCCACCTTGTAACTGACACTTCCACTCTGGGAAAAGGCCTCTGACCATCCACCCCTATCTTACCCCTCTCATAATTTCACGGACCACTATCAGACCCCCCCTCAGCCTCCATCATTCCGATGAAAACAATCCCAGTTTATTCAACCTCTCCTCATAGCCAATGCCCTCGAGACCAGGTAATGTCCTGGTGGACCTTCTTTGCACTCTCTCCAAAGCCTTAATCTCTCCATGTCCTTAATCCTTCTTTTATATTCTTGTGTGCTATGTTTGGCTGCCCTGTTTTCTTATTTTTATATCGGCAGCCGCAGGTTCATGAGACAATATTCCCTCCCACCTCCGCATCTTCTCTGCTATGTTTATTGCCAGAGATTTGTCATTGTCTGAGAGAGTGGCAAGTCTCAGGAAGAAGGTTAAAGATTATCTGACAAACAAAGACAAGAATCTGCTTAATAAAAGTCATCTTTGGCCAGGGTCTACATCAACGGGGACAAAGTAGAAAAGGTGGAGAGCTTCAAGCTTTTAGGTGTCTCGATCACCAACAACCTGTTCTGGTCCCCCCCCCATGCTGACACTACAGTTAAGAAAGCCCCACCAACGCCTCTACTTTCTCAGAAGACTGAGGAAATTTGGCATGTCCGCTACGACTCTCACCAACTTTTACAGATGCACCCATAGAAAGCATTCTTTCTGGTTGTATCACAGCTTGGTATGGGCTCCCGCTCTGTCCAAGACCACAAGGAACTACAAAAGGTCGTGAACGTAGCCCAATCCATCAGGCAAACCAGCCTCCCATCCATTGACTCTGCCTACACTTCCCACTGCCTCAGCAAAGCAGCCAGAGTAATTAAGGACCCCACGCACCCCGGACATTCTCTCTTCCACCTTCTTCCATCATGAAAAATATAAAAAGTCTGAGGTCATGTCAGGGACGGGGAGGGAATAACTGCCAAAGTATCTCTAGAAGGGATGCTGCTTAAATGCTAAGGAAATTGGCAGCATCCGGCAACAGTAACAGAAAGATTTCCAACACTTGGCAAATTGTCGAAATGAGGATAGTGCGTCCTGTAGCTGAGACCTGTGTCTGGGCGGTGAGTCTGTGTGTCTATCCTGGCTGTCTGTTTATATGGGCTGCGTGTTGGTCGGGCCATGTGTCTGGGCTGTATGTCTCTTGTGTCTGAGCCGAGTGTCTGAGCCCAAGTTTGACCCTTTTGTCTGGGTCCTGTGTCTGGGCCCTGTATCTGGGTCCTGTGTCTGGGCCCTGTATCTGGGTCCTGTGTCTGGGTCCTGCGTCTGGGTCCTGTGTCTGGGTCCTGTGTCTGGGCCCTGTATCTGGGCCCTGAATCTGGGCCCTGAATCTGGGCCCTGTGTCTGGGCCCTGTATCTGGGTCCTGAATCTGGGCCCTGAATCTGGGCCCTGAATCTGGGCCCTGAATCTGGGCCCTGAGTCTGGGCCCTGTGTCTGGGCCCTGAATCTGGGCCCTGAATCTGGGCCCTGAATCTGGGCCCTGAATCTGGGCCCTGAATCTGGGCCCTGAATCTGGGCCCTGAATCTGGGCCCTGAATCTGGGCCCTGTGTCTGGGCCCTGTATCTGGGTCCTGTGTCTGGGTCCTGCGTCTGAGTCCTGTGTCTGGGTCCTGTGTCTGGGCCCTGTATCTGGGTCCTGTATCTGGGCCCGGAATCTGGGCCCTGTGTCTGGATCCTGTGTCTGGGCCCTGGGTCTAGGTCCTGCGTCTGGCCTGTGAGTTGTGAATTGAAATGGACAGTGTGTCTGGCTGATGTGCCTAACCTGTGTGTCTGGGCTCTGTCTAGACTTGCTGGGGGGGAGGGGGGGTGTCTCACCCTGATCTAACTAACAGACTAACAGCTGTAAAGTAGCTCAGGCTTTCCTGCCCGTGTTGACGCCCATGGTGAGCAGGGCAGCCGTCAATTCACCCCGCAGGCATCGATGTTTATGGGACTTTTGACCCTGACCCTAACCCAGCGAGCGGGAACTGGTCAGAATCGGGCCCTCCCTTAGTGAAATCGCTCAAACTCAAACCCAATCCAAACTTTTGCCTTATTCATACCTGGAATGCAGGCATCACCGGCTACGATAGCATTTATTGCTCATCCCTAGTTGCCTTTGAGAAGTTGGTGGTGAGCTGCCTTCCTGATCCGTTGCAGTCACCGAGACGTTGGTGCACCCACGGTGCTGCGTTCCTGGATTTTGGCCCAGGTGGACAGTGTTCGATGAGGCACGTGTGGTGTGGATTTCTTGTCCTGATGATTGGATGGAGGATGGAGATAGCGATGGAGAAAGTGCTGTTCTCTGAGAGAACTTAAACACTCTGAGACTTGTGTTTACTGAGAGATGGTGAAGGTTTTGATAGAGTGAAGAGAGAAACTTTCAACCAGAGCTCTGAGAGCAAACTTCGAGTAGTCTTCTCGACAACACAACTTACGTCATGAAGGAGGCAAACAGTATGCTTGCTTTCATTGGCTGCGGTATTGAGTTTAAGAATTGGCAAGTCATGTTGCAGCTTTGTAGAACCTTAGTGAGGCCGCACTTGGAATATAGTGTTCAATTCTGGTCGCCACACTACCAGAAGGATGTGGAGGCTTTGGAGAGGGTACGGAAAGGATTTATCAGGATGTTGCCTGGTTTGGGGGGCATTAGCTATGAGGAGAGATTGGAGAAACTTGGTTTGTTCTCACTGGAGCGACGGAGGTTGAGGGGGAGACCTGATAGAAGTCTACAAGATTATGAGAGGAATGGACAGAGTGGATAGTCAGAAGCTTATTCCCAGGGTGGAAGAGTCAATTATTAGGGACATAGGGTTAAGGTGCGAGGGGCAAGGTTTAAAGGAGATGTTTTGACACAGAGGGTGGTGGGGGCCTGGAACTCACTGCCAGGGGAGGGAGTGGAAGCGGATACGGTAGTGAGTTTTAAGGAGCATCTTAACAAATACATGAATAGGATGGGAATAGAGGGATATGGTTTCCAGGAGGATAAGGGGCTTTAGTTCAGGCAGGGCAGCGTAATCGGTGTAGGCTTGGAGGGGCCGAAGGGCCTGCTCCCATGCGGTAATTTTCTTTGTCCTTTGTACACACGCGACAGACAAGTGAGAGCTTGAAAACCACAATTCCTCAGCTGGCACCGTCTGCAGACGTCGGGAAATGATTTGAAACCACCGACTAACACGAGGCGCTCCGGAATACAAATGAGAGACAATTCAGGGAAAGAGAAAAGGTACGAGGAGGTAGGCTCGCCCTGAGAATGGGAAGATATCAAAGCAAGCAAACAAAGTAGCGAGCCACTGAACATGAATAAGAGTAGCAATGCTGTTCGCACCAAATGAGGGAGTGTAAGCTGTAAAATAATAAGTTTGCAACAGTAACTGATGGGGACAGATAGGCAGCACTTTCGCACACGCACAAAATGTATTTCACACTTTTGACTTGATTTCCAAAATCTTGGCATCTCTGTTCCATTTATTGAACAATGAAATTAGCTTTGCACACAAGCAATAATTTCAAAGTGCCTTCAGTCATCGGAGATTCTCGGTGACTAACCAATCAGACAGGCTGTGTAATTATTCATAGGGTTGTAAACTCAATTTCGTTTTGATATTCTGTTTGTTATATTGCTTTCCTCTGCTGCGTCTGTCTGAATTGACCATTTCCACATCGGTGGGCGGCTGGCGGCTGGGGGGGGGGGGGGGGCGGGGGCGCACAGTGGGTAGCGTGCTTTAGGAAGGGTGTTGAAGATATGAGGGGTGGGGGTTCGGCAAAGAGTGACCAGCGTGGTTCCAGGGATGAGGGGCTTGCGGTTAAGGTTGGAGAGCCTGGGCCAGTTCTCCCTGGAGAAGGGAACACCGAGGGGAGATTACGTGGAGGTGTTCCAAACCACGGGGATGTCTTGACCAAGTAGATCGCCGTTGACGCCGGCGAAAGGGTCGGGAGTGAGAGGCGGGTCGCTGTAACAGGTTGTGATACCTGGTCAAGCGTGAACGAGGGTCTGGAAAGCTTTATAGCCCCTGCCCCAACCTGAACTCAGTGTTTAATGAGCAGCCGAGATTCGGTCTGTGCTCGGTTTGTTACCGGGAGAGTGGGAGGGAGCATCAGAAAGAAGTGGGGCCACGACCAATAATGTATCCCGGGCGTTAGTGATTCAGGCATCAGTGACACAATTATCGTGGAATCGCAGAACTGGTGCAGGAGGAAGCCATTCGGCCCATTGTGTGCGTGCTGGCTTCCTGCCACAGCAACTCAGCTGTAGTCCTCCTTCTCTGCTCTTGCCCCATAGCCCTGCGTCAGATCTCTATAGTGCAGAAGGAGGCCATTCGGCCCATCGAACCTGGACTGACCACAATCCCACCCAAGCCCTATCCCCATAGCCCTCATTTACCCTGCTAATCCCCCTGGCACTAGGGTCAATTTAGCACGGCCGATCAACCTAAACCCGCACATCTTTGGAATGCGGGAGGAAACCGGAACACCTGGAGGAAACCCGCGCAGACACGGGGAGAACGTGCAGACTCCACACAGACAGTGACCCGAGCCGGGAATCGAACCCGGGTCCCTGGTGCTGTGTGTGAGGCAGCAGTGTTAACCACTGTGCCACCGTGCTGCCCCAGGTTTTTTATTTACAGGTGGTCATCCCATTTCCTTTCGAAAGCTGTGATTGAACTGCCCCCCTCCCCCCCCCCCCCCCCCCATGCCCTGGCAATCATTCCAGACCACAATCGCTCGCTGTATTATCAAGGTTTCTCCTCATGTTGTCGTCACTGATTTATTTAATTGCTTTAACTTTGTGCCCTCTGGTTCTCAGCCCTTCCTTCAGCGAGAACAATTTCTCCTGTTCTGCTCCCTCCTGCTTTCGAACACCTCTAACAAATTGGACATTTTTACAAGATTTAGTAAACAGGAGCGGATTGTTCGCGATAATGGCTCACAGTTCACTTCTCAAGAGTTTGAGGATTATCTCAAAGTAAGTGGTATTCAGTGTATAAAATCTGCACCTTATTATCCAGCAACTAATGGATTAGCGGAAAGACTCATACAATCCTTGAAACATTCTTTAAAAGCTGCAAGAGATCAGGGTTCGTTATCAAGTTGTCTAAATAGCTTTTTGGCATCTTCTAGAAAGTTCACCAGCAATGAAAGAGAAAGTTGAGGTCTACGTTTAAATTGCTGTTACCTCCAGAAACTTCAGAGATAATAGAGTGTCAACAATAATCTCAAGTTGCTAGATGGGAAGTGAGGGTAAAACAGCCCTCATCACAAACAAGGAGATTGAGAGTTAGTGGGTAAATACGACACGAGTGAGAAATTGGTACCGGCTATAGTTTCAGCAAGAACAGGTCCAATTATTTGCACAGCTCAAACCGAACTCTCACACTCACTTACTCCGTCTCCTGAACTTCCTTTGAGGTCCAGATTTGCTCTGAAGCTCTGGGTCCCGATAGCGAACAAGCGCCTGAATTTGGGTTGCTGTAATCCACGTTTCTCTTAAATGCGTCCCTCTGCTGAACCCTCATGGTCAGCGAGTCTTCGGGGTTGAGCAGTGAGAGGGTAAAGCAGCATCATTGCCGGTCAAAGGTCAGCGGGCAAAGGTCAGGAGAGAGAGATGGTCAGCTGGGGAATTGGAGAGGTGGGGTGGTTCGACAAGAGGATGGGTCACGGTGTGGGTGAGACCCTGGGTGCAGAGGTCTCAGTGTGGGGGTGAGTAGAGGAACAGAGGTCACAGTGTGGGGGGGATTATAGGAACTGAGGTCACACTGTGGGTGGGACCATGGGTCCAGAGGTCACAGTGTGGGTGGGACCATGGACTGAGAGGTCACGGTGTGGGTGGGACCATGGGTTCAGAGGTCAGGAGGGGAAAGGTGTGTTCATAAGAACATAAGAACATAAGAAATAGGAGCAGGAGTAGGCCATCTAGCCCTTCGAGCCTGCCCCACCATTCAATAAGATCATGGCTGATCTGTCGCTGCTCAGTTCCACTTTCCCGCCCTCTCCCCATAACCCTTAATCCCCTCTCTTATCAAAAACCCATCAACCCGCGTCTTAAAAATATTTAGCGAGGCAACCTCCACTACTTCAACGGGCAGAGAATTCCAGAGATTCACCACCCTTTGAGTGAAGAAGTTCCTCCTCAACTCCGTTCTAAACCGCCCCCCTTTTATCTTGAGGCTGTGCTCCCTAGTCCTACTGTCTTTTTTGAGTGGGAAGAGCCTTTCCACCTCTATCCTATCCATCCCATTCATCATCTTATACGTCTCAATGAGATCTCCCCTCATTCTTCTAAACTCTAACGAGTACAAGCCCAGTTTATTCAGCCTCTCCTCATAGCTCAACCCCCTCAACTCCGGTATCAGCCTAGTAAACCTCCTCTGCACTCCCTCCAAGGCCAAAATATCTTTGCGCAGGAGGCCCTGAATTGGAGGGTCAGTGTGTGGAAGGATCTGCAATATCCTTAGGGTCAGACAGCGGGGTGTATGATGTCTGGGTGGGGCGTTTGAGAAGCAGAGTTGGTAGCAAGCAGAAGATATGGCAAAAACAGAAAGGTACCAAATTTCCTTCAGAATTTTAAATGTATTTTGTTTTAATTAATTTACTAATAGAGGAATCTAACAGTGTAAGGGATTTCATCTTACAGGGTACAATGTTTTAATGTTTCTTTTTTGATGCGAAATGTCCTACAAAATCTAACTACAGTTTATACATTCATCTTAATGGGAAAATATGACTCACTTAAAGTTGTTTCATTTAAAGTTGCAGTTTTCAGAAACGCAATAAGAGACAACATACTCGTGTGCATAAGTATAATAGATATAACATATTAAAAAATAAATAATGGTCAACAGAGTGATGTGTAGCCTTAGCCCAGCGATAATTACCATGAAACCACTGTCAATTGTTGAAAAAAACCCATCTGGTTCACTAATGTCCTTTAGGGAAGGAAATCTGCCGTCCTTACCCAAACTGGCCTACACGTGACTCCAGACCTACGACAATACTCACTATTATGGGGTGGCATGATGGACACAGTGATTAGCATTGCTGCCTCACAGTGCCAGGGATCCGGGTTCGATTCCCAGCTTGGGTCACTGTCTGTGCAGAGTTTGTATGTTCTCCCCGTGTCTGCGTGGGTTTCATAGAACATAGAACCCTACAGTGCAGAAACAGGCCCTTCGGCCCATCGAGTCTGCAGCGAACACAATCCCACCCAGACCCTATCCCCATATCCCTACACATTTACCTGCTAATCCTTCTAACCTACACATCCCAGGATACTAAGGGGCAATTTTAGCATAGCCAATGAACCTAACCCGCACATCTTTGGACTGTGGGAGGAAACCGGAGCACCCGGACAAAACCCACGCAGACACGAGGAGAATGTGCAAACTCCACACAGGCAGTGACCCGAGCCGGGAATCGAACCCAGGACCCTGGAGCTGTGAAGCAGCAGTGCTAACCCACTGTGCTACCGTTTCCTCCCACAGTCTGAGAGACGTGCTGGTTAGGGTGCACTAGCCGTGCTAAATTCTCCCTCAGTGTACCCGAACAGGCGCTGGAGTGCGGCGACCAGGGGATTTTCACAGTAACTTCATTGCGGTGTTAATGTAAGACGACTTGCGACACCGATAAATCAATAAAAAAAATTAATTGTCCTTTGAAATGGCTGAGTGAGGCACTCAGTTCAAACGGGCAACTAGGGATGGGCAACTACTGCTGCTGTAACCAGCAATGTCCACATCCCATGAAAGAATGATGATATAATTTAACCGCTAGCGTCTTCAGGGAGCTTTGTGAAATATTGCTAGTTTGAAAAGTGCTGATTCACAAATTAGACAATCATGATTAATGTTTTGGAAATAGAACCAGGGCATTAATAAATCAAATGACTGCTGTCCATGAAAGAGAAAGCTCAGCAAACCTTCACTTATTTGCCTGAAAATATTATGGTATTAATTATATTAAAGGAGCAGCACAACGTTATCATTGCTGTTGCAAAAAAACCATGGGCTGCGTCTCACTCACAACCCATAAAGTGAGGGAAAGTGCTTTGTCGATCCTGGTACATTAACGTGATGCTGAAAACCTTTCCAATTACAAACTTCACTTTAGAGTTAAAGTTTAGACAATGAAGTTACTGTGAAAAATCCCCCCCCCCCCCCCGTCGCCACACACTCCGGCGCCCGTTCGGGTACACTGGGGGAAAATTTAGCACGGCCAATGAACCTAACCAGCACCCCTGTGCAGGGCACTGGTGAGGCCGCAGCTGGAGTACTGTGTGCAGATTTGGTCCCCTTATTTGTGAAAGGATATATTGGCCCCAGAGGGAGTACAGAGGAGGTTCACCAGGCTGATACCGGAGATGAGGGGGTTAGCTTATAAAGAGAGACTGAATAGACTGGGTCTGTACTCGTTGGAGTTTAGAAGGCTGACGGGGGATCTTATAGAGACGTATAAGATAATGAAGGGGATGGATAGGGTAGAGGTAGAGAGATTCTTCCCGCTTAGAAAGGACAGCAGGACTAGAGGGCACAGCCTCAAAATGAGGAGGGGGGGTTGCAGTTTAGATCGGAGTTGAGGAGGAACTTCTTCACTCAAAGGATGGTGAATCTTTGGAATTCTCTGCCCATTGAAGTGGTGGAGGCTACCTCATTGAATATATTTAAGTCACGGGTAGATAGGTTTCTGATAGACAGGGGAATTAAGGGTTATGGGGCGGCACGGTAGCACAGTGGTTAGCACTGCTGCTTCATAGCTCCAGGGTCCTGGGTTCGATTCCCGGCTCGGGTCACTGCCTGTGTGGAGTTTACACATTCTCCTCGTGTCTGCGTGGGTTTTCTCCGGGTGCTCCGGTTTCCTCCCACAGTCCAAAGATATGCGGGTTAGGTTCATTGGCTATGCTAAAATTGCCCCTTAGTGTCCTGGGATGTGTAGGTTAGAGGGATTAGCAGGTAAATGTGTAGGGATATGGGGATAGGGTCTGGGTGGGATTGTGTTCGGTGCAGACTCGATGGGCCGAAGGGCCTGTTTCTGCACTGTAGGGTTCTAGGGTTCTATGAAAGGTTCTATGAAAGCAGGAAAGTGGAACTGATTCACTTCAGATCAGCCATGATCTTATTGAATGGCGGGGCAGGCTCGAAGGGCTAGATGGCCTACTCCTGCTCCTACTTCTTATGTTGTTATGTTCTCTCTCGACTGTAGGAGGAAACCGGAGCACCCCGTGGAAACTTACGCAAGACACGTGGAGAACGTGCAGACAGTGACCCAAGTCAGGAATCAAACCCGGGTCCCTGGCGCTGTGAGGCAGCAGTGCTAACCACTGTGCCACCGTGATGCCCGCATCTTTCAATTCTTCCAGCTCAGTGTGCCTGTACATAAAGGAAAGTGCCTGTAAACCTGGGCCAGGTGTCCTGGAACAGAGGCTCATGAAGAATGATGATACAAAGATACGCAGAGGGACAGGCAGTATTGAGGAAGCAGGTGGGGGGGGGGGGCTGCAGAAGGACTTGGACAGGTTAGGAAAGCGGGCAAGGAAGTGGCAGATGGAATACAATGTGGAAAGGTGTGAGATTATGCACTTTGGAAGGAGGAATGGAGGGATAGACTATTTTCTAAATGGGGGAAACGCTTTGGAAATCAGAAGCACAGAGGGACTTGGGAGTCATTGTTCAAGATTCTCTTAAGGTTAACGTGCAGGTTCAGTCGGCAGTTAGGAAGGTAAATGCAATGTTAGCATTCATGTCGAGGGGGCTAGAATACCAGAGCAGGGATGTACTTCTGAGGCTGTATCAGGCTCTGGTCAGACCCCCATTTGGAGTATTGGGAGCAGTTTTGGACCCCATAAAGGAAGGATGTGCCGGCTTTGGAAAGGGTCCAGAGGAAATTCACGAGAATGATCCGTGGAATGAAGAGCTTGTCGTATGAGGAACGGTTGAGGACTCTGGGTCTGCACTCATTGGAGTTTAGAAGGATGAGGGGGGATCTTATTGAAACTTACAGGATACCGAAAGGCCCTGGATAGAGTGGATGTGGAGAGGATGTTTCCACTAGAAAGGAAAACTAGAACCAGAGGGCACAACCTCAGACTAAAGGGATGATCCTTTAAAACAGAGATGTGGGGGAATTTCTCCAGCCAGAGGGTGGGGAATCTGTGGAACTCTTTGCCGCAGAAGGCTGTGGAGGCCGGGTCATTGAGTGTCTTTAAGACAGAGATAAATAGGTTCTTGATTAATAAGGGGATCAGGGGTTATGGGGAAAAGGCAGGAGAATGGGCATGAGAAAAATATCAGCCACGATTGAATGGCAGAGTAGGCTTGATGGGCTGAGTGGCCTAATTCTGCTCCTATGTCTTATGGTCTAAAGACTAGCTGATGCTGGAATAAGAATTTGTGATGTTTATTGAATAAGTGTGAACCCTAGTTTGGATGTCATGAGTAATCCCTACACAAAGCCTGATGGGATCTTTGCCAATCTCAAACACAGTCAAGAGACTTCTAAATTGGTCTTTCCAAAGAATAAGTGATTAAATTGCCCAGTGAGTATGACTCTGAGAACAATCGACACACCTGAGATCTTCGTCATTAGAAAAACTTTAAAATTTTGCATTGTCATATTTTGGAAAACCTCTCAGACAATTCTTGCCTGTCTCCATGGAACGAAATGCTTCTTCAATCATCTGACTACTAAAAAGTTCAAAGGAAGAGCAAAATTGTAGGCCAGTTTTCAGGCTTTTACATGAGTATAATCTGTACAGATTTTCCCTGATGCGAGACGCCACACGATATTTTTCTATTGCCGTAGCAGTTTGATATTCATTGCACTGGGAGCAGATCGAAGCAATGAGTTCTGTAACTGCTCCAATAAATATGAAGAGTTGAAGTCATTTCAGGCTGAGTTGTCCCTCCTCGGGACTCTGTTCCTGATGTGTCAGCAATCTCTGTTGGAATCTTGTTGGAGCAAGCCGCTCGATCATCTCAAATCTCCACTGTGCTGTGATTCCACAAGGCAGATCACCACCAACTTCTGAAGGATAGTTCAGGTTGAGCCCATGAAAGAGTTAAAGAAAAGAACTCAGGGGAGAAAAAGTAATAGTTTTTCAGCAGGGAGAGGGTGGAAAAAGGAAGGCCTATGGTGGCACATTTATTAGCACTGCTGCCTCACAGCACCAGGGACCTGGGTTCCAGCCTTGGGTGACTGGCTGTGGAGTTTGCACATCCTCCCCATGTCTGCGTGGGTTTTTTCCAGGTGCTCCGGTTTCCTCCCACCGTCCAAAGATTTGTGGGTTAGCTGACCCTTAGTGTCCCAAGCTGTGTAGGTTACCCCAGGTGGGATATTTCCAGGGTTGCAGCAACCATATGAGAATTGATATCAATTATCAAGGCTCCAAAAGATTCGGAGGAACCATTGTGTCTCTGAAAATTTCATCAAATGTCTAAGAGATGGGACAATTAACACCCCATCGAAAGCAGTTTGACAAACACCAACATTTTGATATTGTAAACAGGTAGACAGGGGATGTCCAGAAAATGATTAAAAGCTAAAGCACACAAGACAATGGAACCATATAATGTAATCAACAACATCAACAACGGGCGGCACGGTAGCACAGTGGTTAGCACTGCTGCTTCACAGCTCCAGGGTCCTGGGTTCGATTCCCAGCTCGGGTCACTGCCTGTGTGGAGTTTGCACATTCTCCTCGTGTCTGCCTGGGTTTTCTCCGGGTGCTCCGGTTTCCTCCCACAGTCCAAAGATGTGCGGGTTAGGTTCATTGGCTATGCTAAAATTGCCCCTTAGTGTCCTGGGATGTGTAAGTTAGAGGGATTAGCAGGTAAAATGTGTAGGGATATGGGGATAGGGTCTGGGTGGGATTGTGTTCGGTGCAGACTCGATGGGCCGAAGGGCCTGTTTCTGCACTGTAGGGTTCTATGATCTATGATCTAACATTACTGTAACTCATTCAAAGTAACAATATGATGATCTGATGTAAATATAATGCTTTGTAATGTAAAGAAAGGGGTTTAAGAACCTATAAGAGCCAATGTTCAGTAGAGTAGCCCAGAAGCAAGTTGTAGTCACATGTTCTCCCTCATGCATGTTGAATAAAGCCATTTTTTGTTGAAGTTCTACATGATCTTGGAAGACTCAGTTCATTCATTTCCTCCTACATAGTAACAGTGTTATTTATTAACACCGCAATGAAATTACTGTGAAAATCCCCGAGTTCAGATACACTGAGGGAGAATATAACATGGCCAATGGACCTAATCAACACACCTTTTGGGCTGTGGGAGGAAACCAGAACACCCGGAAGAAACTCACACGGACACGGGGAGTATTTGCAAGCTCCACACTGACAGTGACCCAAGCTGGGAATTGAACCCTCATCCCTCTCGCTGTGAGGCAGCAGTGCTATCCACTGTGCCACGAGTAATGAATATCTCATTCGTTATTGTAACTCAAAGGAATAGAAGGCGGGTTTAAGGTTAAGATTCAGTAATGATGTAAATGTGATGGTGGGTTTTTTTTTTGTCGTTGTATTCTCATAGAATCAAAGAACCCTACAGTGCAGAAGTGGGTCCATCGAGTCTGCACTGACCACAATCCCACCCAGGCCCTATTCCCATAACCCATGCATTTACCCAAACTAGCCCCCCGACACTAAGGGACAATTTAGCGTGGCCAATCCACCTAACCCGCACACCTTTGGAGTGTGGGGGAAGTGGGAGCATCTGGTCACGTGCTCACTGTGTCGAGTAGAATGTACAGATTCCGCACAGACAGTGACCCAAGCTGGGAATTGAGCCTGGGTCCCTGGCGCTGTGGGGCAGCAGTGCGAACCACTGTGCCGCCGTGCCACCCCAATTGTTGACAATTTCGCCATGAGTGAGACCTATCTGAAAATCCTTCAGCGTTTTCCTGGTTGAGGAGGTGAATTGAGGGTGCTGTTAGCTGAGGTTTTCGAGTCCAGATTCCAGACGGCTAGCTAGTGACTCAGATTAAGGTGCGGGGAGGGAAGTACAGAGGTGATGTTAGGGGTAAGTTTTTCACTCAGAGGGTGGTGAGTGAATGGAATCGGCTGCCGTCATCGGTGGTGGAGGCGAACTCGCTGGGGTCTTTTAAGAGACTTCTGGATGAGTATATGGGGTTTAATGGGATTGGGGGTTATAGATAGGTCTATAGATTGGTGGGGTTGATGTGATCGGCGCAACTCGAGGGCCGAAGGGCCTGTTTGTGCTGTAATGTTTTATGTTCTATGTTTGTTCTATGTTCTATTAACACCAACTGCACATGGTTCAAATCCCCTTCCAGCAGAGGCAGATTCCGAGCCCATCCGGGTGCCCTTCCCGGGCTAAAAAAAAATCCCGGTACTTTGCCATGGGATGGCAAATATTTGCCAAGGGTCTACCTTTGGGCAGGGAATGCAGGAAGAAGCTCCACATGATCTGCCATTACTTATACATTTTGTGTGTGTTGCTGGTGAGGTCAACATTCCAGCTGGGAAGTGAGTGGTGAGTCCTTCTTTCTGAAATTCTAGAGTCTGTGCGATGGCTGTGATCCCATCCAATATATCGGGATTCGAGAGGAAATTCCAGAATTTCCATCCAGCAATGAAGACGGAATGGCCAATCTACATCCTGGCTGGTGGCTTGTGATCCGATGAAATTTTTAAAAATCTTTATTAATGGGATGTGGGTATCAGTGGCTGGGATTTATTGCCTATCCCATTACAGAGAGCTGTGGGTCTGGAGTTACATGTAGGCCAGACTGAGTAAGGACAGCAGATATCCTTCCTGATGGTGAACCAGATGGGTTATTGTGACAACTGATGATCATTTCACAGTCACCATTACTGAGGGATACTGTGTACTCCTGATATTATGAATTGAATTTAAATTCCACCAGCTGCCATGGTGGGATTTGATCCCACGACCACAGAGCATGAACCTGTGCCTCTGGGTTATAGTCCAGAGACTTTACCACTGGGGCAATGTCTGATCTGAGCAAACATTCCCAATGGACAAAGGTCACCTGTGAATGAAGACTAACAGGTGATGGTCGCTCTTGGAACTTGGCTACACACACACCCTTACATGAATATCTAACTAATCTTTTACAGTCCTCTGCCCCAGTGCCGGCCGGCCCACAGACCCCGTGACCAACACCAAGGGGAGGGATCAGGAGGGAGATCCCAAATCTACTCCAGCCCAGAAGGGGAATCAAACCCCATAGCATTGTCACCGAACTGAGCCACACACCGGTATCCAGCCAACCATCCAAGAGTACTCCCTGATCCCCCCCCCCCCCGCCCCACCGCCCCCCCCCCCCCCCCCCCCCACCTCACCACCCCCCAAACAAGGAGTCCGAGTTGCTGTGGCAACATGCACTGTTACATGCATGTTGGAGTCTGGAGCCGTGGATAGTAATGTAGAGGATCCAATTTCTTTCCATCACATGACTGACCAGGAATCTTTGCCAATCTCCTTTAAACCTTTAAAGTTTATTTATTGGGGTCCCAAGTAGGCTTACATTAACACTGCAATGAAATTACTGTGTGAAAACTCCCTCGTCGCCACACTCGGGCGCAGGTAGTTGTGTTCCCATGTATCTGCCCTTGTCCTTCTGGATGGAAGTGTTTGTTGCCAAGGTTCCTTAGACAAGACCTTCCAAACCCACAACCTCTACTATCCAGAAGGACAAGGGCAGCACGAGGGAACGCCGCCGTCTAGCGGTTCCTCTCCAAGTCACTCACCATCCTGACATGGAAATGTATCACCATTCCTTCACCGTCACTGGGTCAAAGTCCTGTAACTCCCTTCCCAACAGCGCTGTGGGTGTACCTACACCTCATGGACTGCAGCGGTTCAGGAGGGCAGCTCACCCTAGGGAAATTAGGACTGGTCAAGGAATAAAGGTAAAGTCACGTAGCCCCAGATGATGATAGGCCCTCGCAAAGGGGAGAGGTGACTGGTGGTGATTTATCCCGAGGGTCGCCGCACCTCGGGCGAGGTTGAGAAGGCGGGGGCCCTCGGAACTAACATCAGCCAGTATGGGAATTGAACCCACGCTGTTGGAGTCACTCTGTGTCGCAAACCAGCTATCCAAGCCAACTAAGCTAAACCGACACCCATAGAACCCTACAGTGCAGAAACAGGCCCTTCGGCCCATCGAGTCTGCACCGAACACAATCCCACCCAGACCCTATCCCATATCCCTACACATTTACCTGCTAATCCCTCTAACCTACACATCCCAGGACACTAAGGGGCAATTTTAGCATAGCCAATGAACCTAACCCGCACATCTTTGGACTGTGGGAGGAAACCGGAGCACCCGGAGAAAATCCACGCAGACACGAGGAGAAATGTGCAAACTCCACACAGGCAGTGACCTGAGCCGGAATCGAACCCAGAACCTTGGAGCTGTGAAGCAGCAGTGCTTAACCCACTGTGCTACCGTACCGCCCCTGGGCAATAAATGCTGGCCTGGCCACCAATGCCCACATCCCCATAAATGAATTTAAAAAAACACTTCCCACACCTTGGCAAAGACTGGCACCTTCGCTGGAATTCTAACACCCCGTCCACCGTGGGAATCGGAGCGGGCGAGGGCCGGAAAATGGGAATCACGTGCTCACTGTGTGATCGAGCGTGGTCATAAAGTCCTGTTCCCTTGTTACACCCCACTGACAACACCACAGGAAGTGGGGGGGGGGGGGGGGGGGGGCGATTTATCCTAACCCTGAATATCGATTCCTTGGGATAGAGAGGAAAAGAGCAAAACAAACATAGAACATAGAACATTACAGCACAAACAGGCCCTTCGGCCCTCGAGTTGCGCCGATCACATCAACCCCACCAATCTATAGACCTATCTATAACCCCCAATCCCATTAAACCCCATATACTCATCCAGAAGTCTTTCAAAAGACCCCAGCGAGTTCGCCTCACCACCGACGACGGCAGCCGATTCATTCACTCACCACCCTCTGAGTGAAAAACTTACCCCTAACATCACCTCTGTACTTCCCTCCCCGCACCTTAAATCTGTGTCCTCTCGTAGCGACCATTTCAACCCGGGGAAATAGCCTCTGAGAGTCCACCTTATCTATTCCTCTCAACATTTTATAAACTTCTATCGGGTCGCCTCTCAACCTTCGTCTCTCCAGGGAAAAGAGTCCCAGCTCCCTCAACCTATCTTCATAAGGCATGCCTCCCAGTCCAGGCAACATCCTTGTAAATCTCCTCTGCACCCTTTCAATAGCTTCTACGTATTTCCTATAGTGAGGCGACCAGAACTGCGCACAGTACTCCAAATGAGGCCTGACGAGGGTCCTGTAAAGTTGCAGCATTACCTCCCGACTCCTGAACTCAATCCCTCGAAACAAAGAGCAAAGAACAACACAGCGCAGGAAACAGGTCCTTCGGTCCTACAAGCCCGTGCCACCCGTTTTAACACTCAGTGAGTGACCTCACTCCAATCCCTCTCTACCTACCACTTTTGTCTGCGCCTCTTGGTCTCCACAATAAAGGGAGTGCAAATTAGAGAATTATATGTGCGCCAGATGAGGGAGGTCTAATTTAGGGACAATTTGTTTACACCGATCGGCCTAAAAAGCACGTTTTGGGGGTGTGGGAGGAAACCGGAGCACCCGGAGAAAACCCACGCAAGCACGGGGAGAATGTGCAAACTCCCGCAGACACCGGCCCCAAGCCGGAGATCCGACCCGGGTCCCTGTATCTGCACGGCAAACAGTGATAGTCACTGAGCTGTCGTGTTGCCCGTCAGGTGGTCCAGTTTAAGCGTACACTAACGACGTGAAGCACTAGGCACTCTCGAAGGCAACATCCAAGAGCAGCCCTCGCTCGACCCAAAGCGTGTATGCCCCTTGTTGGTCAACAAGGTGGACGAATCACCTGTGGATGTAAAAAAAAAAGGAGACATCAACAAACCCTGGGTCTCCGGGGGAGGGGAGGGATCTTTAACTCAATAACTTGTTTCAGTCTTGCCCCACGGCCCAGGAATCTCAGTTAAACCAAAGTGGCAGCGTTCCAGAGTGATCTGCTATTTTTAATTTTTAATACACTGCGCCGCTCTGCTGATTATTTCTGGACGTCGGTGGAATTAGGCTGGGTTATTTTCCTGCTCCTGCAGCAATGGGGAGGCAGTGAATGATTCCTTGTTTTCTACCGAGGACATCCAACTCATTAAAGTGTTGAAAAATCAGCTTCTAGCATCCCAGGGGGTTCTGAGGAAATATCTGTCTGTCCTCCCTGCAACAGGAGCATTTACGGAGCAGACAGTAACTCTAAATCAATGGACAACACCGTCAGAGTTAAACCTAACCCATTCATAAAAGTCTTATATAATCTCCACCTCTGTTAACACACAATTCTCATTGACCCGGTGCTGCTGCTGTTCATATCTTGCAGTTTGAAACTAAAATGGATAATGTCCATTGATTTGAAGGATTTGTGTGGATCAATGGAGACACTTCTTTACTATCTCCTTCCCTCGTGCTGTCAGCGCTGATAAACACTTCAGCCTGAGTGATGAACCTGTTGTTCTGGAGATTAATTCTGCCTGGTTCTAACCATAAAGCAACGCAGCAGTCCAATTATTAACAGAGAGAGAGGGAAAAACAACGAGACATCGGCACTATAATTTCACTGAAGATCATTGTCCAGTCTCCTCCTCCAGAGTAGGTTTGGGTAGTCAGTAATGAACAAAGAACAAAGAACAACACAGCACGGGACACAGGCCCTTCGGCCCAATGAGCCCGCGCCGTCATTTTAACATTATGAGTGCCCTCCTCCACCCATGACCTTTGTCTACGCCTATTGGGGAAGATTGAGGGAAGACTAATTTAGGGACAATTTGTTTACACCAATCAGCCCAACAGCACGTTTTTGGGGGTGTGAGAGGAAACCGGAGCACCCGGAGAAAACCCACGCAAGCACGGGGAGAATGTGCAAACTCCCACAGACACTGGCCCAAATCCCTGTATCTACACAGCCAACAGTGATAGTCACTGAGCTGTCGTGTTGCCCGTCAGTTGGTCCAGTTTAAGCGTACACTAACGACGTGAAGCACTAGGCAACTCTTGAAGCAACATCCAAGAGCAGCCCTCGCTCGACCCACAGCGTGTGTGCCCCTTGTTGGGGCATATGGTAACGCTCTGTACGATTAGATATGCACCCAGATATAGAATACAAGAGCAGGGAGATTATGATGGAGCTATATAAAACACTGAAACCAAAAGGGAAAATGCTAGAAAATCTCAGCAGGTCTGGAAACATGTGTGTAGTTCTGGTTACTGCACTACAGGAATGATGGTGGGGTGGCACTGTGATTAGCACTGTTGCACCAGAGTTGCCAGGGAGCCGGGTTCGATTCTAGCCACAGGTCACTGTCTGAGTGGAGTCTGCACATTCTCCCTGTGTCTGCATGGGTTTCCTCCCACAGATCAAAGATGTATGGGTTTGGTTGATTGGCCATGATATATTGACCCTAGTGTCAAGGGATTAAATACATGGGGTTATGGGGATAGGGCCTGGGTGGGATTGTTGTCAGTGCAGGCTCGAAGGGCCAGATGGCCTCCTTTTGTATATAGGATTCCATGATGCTAATTCCCAGCCTCACTGACTCCTGCTCATCCTCAAAAAGTGAGGTGGCCTTAGAGTCTCCTTAACTCATTCTTTCAGAACACACACCCCCAGTACTCACAGCCTCCGATGGCTGGCTGCCGAGAGCCCAGCTTCCTCTGATAGCTGAACCCTTCTTTTTGATTCATTCACAGGATGTGGGTGTCAGTGGCTGGGCCAGCATTTACTGTCCATCATTAACTGCCTTGAGAAGGTGCCTTCTGGAACCACTCCAGTCCATGTCCACAACCTGGCTTCTTCCAATAGCTGATCCACTGGGAATTACAGAGGACCTTGGGGTACTTGACCAAAGATCTCTGGAGGCAGTGGGGCAGGTAGATAAGGTGGTTAAGAAGGAAAATGGAATACTTGCCTTTATTGGCCGAGGCATTGAGTACAAGAGCAGAGAGGTTATGTATAAAACATTGGTGAGGCCACAGCTAGAGCGCTGTGCGCAGTTCCAGTCCACCAAAGTATTTAGATGAGCCCTTGAAATGTCGTAACATACAAGGCTACGGACTGGGGAATGGGATTAGGATAGGTAGGTGCTGGACGGCCAGCATAGACATGATGGGCTGAATGGCCTCTTTTTGTTCGGTGAAATGCTGTGACCCCACAACCTGGCTTTGTCTAGTCTCTGAACCCCAGAGCTTAGCTGCATTTACCACTGACTTGGTTTCTCTCTCCACAGATGCTGCCATAACCTGTGGAGTATTTCCAGCATCTTCTGTTTTAATTTCAGATTTCCAGTGTTTTGCTTTGAGACGTACCAGAGGAAATAATTCCTCTCTGCTCGCTCTGTCAAAGCCTCTCATAATTTTGAATATTTCTGTCAACCTTCCCCTTAACCTCCTCTGCCCCTGGGAGAATCCCAGTGATATTGTGGCTGGAATTATTATTTAAATTATTATTATTAGAACATAAGAACATAAGAAATAGGAGCAGGAGTAGGCCATCTAGCCCTTCGAGCCTGCCCCGCCATTCAATAAGATCATGGCTGATCTGTCGTGGCTCAGTTCCACCTTCCCGCCCTCTCCCCATAACCCTTAATCCCTTCTCTTATCAAAAACCCATCAACCCGTTTCTTAAAAATATTTAGCGAGGCAGCCTCCACCACTTCAACGGGCAGAGAATTCCAGAGATTCACCACCCTTTGAGTGAAGAAGTTCCTCCTCAACTCTGTTCTAAACCGCCTCCCCTTTATCTTGAGGCTGTGCCCCCTAGTCCTACTGTCTTTTTTGAGCGGGAAGAGTCTCTCCACCTCTATCCTATCCATCCCATTCATCATCTTATACGTCTCAATGAGATCTCCCCTCATTCTTCTAAACTCTAACGAGTATAAGCCTAGTTTATTCAGCCTCTCCTCATAGCTCAATCCCCTCAACTCTGGTATCAGCCTAGTAAACCTCCTCTGCACTCCCTCCAGGGCCAAAATATCCTTGCGCAGGTGCGGTATTAGAACGATTGTTATAGATTTCTCTTGGTTTAGACAGAATACTGGCACTGACGGAGCTAACAACAAGAGGAGGAATGATAGCTTACTCTGAATGCAGTTGGAGAATTAAAACAAGTAACTATGATTTTAAGACATATAAGTTGGTATTTTAAATGCATTTTGAAGTATTTTACTGTGATTATGCTTTCAGTCAATGCAAGATATCGAAAGGCATGATGGGGAAGTGGAATAGTTCAGAGCCAAAGGCCTGGGAACCCTTAGTCAGCAACCTCATATCTGGGAGATTGTTATAAGGGAACATATTTTGTAACCTTAGGAATAGCTGGTTCGCAGCCCAGATATAGAATAGGCAAAACCTTGGACACGGAGATAGATGTCTACTCAAACCTAGCAGTGAACTGGTGGGAACTTTCACATTGGCCCTTACAGTAATGTCTGCCGTATCCAGGCAACAGGGAAGTGATCGTAGCCAGAATGGGAATAACGTCTAGTTAGTTGTGGACAAATGAGAAACCATTCTGCTGGAAAATACTAAACAATTGGCTGAATTATCTGACCAAAATTTACATTGATGTATAGATGCTAAATGAAATTAAACTAATGTAAGGCAGAGAATCAGATTAAGAAAATGTATAACTGTCCTGTTTTTTATTGATAACATTAGACTCTTCCCGCTCAAAAAAGACAGTAGGACTAGGGGGCACAGCCTCAAGATAAAGGGGAGGCGGTTTAGAACAGAGTTGAGGAGGAACTTCTTCACTCAAAGGGTGGTGAATCTCTGGAATTCTCTGCCCGTTGAAGTGGTGGAGGCTGCCTCGCTAAATATTTTTAAGAAACGGGTTGATGGGTTTTTGATAAGAGAGGGGATTAAGGGTTATGGGGAGAGGGCGGGAAGGTGGAACTGAGTCACGACAGATCAGCCATGATCTTATTGAATGGCGGGGCAGGCTCGAAGGGCCAGATGGCCTACTCCTGCTCCTATTTCTTATGTTCTTATGTTCTTATGTAGAATTTAGTTGAGTGGTCCAGGTATTGTGTATCGGAGACCATTGAGATCATTTCTCCCATTGGGCGGCACGGTGGCACAGTGGTTAGCACTGCTACCTCACAGTGCCAGGGACCCGGGTTCAATTCCCAGCTTGGGTCACTGTCTGTGTGGGATTTCCACATTCTCCCCATGTCTGCATGGGTTTCCTCTGGTGCTCCGGTTTCCTCCCATAGCCTGAAAGAAAGGTTGGTTAGGGTGGATTGACCCAAACAGGTGCTGGAGTGTGGCGACTAGGGCAATTTCACAGTAACTTCATTGCAGTGTTAATGTAAACCTTCCATGTGACACTAAGAAATAACCTTAACTTTGATCACTGTTTATAATAAAGATTTTCCTTTATATTGGAACACTGGTTTCAAAGAACAACCCAGCACGGGAAACAGGCCCTTCGGCCCAACGAGCCCGCGCCGCCACATCACCCTACACCTATTCTACCCTGCATATCTATGAATGGAACCCGACTCAGTCAGATTCAGGGAAGAAATAGTGTCAATTTGGTAAAAACCGATTAGCCTGAGAGCACATCTTTGGGGTGTGGGAGGAAACCGGAGCGCCCGGAGGAAACCCACGCAACCACAGGGAGAATGCGCAAACTCCCACAGACACAGGCCCAAATCCATGTGCCTGCACAGCCAGCAGTGCTAGTCACTGAGCTGTTGCGGCGCCCGTCTACCGGTCCAGGATCAAGCACACACACCGACACGAAGTACTAGGCCACTCCTGGAACTTCCAAGAGAAGCCCACGCACGACCCGCCGTGTGAATGCCCCTCGTTTGACACGATTCCTGAGTCTAATTGTCACCTCATTGGAAAACCAGATTTGGTTGGCTTGTACACTTAGTGAGAGCTTCACATGAAGTTAGTTGGGTGGGGAAAGTACTTTACTTCATTGTTGTGACACCTTACTCCCTCACACAAAACAGTGCCTGGATTAGACAGTGGGGCACGCACCATCTAGACTGCCCCACCACCACTCGATATGCGGGGGAACCCCCGACTGCATAATTAATGAGGCCAGGGTCACGCGACACCTCGCAAATTCTTTGTGGCTTCTGCGGCAGGGGATGGGCCTCCAGCCCTGGATGGGAAAATCCCGCCCAATATCTCACCGCCACCAGGTGTCCCCCAGTTTGAGGATGACGTCTCCTCAGGGTTGTGAGTTTCTGCCATGGGTCTTCATGTGGCTGAACAGCCCGACTGCTGAGTTGAGGATCTTTGGGAGGATGGAGCAGAACGTGGAGGTAGTGGGATCCGGAAATAACTTGTCCATCAAAGCTGTCTCAATTGGCGGGATTTTCTGGGGCCCACTGTAATTTCTGAAGGGTCGGCCAATCAGTGGCCAGGGTTCATCCAATTAAGGACCATGGGTGGGCTCTAAGGATTGAAGGATCAAGTGGAGACCCTCCAGCCCTGAGGGATCACAGACCCCCGTCAAAGGTGTGGGCTCTCGATGGAGATAAGACAGAGAGAGTCCAAATGCTACAAGAGGGAGGCACACTCTAAAAGTGTTCAACGAAGATAAGATAATCAACCGACTAAAGTGCCCAGACCATAATTATTCAGGTTAGATGGACTGTCTGGGGATTTCTTTGAAACTGTAATACCTCAAGAAGCCCGACAGATAAGGAACATAGTTTAGGATGTTCTAGTGCCATTGTAGAGGGCATTGGTTAGACCATACCTGGAGTATTGTGTGCAGTTTTAGTGTCCTTATCTGAGGAAGAATGTTCTTGCTGTAGAATTTATTTTATTCGTGTCACAAGTGGGCTTACATTAACACTGCGATGAAGTTACTGTGAAAATCCCCGAGTCACCGCACTCCGACACCTGTTCAGGTACACTGAGGGAGAATGTAGCACGGCCAATGCACCCTAACCAGCACGTCTTTCAGACTGTGGAATGAAACTGCAGCACCTGGAGGAAGCCCGCACAGACAAGGGGAGAACATGCAAACTCCACGCAGACAGTGACCCAAGCTGGGAATCGAACCTGAGTCCCTGGTGCTGTGAAGCAGCAGTGCGAACCCACTGTGCCACCAAGGGAGTGCAGAGAAGATTCACCAGGCTGATTCTTGGGATGGCAGGTATGTCATACGAGGAGAGACTAAGTTGCTTCAGATTACATTCAGAGCGAGAGGGAATCTGATAGAAACTCTAAAATTCCAACAGTGTTAGACAGGGTAGGTTCGGAAAGAATGTTCCCGATGGCGGGAGAATGCAGAACTAGGGTCATTGATTGAGGATAAGGGGTTAACTGAGGTGAGAAGAAATTTCTTCACCCAGAGGGTGGTGAATGTGTGGAATTCTCTACCACAGAAAGTTGTTGGAGCCAAAACGTTGTCTGATGATTTCAAGAAGAAATTAGATCTAGCTCTTGGGACTAAAAGAATAAAGAGATATAGTGGAGGCAGGTAGGATCAGGATATTGAATTTGATGATCATCCTTGATCATAATGAACAGCAGAGCAGGCTGGAAGGGCTGAATGGCCTCCTCCTGCTTCTAGTTTCTATTACAGGATGCAAAGTAAAACCACTACCGTGGAGTACACACACTAAAGTCCCTGCTAAAGATTACAGTTCAGCAGGCCCAGTCCTGGGCCTGCCTTATAAGAGGCTCAGCTGGGCAGGCCATTGCCTGTTACCAGGGGAACTCAGTGAGACCCAGAGGGGAGATCAGTCAGTGATTCACCGTGGAGGGTTGTCACAGACATGGTTTTGTGTTAGTTTTCAGTGTAGTGTCCCTGGAATCAGCCAGCACATTGTCGCGATGTTGATGCTATGCTCAATCTGCTCGATCCTTGTTGATCAGTGAATTCTGAAAACCATGTTCACCCGCGGAACGTTACAATTCACTGACAACGAGGTTCCTGGGACATTGCTGAAAAATTTATCAACGTCAAATCATCACAGCCGCCCTCTTCAGAAATAATCTCTTCAAATTGTAAGGAAAAAATAAACTCTCGGCTTCACAATATCTTTCTTTAAATTAACAACCTGAATGTACGCAGCTCAGCAGTGTTTGATATGGCTGTTAAAATAAATAAACATATGAGTTAGAACATAGAACATAGAACATAGAACATTACAGCGCAGAACAGGCCCTTCGGCCCACGATGTTGCGCCGACCAGTTACAAAACAATGACCCACTAGCCTAAACCAATCCCTTTTCATCCATAAACCTATCCACAGATCTTTTAAACGCCCCCAAACTAGGTGCATTTACAACTGCAGCTGGCAGGGCATTCCAGTCCCTCACCACCCTCTGGGTAAAGAACCTACCCCTGACATCTGTCCTATAACTACCCCCCCTTACTTTAAAATCGTGCCCCCTCGTGCTAGCTTTCTCCATCCTAGGAAAAAGGCTATCACTATCTACCCTGTCTAAACCTCTAATCATCTTATATGTTTCAATGAGATCCCCTCTTAGCCGCCTTCTTTCCAGCGAAAACAACCCCAAATCTCTCAATCTCTCCTCATAGGATCTCCCCTCCATACCAGGCAACATCCTGGTAAACCTCCTCTGCACCCTCTCCAAAGCCTCCACATCCTTCCTGTAATGTGGGGACCAGAACTGCACACAAAACTCCAAGTGCGGCCGCACCAGAGATGTGTACAGTTGCATCATGACGCTGCGACTCCTAAATTCAATCCCCCTACCAATAAACGCCAAAACTCCGTATGCCTTCTTAACAACCTTATCCACTTGATTCCCAACTTTCAGGGATCTATGTACACATACACCTAGATCCCTCTGCTCCTCCACACTATTCAAAGTCCTCCCGTTAGCCCTATACTCAACACATCTGTTATTCCTACCGAAATGAATTACCTCACACTTCTCCACATTAAACTCCATCCGCCACCTCTCAGCCCAGCTCTGCAACCTATCTAAGTCATCCTGCAAACTATGACACCCTTCCTCACAATCTACCACACCTCCGACTTTGGTGTCATCAGCAAACTTACTAATCCACCCAACTATACCCTCATCCAGATCATTAATAAAAATTACAAACAGCAGTGGCCCCAAAACAGATCCCTGAGGCACACCACTTGTAACCGAACTCCATGACGAATATTTCCCATCAACCACCACTCTCTGTCTCCTATCTGCTAGCCAATTCCTGATCCAATTACCTAGATCACCCCCTAGAGTTAAGGGTCATCCAGCCCCTTGATGTAGTTAGGAGAGAGGTGGAGAGGGCTGTGAGGCTGGTGGAGATTTCAGAGGCACAGAGGGATGTGGGGACGGAGGAGATTACAGAGGCAGAGCGTGGTGTAGGGGCTGGAGAAGCTTACAGAGATACAGAGGGATGTGGGGTTGAAGGAGGTTACAGGGATAGGGAGGAGTGTGGGGGCTGGAGGAAGTTACAGAGACAGAGTGTGCTGGCAGGGCTGGAGGAGATTATAGAGATAGAGAGGAATGTGGGGGATGGGAGAGATTACGGAGAAAGTGATGGGTGTTGGGGCTGGAGGAGACAACAGAGATAGGGTGGGGTCCTGGGGCTGGAGGAAATTAGAGAGGTGAAGAGTGGTGAAGACACGACGAAATTTGAAAGCAAGGTGTTGCTTCACCAATGGTCAGAGGTAGTGATGGGTGAATGGACAGGTTAAAGTTTATTTATTAGCCGCAAGTGAGGCTTGCATTAACACTGCAATGAAGTTCCTGTGAAATTCCCCAAGTCGCCACAGTCCAGTGTCCGCTCAGATCAGCGCACCCTAACCTAAAGCACGTCTTTCGGACTGTGGAAGGAAACTGGAGCACCTGGAGGAAACCCACACAGACACGGGGAGAATGTGCAGACTCCGCACAGACAGTGACCCGAGCCGGGAATCGAACCTGGGTCCCTGGTGCTGTGAGGCAGCAGCGCTAACCACTGAGTTTTGGATATTGAAGTTGACAGAGGATGGGAGGCAGGTCAGGAATATATTGGAATAATCATATCTGGCAGTAAGAAAGATGTGAATGTAAAGGAAAGGCTAATTAACTCCACTGCCAAAATCCAGCGAGTTTAGCAATACCTCAATAAATCCCGGAATCGAGATCGCTCTTCCAACCTGTGAGAGCATTCCCGAGGGAATTTTCCTGGGTATTGTTTAGAGAAACTTCAATTATCTGTCTGAAATTCATGAGATTAAGTGGGACTTAGCTCTCAGCAAGTTTCTCCGTCGTAATTGCCCTTCACTTCAGAATTCTCTGAATGAGAAATAAATCTCGGAATGATTACATTCAATCCCTGGCTTTAAGTATGGTGGAAAGGCTCAAGCAGCTAAGCTTCCTGATGCTGGGGATGACGGACACTGTGGGAGAAAGGATTGAGGTTCATCATGGATCAAACAGGTCATTAGGTCGCGATTCTCTTATCCGCGCCCACCACTTCTCTGGTGAGTCCGGATGGGAGCTGCGTGTCTGTGGCCTTGAACAGGGATTTGTGCAGGAAGTGTATGCACATCTCCCAGAGCATAGAACATAACAGCGCAGTACAGGCCCTTCGGCCCTCAATGTTGTGCCGACCAGTGAACCAATCTAATGACCCTCTAACCTAAACTATTCCAATGTTGTCCATATGCCTATCCACTGACCATTCGAACGCCCTTAAAGTTGGCGAGTCCACAACTGCTGCAGGCAGGGCATTCCACGCCCTTACTACCCTCTGAGTAAAGGACCTACCTCTGACATCCGTCCGATAATTACCACCCCTCAATTTAAAGCTATGACTCCCACAGCATCCTTCACCCCCAGCAGATCACACTGGAAACTGACGGGAAGGCAGCTCAGTAATTTAAATCTTTTTAAAATGTATTTTAAAATGTGTTTGTTATTTAAATTGCCAGGCGCAATCAGGGCCCCCCCAGGGGGTGAGGTGACGGGTGGGGGGGGGTGGTGTCCCCTGGGCATTGGGCACCCTGGCTGTGCCAACCTGTGCCCCATTGGCACTGTCCAAGGGGCAATGTGCCCATACCCAGGGGGCACCGCCCATCGGACATGGGGGCAGTGCCGAGGGAGTGGGGCCTATTGTGGGTGGGGCCTAGGGGCGATCGGTGGAGGTGGGGGTGGGGGGGATCCCACTGCCACTCTGCGTTGGGATCGGCCCGGGATGGAGGGATGGCAGCGACTGAGGTGGGCTTGGGGTGGGGTGGTCTGCTGGGGAGGGGGGGGGGGGGGCTGCCTCCTGGGGGCAGTTTCTGACCTGGGGTGGGGTCAGCGGGGGAAGGGGGTGTCTGCGAGGTGAGGGGGTGGGGGAATCACCACTACTGGGGGGGGGAGGTGCGGTGGGGCTGGACTTTGGGCCGTTCCAGGGCAGGGGGGTGTCAGTCAGGGCTGGCCCGGGAATTGTTGTGGGGGCTGCGATTGGGCTGTGGGGGGGGGGTCTGGAGGGGCAGCATTGCGGGGGTCCCGGGCTGGCCTGCGATCGGGCTGGCCACCAAAAGGATGAGTGAGGGGTTGAGTTAAAGGGTGTGTTAGGGGGTGAATCAGGGGGTAAATTAGGGGTGCATTGGAGGTTGAGTTAAGGGGTGTGTTGGGGGTGAGTCAGGGATGGGTTGTGGAAAACTCACCCCTCAACCCACTCCCTGACTCACCCCCAACGCACCCCTTAAATTAATCTGTTTTACATCCACCCAAAGAGTCAGATGGTTTCACACACAATCAAAAGGCGGCACCTATGACAGGGCAGCACTCCCTCAGCACCACACAGCAGCTAATGTCCTGGAGTGGGATTGAACCTAGAACTCTGTGATTCAGGGCCTAGAGAGGCAGCAACTGAGCCACAGCTAACATGAAAATAAAACCATCAGCAAAGAAAAGGGGAATTTTACGCGGAATATCAAAAGTTAATCAAACGTTCTCTACAGATAAATAAGAATTTAAACTGGGGATAGAGCGGGGAAGAATGAGCAAGATAAACTCACCGAGAAATAGCAGACGTATTGAATGGTTAATCACATCAGCATCTAATGAAATTGGCGTTTCACCAGAGCGTAGAATTACATTGGATATCCGGAACAGAAGTAGGCCCATCAGTCCATGCGGCTGTTTCTGTTGAATCTGAACCTTCTCCTGATTCAAGCCTATCATCAAATCCCAACAGTCCCTACTCCCTCGGATGATATCCCTGTGGATGTGAGTTCCACATTCTCACCACTCTTTGGGTGAAGAATTATCTTCTGTAATTCTCAATTGTGGGTGGCACGGTGGTTAGCATTGCTGCCCCACAGCGCCAGAGACCTGGGTTCGATTCCCAGCTTGGGTCACCGTCTGTGTAGAGTCTGCACATTCTCCCCGTGTCTTCGTGGGTTTTCTCCGGGTGCTCCAGCTCTATCCCACAGTCTGGTTCGGTGGATTGGTTGTGCTAAATTCTCCCTCAGTGTACCCGAACAGGCGCCAGAGTGTGGTGACTAGAGGAGTTTCACAGTAACTTCTTTGCAGTGTTAATGAAAACCCACTTGTGACTAATAAATATACTTTACTTGTTTTTGGATTTCTTGGTGACTATCTTATATTGACTGACTCTTACGTAGAACACAGAACATAGAACATTCCAGCGCAGTACAGGCCCTTCGGCCCTCGATGTTGCGCCAACCAGTGGAACCAATCTAATGACCCTCTAACCTAAACTATTCCAATGTTATCCATATGCCTATCCACTGACCATTTGAACGCTCTTAAAGTTGGCGAGTCCACAATTGCTGCAGGCAGGGCATTCCACGCCCTTACTACCCTCTGAGTAAAGAACCTACCTCTGACATCCGTCTTATAATTACCACCCCTTAATTTAAAGCTATGTCCCCTCATGTTAGCCATCACCATCCGAGGTAAAAGGCTCTCACTGAGCACACTATCTAACCCTCTGATCATCTTGTATGCCTCAATCAGGTCACCTCATAACCTTCTTCTCTCCAATGAAAATAACCTCAAGTCCCTCAGCCTTTCCTCATAAGACCTTCCCACCATACCAGGCAACATCCTGGTAAACCTCCTTTGACCCTTTCCAATGCCTCCACATCTTTCTTATAATGCGGCGACCAGAACTGTACGCAATACTCCAAGTGCGGCCGCACCAGAGTTTTGTACAGTTGTAACATGACCTCACAGCTCTGAAATTCAACCCTCTACCAATAAAAGCTAATACGCCTTCTTAACAACCTTATCAACCTGGGTGCCAACTTTCAGGGAGCTGTGCACATGTACCCCAAGATCCCTCTGCTCGTCCACACTACTAAGAGTCCTTCCATTAGCCCTATATTCTGTACTCCTGTTACTCTTGGTAATGTTCTTCCGCACAAGAGGAGATATTGCCACAGTGTCTAAACCCTGTTGAGTTTAAACGAGCTTGAAATTGAAAAGAATGTTAATCCAGTCAGGGAGAAAATAGAGAAAATAATTGATAGATATCAAAACTAAAATAAATCCTGGGGTGTAGGACGATGTGTACCCATGTGTCCACAGGTACCCAAGGAAGCTCCAGGGGACATATCACAGTGGCAAAGAACTGACAGAATACAGATAATCATAGAACCCCTACAGTGTAGAAGGAGACCATTCGGCCCATCGAGTCTGCACCGACCACAATCCCGCCCAGGCCCTATCCCTGTAATCCTAATATTTAACCTGCAATTTACCACGGCCAATCAACATAACCCGCACATCTTTGGAGTGTGGGAGGAAACCGAGGTGCCCGGAGGAAACCCACGCAGACACAGGGAGAATGTGCAATCTCCAGACAGACAGTGGCCCAAGGACGGAATTGAACCATGGCGCTGTGAGGCAGCAGCGCTGACCACTGTGCCATCTCGTTCTTCTCCTACACAAAAAGGGAAGCAGAGCGCAAATTGGGAACTATAAACCAGTCAACCTAATGTCAGTGAGAGATACTGGATAATGTCAGTGAGAGATACTGGATAATGTCAGTGAGAGATACTGGATAATGTCAGTGAGAGATACTGGATAATGACTATAAACCAGTCAACCTAATGTCAGTGAGAGATACTGGATAATGTCAGTGAGAGATACTGGATAATGTCAGTGAGAGATACTGGATAATGTCAGTGAGAGATACTGGATAATGTCAGTGAGAGATACTGGATAATGTCAGTGAGAGATACTGGATAATGTCAGTGAGAGATACTGGATAATGTCAGTGAGAGATACTGGATAATGTCAGTGAGAGATACTGGAATCAGTACAAAAATGTAATGGAAAATTCAGAAAGTATAACATAAAAGAACAGTCAGAATTGATTCCCAACAGCTAAGCTATGCTTAATTAAACCGATAAAATACTTTGAAATGAATGATAGGATAAGCATGGTGCGGTGCAGAACATATTGTTGAATTTGCAGAGGCCTATGATAAGATAGAGCATGTTAGTCTCATGACAAAAGGTTAGGACATGGTGGTAAATCAGG
Source organism: Prionace glauca (assembly GCA_037974335.1). Lineage (NCBI taxonomy): Eukaryota > Metazoa > Chordata > Chondrichthyes > Carcharhiniformes > Carcharhinidae > Prionace > Prionace glauca. Next base: position 6,468,095 of record CM075728.1, on the reverse strand, counting down.
AGAATGAATATCCAACTGATTGTAAATTTGACTTAAAAAATTGGAAAGCAGAGAATCGGAGCAAAGGGGTAAGATAGTATTTTACAGGAATCAGTGCTGGGCCTCTCCTATTCATAATTTGTATTCAATAAGGTTTGAAATGAGGAGTTAGTCACACAGTGTCAACATTCTTAGATGATAGCAAACTGGGGAGGATAGCTGACACGGACATCAGCCCTTGTCAAACTCACTGTAAGGAGGTCTGGAATTTTCCTAACCCTCCACAAGCTGACAGGTTAGCTGGGTAGAGGCAGGCACCTAGCAACGGGCCAGGATGCCAATGCTCCAGGGTGCCCTCGAGGCCTCCCTTGCCCGCCTGGGGTGTGGGCTGCCCTGCAGAGGGATTCCTCCAGTAATGTAGGACAGACAGGTTGGACCTGCATCCATTGAAGTTTAGGAAGAATGAGAGGTGATCTTACTGAAACATATAAGATCCTGGTGGAGCTTGGGTGCTGGGAGCATGATTCCTCCTCATGGGAGAATCTAAGACTGGGGGGCATCATTTAGAGACAAGAACTCCCATTTAAGATGGAGATGGTTTAATTTGTTAATTATTGTCACCTTTTCCCCAGAAGGTTGGTTACAATGGACCCCCGTACCTCGGTTTATCGAATGCTGATTTTACACATTCCACATACTTTAATCCATCCAATTCTTAATAACCATCATCTCTCTTCTGCTTCTCTCTCCTCCCATTTTCTGTTGCCCTTTCCTTCCAATAATAATCTCTGTCTATCATCTGCCATAATGATATGATCAAAATATTTCATTTCTGTGTATTTGATGTGATGTCCTATTTTCTACTTTTTTCTCTCGTTAAGCCACGAATCTTTGGGACTCTCTTTCCCAGAGAGTGGTGGAGGCTGGATCGCTGAATACTTTTAAGGCAAAGATTGACAGATCCGGTGACTAATTGGTGAGTCGAAAGTTATGAGGGGTGGGCAGGAAAGTGACATTGAGACAACTATAGGATCAACATAGAACATAGAAAAACCACAGCACAAATAGGTCCTTCGGCCCACAGGTTGTGTCGATCATATCCCTACCTACAAGGCCTATCTATAACCCTCAATCCCATTAAATCCCACGTACTCATCCAGAAGTCTCTTAAAAGACCCCAACGAGTTCACCTCCACCACCACCGACGGCAGCCGATTCCATTCATTCACCACCCTCTGAGTGAAAAACTTACCCCTGACATCTCCTCTGTACCTACTCCCCAGCACCTTAAATCTGTGTCCTCTCGTAGCGACCATTTCAGCCCTGGGAAATAGCCTCCGAGAATCCACCCTATCTATTCCTCTCAACATTTTATAAACCTCTATCAGGTCGCCTCTCAACCTTCGTCTCTCCAGGGAGAAGAGACCGAGGTCCCTCAACCTATCCTCATAAGGCATGCCTCCTAATCCAGGCAACATCCTTGTAAATCTTCTCTGTACCCTTTCAATAGTTTCCACGTCCTTCTTGTAGTGAGGCGACCAGAACTGCGCACAGTACTCCAAGTGGGGTCTGACAAGGGTCTTATAAAGCTGCAGCACCAAGCAGGGTCTTATCAAATGACAGGGCAGATCCGAGGGGCTGAATGGCCTGTTCCTAATTTGTAAATTTGTACGTTAGACTTGCTATCTGCGATTAACTTGCCTGCACTCTCCTGCCATTAGTCTGCCAACACATCTATCCTTGTAAGGCATGTTCTCCCAACGCCAATCAGATGTTGCTTGGTGATCAGCAATTTTTTCCCCCATTTATTAATACTTTTATACCTGGTAAAGGGAAATGTTCACAGAAAATGACCAAAAAAACTCTAATCCTGTTTTAACATCCGGATGATATTTCTCCGGGATCTCGTGCGGCAGCGTTCCAGAGATAGACCTACAATTCCTGGAGGCTCCAGCTCAGTCCTGGAGTGTTGGCAACTCTGTGTTTGTATGTTCTGCTACTGCCGACCAATAACAACCCCACTCCCCCCAACCTAGAAACATAGAAACCTTACAGTGCAGAAGGAGGCCATTTGGCCCATCACGTCTGCACTGATAACAGTCCCACCCAGGCTCTATCCCCGTAACCCCATATATTTGCCCCATAAACTTCCCTGACACTAAGGGGGCAATTTAGCATGGTCAATCTTTCAGACTGTGGGAGGAAACTGGAGCATCTGGAGGAAACCCACGCAAACATGGGGAGAATGTGCAAACTCCACATAGACAGTGACCCGAGCCGGGAATCGAACCCGGGTCCCTGGCACTGTGAGGCAGCAGTGCTAACCGCTGTGCCACGATTCCGCCCTGTAGCAAGCCCCCTCCCTCCCCACTGCCTTACACACAGTAATAGCCTGATTTCTTTTCAGATTTTTGTTTAAACATTCTAAATTGTTGGTGAAAAGGTCCCTCCATGTTGATGCCTACTCTCAGTTAGTTGTTTCCATGAGAATCTCAAAGGGGTTTGATCCAAAAGGGGTGGCACGGTGGCACAGTGGTTAGCATTGCTGCCTCACAGCGCCAGGGACCTGGGTTCAATTCCAGCCTCAGATCACCGTCCGTGTGCCATCTGTACATTCTCCCCATGTTCGCGTGGGTTTCTTCCGGGTGCTCCTGTTTCCTCCCACAGTCCAAAGATGTGCAGGTTAGATGGATTGGCCGTGATAAATTGCTCCTTAGTGTCAGGGGGATGAGATAGGGTACATGCATGGCGTTATGGGCTTAGGGCCTAGGTGAGATTGTGGTCGGTGCAGACTCGATGGGCTGAGTGGCCTCCTTGTACACAGTAGGGATTCTATGATTCCCCGAGGGAGTGGATTCAGTCTCCGGAAACAATCCCAATTTCTATTTCCTTGACAGGATGTGAAAATCCTCAGAAACCATCGCCCAAGGAGGGGGGAAATGAAACAGGGGCATTTATCATTTGTACTAATTGCTGCGTTTAACACAAGACCAATGACTGTTTTGTACAAGGTATTTATTCTGAAATCTGCCCAGTGAATTCTTGACAGAATAGATGGTGAGATGTGGGAAAGTCTGGAACGTGGGAACATCGCTACAAGATAAAGGGACAGTCATTTAAAACTGAGGTGTGTAGACATTTCTTCTTGCAGAGAGTGATGAATCTCTGGGATCCTCTGCTCCAAAGGGTGGTGGAGGTTGGATTTTTAGAAGTTTATTATTAGTGTCACATGTAGGCTTACACTAACACCGCATTGAAGTTACTGTGAAAATCCCCTAGTGGCCACACTCTGGCTCCTGTTCGGGTTACACTGAGGGAGAATTTAGCACGGCCAATGCACCTAACCAGCATATCATCCGGACTGTGGGAGGAAACCGGAGCACCCGGAGGAAACCCGCACAGTCACGGGGAGAATGTGCAGACTCCACACAGACAGTGACCCGAGCTGGGAATCGAACCCAGGACCCTAGAGCTGTGAGGCAGCAGCGCTAACCCTCTGTGCCACCACACTGCCCTGAATTATTTAAAGTGGAGGTGGATAAATATTTGATAGATGGAGGAGTAGAGGGTGATGGGAACTGGCAGAGAAAAGGAACTGAGACCAGCATAGATCAGCCAGGGTTGTACTGAATGATGGGGTGGGTTTGAAGGGCCTGGTGAACACTCCTACTCCTTCTTGTGATCTTGTGTTGTATTTCTTACAACCCCTGAGAAGATAATTGTTTCTGAGCACCTTTCTATAAAGATCTGCACCGTGGAACATTTTAACCTCATTCTCATTAAACTGGCAAAGCTGCTCTTACCAAAACAAGCTATTTGACAAGGCAATGATCCAGTCTCATTGGTAATGTATCATTACACAGCTAAACAAGTCCCGTAGATTCTGCATACTTAAACAACGTGGAAATGGGCGGGACCTGAGGTGGCTTCTATGGCACTTGTTTTGGGAGCTGAGATCCAGACACAGTTCCATTGGTGTCAGGTGGTGGAGCACTGTTTAAACATGGAGAGAGGGGTCAACGTAGCAACTACCTAGCAACTATAGCAACCACCTAGCAACTACCTAGTAACTACCTAGCAACTATAGCATCTACCTAGCAACTACCTAATAACTACCTAGCAACTATAGCAACTACCTAGCAACTACCTAGTAACTATAGCAACCAACTAGCAACTACCTAGTAACTACCTAGCAACTATAGCAACTACCTAGCAACTACCTAGCAACTACCTAGTAACTACCTAGCAACTATAGCAACTACCTAGTAACTACCTAGCAACTATAGCATCTACCTAGCAACTACCTAATAACTACCTAGCAACTATAGCAACTACCTAGCAACTACCTAGTAACTACCTAGCAACTATAGCAACTACCTAGCAACTACCTAGCAACTATAGCAACCAACTAGCAACTACCTAGTAACTACCTAGCAACTATAGCAACTACCTAGCAACTACCTAGCAACTACCTAGTAACTACCTAGCAACCAACTAGCAACTACCTAGTAACTACCTAGCAACTATAGCAACTACCTAGCAACTACCTAGTAACTACCTAGCAACTATAGCAACTACCTTGTAACTACTTAGCAACTATAGCAACCAAATAGCAACTACCTAGTAACTACCTAGTGACTACCTAGCAACTATAGCAACCAACTAGCAACTACCTAGTAACTACCTAGCAACTTTAGCAACCAAATAGCAACTACCTAGTAACTACCTAGTGACTACCCAGCAACTATAGCAACCAACTAGCAACTACCTAGTAACTACTTAGCAACTATAGCAACCAACTAGCAACTACCTAGTAACTACCTAGTGACTACCCAGCAACTATAGCAACCAACTAGCAACTACCTAGTAACTACCTAGCAACTATAGCAACTACCTAGCAACTACCTAGTAACTACCTAGCAACTATAGCAACTACCTTGTAACTACTTAGCAACTATAGCAACCAACTAGCAACTACCTAGTAACTACTTAGCAACTATAGCAACCAACTAGCAACTACCTAGTAACTACTTAGCAACTATAGCAACCAACTAGCAACTACCTAGTAACTACCTAGCAACTGTAGCAACTACCTAGCAACTACCTAGTAACTACCTAGCAACTATAGCAACCAAATAGCAACTACCTAGTAACTACCTAGTGACTACCCAGCAACTATAGCAACCAACTAGCAACTACCTAGTAACTACCTAGCAACTATAGCAACCAAATAGCAACTACCTAGTAACTACCTAGTGACTACCCAGCAACTATAGCAACCAACTAGCAACTACCTAGTAACTACTTAGCAACTATAGCAACCAACTAGCAACTACCTAGTAACTACCTAGCAACTGTAGCAACTACCTAGCAACTACCTTGTAACTACCTAGCAACTATAGCAACTACCTAGCAACTACCTAGCAACTACCTAGCAACTACCTAGTGACTACCTAGCAACTATAGCAACTACCTCGTAACTACTTAGCAACTATAGCAACCAACTAGCAACTACCTAGTAACTACCTAGCAACTATAGCAACCAACTAGCAACTACCTAGTAACTACCTAGCAACTACAGCAACCAACTAGCTACTATAACAGCCTAGCAATAACAGGCCAATGTTGGTGATGGAGAAACTTTCAGAGACAATAATCTGACAAACATTAATCAGCATTCAGAAAGATAGGAGCAGTATTTGAAATTCAGCACAGACGTGTGAAAACTAATTCATGTTTGACTAAGGTGAGTGAGCTCTTAATGAATGAAGGAGTGCAGAAAATATTGTATATATCAAATTTCTAAATGTGTTTGATTATGTACGACATCACAGACCTGTTAGCGACCTGGAACTGCATCAGATTACATGGAGAGTGGCTGTGTTAGTAAGAAATTGGCTTAGCGGCAGAGACACAGTAAGAAGTCTCACAACACCAGGTTAAAGTCCAACAGGTTTATTTGATAGTTAAACCCACTGGCTTTCAGGGTTTGCCCCTTCATCAGGTGAGTTGTCCCTTCCTCACCTGATGAAGGGGCAAACCCCAAAAGCTAGAGCTTTCGAGAGCATGTTCTCTGCCCTGGATGAACCTGTATCTGGGGTCATCATTGGGGATGTCAGAGCAACTTTCTCGAAGGTCAACCCAAGGAACTCAGCTGGCCCGGATAGGGTACCCGGATGTGCCGTCAGATCCTGTGTGGATCATCTGGCAGGAGAATTCACAGACATCTTCAACCTCTCTTTACAACAATCTGAGGCCCCTATCTGCTTCAAAAAGATGACCATCATCCCAGTACCTAAGAGAAACCAAACAGCGTGCCTTAGTGACTATTGGCCGGTGGCTCTAACATCCATTATTATGAAGTGATTTGAAAGGTTATTCATGGCACTAATCAATTCCAGCCTCCCGGATTGCCTGGATTCATTACAGTTTGCCTACCATGCAACAGGTCTGCAACAGAGGTCATTTCCCTACACTCAACTCTGGAGTACCTGAATAACATAGACACTTATGTCAGACTCTTATTTATTGACCACAGCTCAGCCTTCAACACTATTATTCCCATGAAACTCATCTCCAAATTCCCTGGCCTGGGCCTCGGCTCCTCCCCCGTGACTAGATCCTGAACTTCCTAACTCACAGACCACAATCAGTAAGGATAGGCAACAGCACCTCCTCCACAATTATCCTCAACACCGGTGCCCCACAAGGCTGTGTTCTCAGCCCCCTACTATACTCCTTATACACCTATGACTGTGCGGCCACAGATACAGGAACGAGATAGAGAATCTGGTGAACTGGTGCGGAGACAATAATCTCTCCCTCAATGTCAACAAAATGAAAGAGATAATCATCAACTTCAGAAGGCATAGAGGAGAACATGCCCCTGTCTACATCAAGGGGCACCCTACCCTAGCACCTTCCCCCCTCCCCACAACACCACCCTCGGCCGCGTGTGTTCCAGACGAGGGAGATGGCAGCTCAGGAAGGATTGATACAGCAATGCGGCAGTTACCCCCCGACTCGCTAACTGTGTGTCACATTATCAACTGCACACTCACAAATAACTGAAGACAGCTCAATATTCTTCCCAATCAGCCCGAGAGCTCTTTACCACTCAGGATCCAAATGGAAATTGGCAGAAGATTCTCCCCTGTCTATCTAAGGCAGCTCCAATTGATTTGGAAACCAAGAGAAACTTTGTGATACAAATAGACAGCGACAGCACGGATACAGGTTTGGCTAAGGGACAGAAAGGAGGGGAGTGCTGTTGGTTTCTCAGAGGGTGAGATAGTATGCAGTGTGTTATCCAGGGTCAGCGTTAGGATCACGGTTCTGTTTGATATCTATTAATATCCTGGACCAGGCTGTAGGGGAGGCAATTTCAAAGTTTGCAGCTGTTACAAAACTTTAAGATGTAGTCCTCAGCGTAGAGGATAGTGCCAGACTTCAGGAGAGTTTAGACAGCACAGGGGGAACTGAGTGGGAAGTGATACATTTGGATAGGAAACTGGTGGAGGGACAATGTGAAATAAATGGTACAATTGTACAGGAGATACAGGCTGGCCTGGGGGTGAGAGGGCAGTGTGGAGGGGGGGGGGGTAGTTGAGAAGGCCTCAACTCTCTCTCCACCTCGCCCCATTGAAAGGCAGCCCTGCCTCGCAGCCTTTCCCTGGGGGACCGTACACTTCTGCCCGTGGAGAATGTTTCCCCTCTAGGGGAAGTGCAAAACCAGAGACCGCCAGTATAATATCATCAGCAAGAAATCCAACTCCGAAGAATTGCCTTTATCCTGAGAATGGTGAGAGTATGGAACTCTCTAGAACAAGGCGTGACTGAAGGGAAGATTGTAACGCGTTTAAGAGGAGACTGGACAAACCAATGACAGAGGAGGGAAAAGGCTCCCATAAAAGGTTTAGCTGAGGAGAGATGGACGAATGTCCAAGTGGAGCATTACCACCAGCGTAGACTGGATGGGCTGAATGGCCTTTCTCCTGCATTCCTATGAATGGATTTGTATTAGGAAAAGGGTGTCTAAGGCAGGTGGAGTTGAGGTACCAGGAATCCATTATTTAATTGAATGTCAGCCAAGCCTGGAGGGGCTGAATGGCCTCCTCCCAATTGTTTGTCAAGGGAGGATTCGACCAGCTTTAGAATCTTCAAACCATTAACCCAACATTTCTGCCTTCCCACTCTTGTCAGTCCTGCAGTGTTTCCAGCACTTTCTGTTTCAATGTAGTTTAATATGTTTGGAATCACATTTGACAAGTGTCTCGGAAGTTTCTGCCAGGCAACCTGTCTATCCCCAAACCATCAGGGACAAACTGCTCCTGTATTGTTTCAATCTCCTTTATTTCCCAAGACAATGCAAAATGAATGTTCCTGGAGTAGTCTCACAACACCAGGTTGTGGTGGGCATGTGGTGGGTAAGTTGTCTCAAAGTTGTAATTGCGTTCCTGAAAACTGCAACTTTAACTGTACCAACTTTAAATGAGTCACCTTTTTCCATTAAAACCAATTTATAACCTGTAGTTAGGTTTTATAGGGCATTTCACATCAAGAAAGAAACACTGAAACATTGTACTCTGTAAGGTGAAGTCCCTTACATTGCCAGATCCATGAATGTAGCCCAGTCCATCACACAAACCAGTCTCCCATCCTTAGACTCTGTCTACATGTCCCGCTGCCTCAGCAAAGCAACTGCATAATTAAGGACCCCACACACCCTGGCATTCTCTGTTCCACCTTCTTCTGTCGGGAAAAGTCTGAGGTCACGAACCAGCCGACTCAAGAACAGTTTCTTCCCTGCTGCCATCAGACTTTTGAATGGACTTATCTTGCATTAAGTTGATCTTTCTCTACACCCCAGCTATGACTGTAACACTACATTCTGCACCCTCTCCTTTCCTTCTCTATGAATGGTATGCTTTGTATAGCACAATACTTTTCACTGTAGGTTAATACATGTGACAATAATAAATCAAATCAAACCAATGCTGCCAAGTACACCAGCAGGTCATCATCCTGGGCTCCTGTGTGGGAATTAATGTGCACATTCATTTATTTGTTTCAAATAATGAGTTAAAATCTCCCAGATTCCTTTCAATATCTACCAGGAGACTTGCTAACAATTACAGGAGGGTCACAGACAGGTTGAGAGATTTGTCCACCCTTGTTGAGGAAGATTACCCTTGACATCAAGACAGCATTGGACCAATTGGTCGCTACGAGAGGACACAGGTTTAAGGTGCTGGGGAGCAGGTACAGAGGAGATGTCAGGGGAAAGTTTTTCACTCAGAGGGTGGTGGGTGAGTGGAATCGGCTGCCGTCAGTGGTGGTAGAGGCAAACTCGCTGGGGTCTTTTAAAAGACTTCTGGATGAGTATATGGGATCTAAAGGGATTGGGAGTTACAGATAGTTCTATGGCTTGGTAGGTATAAATGTGATCGGCTCAACTTGTGGGCCAAAGGGCCTGTTTGTGCTGTAGTGTTCTATGTTCTAATTGCAGCATTAAGGAGCCATGACCAAACTGAGGTCAGTGAGAACCCGGGGGGAGGAACCTGGAACAAAGGAGCCTAGTTTTTACAGCCCCAAGACATTGCGACTGTGCCTCGGGGCAGGGTTCCCAACCCACCCATTTCCAGTTGCTTCATCCTAGGATCAGAACTGGGAATGTTAGCTGATGATTGCAATTCCTCAGAGACTGAAATATTCCATTTCAAGCAACAAGCAGCAAGTCCTGGGCAATGTCCAGGCTGGGCGTATAAGTGGCAGATGTCATTCACGCCACACAAGTGCCAGGCAATGGCCATCTCCAACAAGAGAAATCCTAATCATCTCTCTCTTGGCATTCACCTTTGCAAAATTTCCCCTCATTAGCACGCTGGGGATTAACATTAGCCAGTATCTGAACTGGGACCAGCCATATAAATATTGTGAAGCAGGTCAGAAGCTGGGGATTCTGTGGAGGGTAACTCACTTCCTGACCCCCTAAAGCCCTCCCGCTCTCTATAAAATGTGCAATGGAATTCCCTCTTGAACGATGAGAGAGGCTCCAACAACACCCAAGAGGCTCAATCCCATCCAGGACAAAACAGCCTGTTTGATTGACACCCTTCTCACTAGCGTTGCAAAATCTTTGACTACACTCACTGGGCCGCAGAGAGAGAGAGACTTGGCACGCCAAATAGTGGCTTGTGGGCCGAGGTTTGGACAAGCCTGAAGGACAGGGCCAGCTGGGAGATGGGAACACCACCAGCTCCCAGTTCCCCTCCAAGCCACTCACCACCCTGACTTGGAAATATGTAGACCCGTTCCTTCATTGTTGCTGGGTCAAAATCCTGGAACTCCCTCCCTAACAGCACACTGGGCGTACCTACACCACGTGGACTGCAGCAATTCAAGAAGGCAGCTCACCACCATGGGGCAATTAGGGATTGGCAATAAATTCTGGCACACCCTGTGGATGGATAAGAGAAAAAGTTTCCAGCCTAAGGAAATGTGACCAGGCAATTTGTCTATTTGCATTGGGGAACCAGAGTTGAGTTTGTATTTCGCAAGCAATCCTGGAATAGTGAACGAATCGCTGGTTAATTTCCAGAACACCAAATTTAGAAAAATGATGGATTGAGCCTGAATCTGATTTGCTTAATTGCATTGACAATATAAAGAATATAACTCAGAAGAGAAATAGCCAAATCAGTATTCACATCGCTCCATGTATAATGTATATTCTTATTACTTTTAACAAACTCACAAACATCAACCAGGGAGGGTGTTTATCAAAGTCGTAAAATGAACCTCTGAAAAATCCCAGTTAATGGGATCACTGCGAGAAAGGAATTGTTGAAGATTTGTAAGAGAATGTAACTTGGACAGATTCATAGAACCTCAAGAGTGCAGAAGGAGGCAGTTTGGCCCATCAAGCCAGCACTGACTCACCCAAAGAGCATCTTATCCAGTCCCACCCCACACCCTAATCCCATAACCCCACTTAATTCCCCCACTAATCCCCCTAACCTACACACTTATGGACATGAAGGGGGAATTTATCATATCCAATCCACCTAACTTGCACATCTTTGAACACTAAGAGTGGCACAAGGGTGGCACAGTGGTGAGCACTGCTGTCTCACAGGGGCAGGAACCCAGCTTCGATTCCGGGTTTGGGTCACTGTCCGTGCAGAGTTTGTACATTCTCCCCATATCTGCGTGGGTTTCTTCTGGTGCTCTGATTTCCTCCCACAGTCCGAAAGACAAAAGAACAAAGAACAATACAGCACAGGAATAGGCCCTTCAGCCCTCCAAGCCTGTGCTGCTCAGGTGCCCAACTAGATCATTCGTTTGTGTAGATTAGGTGCATTGGCCATGCTAAATTCTCCTTCATTGAACCCGAATAGGTGCCAGAGTGTGGCAACTAGGAGATTTTCACAGTAACTTCATTGCAATGTTAATGTAAGTCGACTTGTGAAATTAATAAGAAAACTTTTAAAAACTTGAAACTAAAGGGCAATTTATCATGGCCAATCCACCTAACCTACACATCCTTGGGCCGTGGGAAGAAACTGGAGCACTCAGAGAAAACCCATACAGATCACTTGATTTGACTTATTATTGTCACATGTATTAACGCACAGTGAAAAGTATTGTTTCTCGCATGCTATACAGACAAAGCATACCATTCATTGAGAAGGAAATGAGAGAATGCAGAATGTAGTGTTACAGTCATAGCTAGGGTGTAGAGAAAGATCAACTTAATGCGAGGGAGGTCCATTCAAAAGTCTGACAGCAGCAGGGGAGAAGCTGTTCTTGAGTCGGTTGGTACGGGACCTCAGACTTTTGTATCTTTCTCCTGACTTTTGTCTCTGGAGAGTAGGAGGCTGAGGGGTGATCTTATAGAGCTCTACAAAATAATGAGGGTCACAGATCAGCTAGATAGTCAATATATATTCCCAAAGGTAGGGGAGTCTAAAACTAGAGGGCATAGGTTTAAGGTGAGAGGGGAGACATACAAAAGGGTCCAGAGGGGCAATTTTTTCACACAGAGGGTGGTGAGTGTCTGGAACAAGCTGCCAGAGGCAGTAGTAGAGGTGGGTACAATTTTATCTTTCAAAAAGCATTTAGACAGTTACATGGGTAAGATGGGCATCGAGGGATATGGGCCAAATGCGGGCAATTGGCATTAGCTTAGACCATAAGACCATAAGGAGCAGAATTAGGCCACTCGGCCCATCGAATCTGCTGTGCCATTCAATCATGGCTGATATTTTTCTCCTTCTACACTCCAGGAATTCTATTCTATGATACCCAAGCGGTTGAATGATTGAATATAAATCAGCAGACATGGAAAATGCTTACAATGCAGAAGGAAGTTAATCAGAACACAATTCGATTTGATCTTTGAAACAAATAAAAATTGGTTCCAATTTGTCAGAAGATTTTCTTGCTCATTCGGCACTCTGAAGGGATTTGGAGATTAGTGCAGAGAATTATTACCCGGATAGATTTTGGGCTCCTGTTGAATGGAAATAGGCCTGTAATGATTCCTCCTTGCTGCTCGATCTACAGTCGCATTGCCTCATTCACCATACCTCAGTATTAAATGTGAAAAGTGCGTAATTTTGACAGCGCTGCTCCTCAGTGAACTTGTGCAATTCTCTACCACGGAAAGCTGTGGAAACCAAGTCACTGGATATATTTAGGAAGGAAATAGATAGATTTTAGACTCTAAAGGTGTCAGGAGGGGTGGGGAGAGTGCAGGAACTGGGGGAAGAGAGGAACTTCAGCCATGAATACATTGAAAGGTGGAGCAGACTCAGTGTGCCAGCACCTGGTATCGAATTCAATGTTCTATATGTAACACATATTAGCAGATGGGTTGATAACAATGTGTGAGGTACACTTTTCCAGACCATTTGTTACCTACAAGTCGACAGTTACGGACCTGCTCAGTACTGACCCTCTGACAGTGCGGCACTCCGTCAGCACTGACCCTCTGACAGTGCGGCACTCCCTCAGTACTGACCCTCTGACAGTGCGGCACTCCCTCAGTACTGACCCTCTGACAGTGCGGCACTCCCTCAGTACTGACCCTCTGACAGTGCGGCACTCCCTCAGCACTGACCCTCTGACAGTGCGGCACTCCCTCAGCACTGAATCTCTGACAGTGCGGCACTCCCTCAGCACTGACCCTCTGACAGGGCGGCACTCCCTCAGTACTGACCCTCTGACAGTGCGGCACTCCCTCAGCACTGACCCTCTGACAGTGTGGCACTCCCTCAGTACTGACCCTCTGACAGTGCGGCACTCCCTCAGTACTGACCCTCTGACAGTGCGGCACTCCCTCAGCACTGACCCTCTGACAGTGCGGCGCTCCCTCAGTACTGACCCCCTGACAGTGCAGCACTCCCTCAGCACTGACCCTCTGACAGTGCGGCACTCCCTCAGTACTGACCCTCTGACAGTGTGGCACTCCCTCAGTACTGACCCCCTGACAGTGCAGCACTCCCTCAGTACTGACCCTCTGACAGTGCGGCACTCCCTCAGTACTGACCCTCTGACAGTGCAGCACTCCCTCAGCACTGACCCTCTGACAGTGCAGCACTCCCTCAGTACTGACGCTCTGACAGTGCGGCACTCCCTCAGTACTGACCCTCTGACAGTGCGGCACTCCCTCAGTACTGACCCTCTGACAGTGCTGCACTCCCTCAGTACTGACCCTCTGACAGTGCAGCACTCCCTCAGCACTGACCCTCTGACAGTGCGGCACTCCCTCAGTACTGACCCTCTGACAGTGCGGCACTCCCTCAGTACTGACCCTCTGACAGTGCTGCACTCCCTCAGTACTGACCCTCTGACAGTGCGGCACTCCCTCAGTACTGACCCTCTGACAGTGCAGCACTCCCTCAGTACTGACCCTCTGACAGTGCGGCACTCCCTCAGTACTGACCCTCTGACAGTGCGGCACTCCCTCAGTACTGACCCTCTGACAGTGCAGCACTCCCTCACTACTGACCCTCTGACAGTGCAGCACTCCCTCAGCACTGACCCTCTGACAGTGCGGCACTCCCTCAGTACTGACCCTCTGACAGTACGGCACTCTCTCAGTACTGACCCTCTGACAGTGCTGCACTCCCTCAGTACTGACCCTCTGACAGTGCGGCACTCCCTCAGCACTAACCCTCTGACAGTGCGGCACTCCCTCAGTACTGACCCTCTGACAGTGCGGCACTCCCTCAGCACTGACCCTCTGACAGTGCAGCACTCCCTCAGTACTGACCCTCTGACAGTGCGGCACTCCCTCAGTACTGACCCTCTGACAGTGCGGCACTCCCTCAGTACTGACCCTCTGACAGTGCTGCACTCCCTCAGTACTGACCCTCTGACAGTGCAGCACTCCCTCAGCACTGACCCTCTGACAGTGCGGCACTCCCTCAGTACTGACCCTCTGACAGTGCGGCACTCCCTCAGTACTGACCCTCTGACAGTGCTGCACTCCCTCAGTACTGACCCTCTGACAGTGCGGCACTCCCTCAGTACTGACCCTCTGACAGTGCAGCACTCCCTCAGTACTGACTCTCTGACAGTGCGGCACTCCCTCAGTACTGACCCTCTGACAGTGCGGCACTCTCTCAGTACTGACCCTCTGACAGTGCAGCACTCCCTCAGTACTGACCCTCTGACAGTGCAGCACTCTCTCAGTACTGACCCTCTGACAGTGCTGCACTCCCTCAGTACTGGCCCTCTGACAGTGCGGCACTCCCTCAGCACTAACCCTCTGACAGTGCGGCACTCCCTCAGTACTGACCCTCTGACAGTGCGGCACTCCCTCAGCACTGACCCTCTGACAGTGCGGCACTCCCTCAGTACTGACCCTCTGACAGTGCGGCACTCCCTCAGCACTGACCCTCTGACAGTGGGGTGCTCCCTCAGCACTGACCCTCTGACAGTGCGGCACTCCCTCAGCACTGACCCTCTGACAGTGGGGTGCTCCCTCAGCACTGAGCCAAGTTGTTAATGAAAGTTTTTAAGTTGCAGATGCAGAGAGAGCTCCCAGATTTGTGCTGCTGTATCTCTGAGTTATGAATGGCTGCCAGTGTTTTATGAATCGAACACTGAGGCTCCTCGCTTCCGAATAATAAGCAATGTTCCAACACCAATGTTTGTAACGGCTAATTAAAATCTGGTCTGTGTGAGATATATAACACTGAAGGAACTGGTTAAGCTGGTATTTTATTGTGGGATGTTGCTGACAAGGACTTGGCAAAGTTTCCTTTCTCATTGGCAGTCCTGAGGCGAAGGTATTTTCACAGCAGATTTGATACAAATGAATTTCCACCTTGGCCACTTTAGACCCCAGTTAAAATGTGTGTCAGAGTGGCTGGAGTGACAGACAGACCCAGACCAGGTGAGGACATTAATCAGCCAGATGGGTATTTATATCAGTTCCACGCTCATGTACCAGTTATTTTTAATTGAATGAAGTTATGAAACTGCCCTGGTGGGATTTGAACTCATGTGCTCTGGATTATTCATCTATGGTAAGAAGTCTCACAACACCAGGGGAGATCTGGGCTTGGGTAGATATAGATGGAGGGCGGGATATAGAGGGTGGGAGACAGAGGGTGGGAGATAGAGGGTGAGGGACAGGGGTGGGGACAGGGAGAGATAGAGGGTAGGAGATAGAGGGTGAGAGATAGAGGCTGGGAGATAGAGGCTAGGAGAGTGAGGGTGGGAGACAGAGGGTGGGAGACAGAGGGTGGGAGACAGAAAGTGGGAGACAGAGGGTGGGAGGTACAGTGGGAATAGATGGAGGGCAATAGTGGGCGGGAGAAGGAGGGTGGGAGACGGAGGGTGGGAGACGGAGGGTGGGAGACGGAGGGTGGGAGACGGAGGGTGGGAGATAGAATTTGGGAGTTAGAGGATGAGAGATAAAGAGTGGGAGTTGGGATAGAGGGTGCAAGATAGGGTGGGAGATAGGATAGGGATAGAGAGTGGGGGCTAGAGGGTGGGAGAGATCGGAACAAGAGGTAAAGTGGGTTGTAATGGAGGCATTAAAGAAACGGAGCATTAGACCCCAGTGTGAGTGACATTGGGCAGAGCCATTGAGGGTCGAGAACAAGAGGATCAAGCACAAGAGGATTGAGGCTGAGAGGATTGTGAGCGAGAGGATCGAGAATGAAAGGATCGAGAATGAGAGGGCACAGATTAAAAGTGATTTGCAAAAGAAGCAAATGTGATGCAAATAAAAACATATTTCAAGCAGCGAGTGATTGGGCTCTGGAATGATCTGCCTGAGAGTGTGGTTCAATAAAGGCATTCCAGAGGAAATTAGATAATTATTTGAATAGAAACAATGCGCAGGGGTACAGGGAATGGTAGTGAGTCATGGTACCATGCGGAGAGTCAGTGCAGACATGATGGGCTGAATGGCCTCTATCTGCACCGTAACAATTCTGTGACTCTGTCACTTTTGGCACTTTCAGTTTTTATTTCAGGCTCCCAGCATCCGCGGTATTTTGATTTTTGATTTTATTCCCACAAAGTAAAATAAAAATAATTTATTAATAAACGAGAGATTCGAACGTTCAGACTCTTGGGGTTGTTTGATGAGCTCGTAAGCAGATCGGAAAGCTGGTTCCTTATCAGTTTTGGGAACGGATTCATCAGTGGCAGGGCCGGCATTTATTACCCACCCCAGGCTGAATGTGAACATATCTTCTGGAATGTTCTGAGTGCTTCTGTCAGGAAACAGGCCGGATAATTCATCCCCATCCCCTGCGGGGAGTTAAATCCAGCAGTGGTTTCAACTTTGTCACAGGCTGCCCTGGGATCCATTTACGTTGGAAAAGATGGAAAGGAGGATGTCTGGAGGGGGTTGGGTCAGAGCTCGAGAAACAATTTATTTGGGCTCAAAGTTCTGATTAGCTTTCATCAGAATTTACAACTTTTACTTTTATTCCCAGTCGCAAAACAGAAAAGTATTTATGTGCATTAAAACCGGCTTCAGAAATGAATAATTTACAATGCCGACTAAACAGAGTTGGCACAGGGCCACAGGAGAGTGGAACACTGGGATTAATCTAGGATTGATACCAGAGTGTGGGGGGGGAACGGAGCTAAAGGGTTAGTTTGGGATTGATCCAGGGCTATGGGGAGAGAGTGGGACAGTGGGATTAGTTTGGGGATTGATCCAGGGCTATGGGGAGAGTGTGGGGGCAGGAGGATTAGTCTGGGATTGATCCAGGGCTATGGGTAGAGAGCGGGGCAGTGGAATTAGTTTGGGGATTGATACAGGGCTATGGGGAGAGAGCGGGACAGTGGAAGTAGTTTGGGAATTGATACAAGGCCACGGGGAGAGAGTGGAGCAGTGGGATTAGTTTGGGAATTGATACAGGTTTGTGAACAGAGAGATAATTTGGGCATTGTACAGGGATATAGAGAATGGGTAGCATGGTGGCACAGTGGTTAGCACTGCTGCCTTGCAACACCAGGGACCTGGGTTCAATTCCTTGGGTGACTGTGTGGGGTTTGCACGTTCTCCCCTTGTCTGTGTGGGTTTCCTCTGGGTACTCTTGTTTTCTCCCACAGTCCAAAGTTGTGCAGGTTAGGTGGATTGGCCATGGTAAATATACCCTTAGTGTCAGGGTGTTTAGCAGGGTATATACGTGGGGTTACATGGATTATTGTTGGTGCTAGTTCAATGGGCTGAATGGTCTCCTTCTGCACTATAGGGACTCCATGATTCTTGAATGGAATTATAACAAAGAACAACACAGCCCGGGAAACAGGCCCTTCAGTCCAACGAGCCCACGCTGCCATTTTAACATTATGAGTCCCCTCTCCACCCATGACCCTTACCTATTGTTTATGGCATTCTACATTGAGGGAAACTAATTTAGGGACAATTTGTTACACCAATCAGCCTAACAGCACATCTTTGGGGTGTTGGAGGAAACCGGAGCACCCGGAGAAAACCCACGCAAGCACGGGGAGAATGCGCAAACTCCCACAGACACCGGCCCAAATCCATGTGTCTGCACAGTAAACAGTGATAGTCACTGAGCTGTCGTGTTGCCCAGTATCTGGTCCAGTTTAAGCGTACACTAACAACGTGAAGCACTAGGCTACTCTCGAAACATCCAAGAGCAGCCCTTGTACGACCCATCGCGTGTGCGCCCCTCGTTGGACAACAAAGCAGACTGAAACACCTGTGGACTAAAAGAGAAAAACATCAATAACATCCACATCCTTACACAAACATTTAAGGGAATCCCCAGAAGCTCAAAAGTAAAACAAGTGAGCCAGAAAATATGTTGGAAGGTCCATAGGAATCAATTGATTCCCAGGGACATCCCAAGGCTCCTGAACCTTATTTAAAACAGTCTCCTATATCCCTCCATCTCCATCCTGCTCATGTGCCTATCTGAGTAAATCTTAAACAACTCCAGCGTGCCTGCTTCCACCACCTTGCTTGGCAGAGCATTCCATACCCCCACAACCCTCTGTGTGAAAAACCTCCCTCTAATATCTGTGTCATACCTGAATATACCTCACCGACCCCCCCCCCTCACCCTAAGCCCGTGGCCCCTCGTAATGTGTGTTTCTAATCTAGGAAATAGCTTACCTCTGTTTATTCTATCTCTACCCTTCATAATCTTATACACCTCTATTAGATCTCCCTTCAGTCTCCGTCTTTCAAGGGAAAACAGCCCCAATTTGCCCAATCTTTCCTCATAACCCAGTCCTTCCATACCAGGCAGCACCCTGGTAAACCTCCTCTGCACTCTCTCCAGGGTCTCCACGTCATTCCAGTAGTGATCCTTGGGATTATGATACTTTGGCATGCTGGTACAACGGTTGGCACTGCTGCCTCACAGCGCCAGGAGCCCAGGTTCAAAACCAACCTTGGGTGATTGTCTGTATGGAGTTTGCACTTTCTCCCCATGTCTGCGTGGGTTTCCTCTGGGTGTTCCAAAGTGTCCAAAATATGTAGGTTATGGGGATTAGCAGGATAAATGTGGGGGGTTATGAGACTAGGGCCTGGGTGGGATTGTGGTCAGTACAGACTTGGTGGGCTGAATGGCCTCCTTCTGCAGTGTGGGGATTCTGTGACAGGATGTGGGTAAGATGCTCTGTCAGGGAGCATGGCAATGCTCATTTTAATGTAATAGGTGAGCCTGGGACGCAACCGTTCATAAGAACATAAGAAATGGGAGCAGGAGTAGGCCATCTAGCCCTTCGAGCCTGCCCCGCCATTCAATAAGATCATGGCTGATCTGTCGTGGCTCAGTTCCACCTTCCCGCCCTCTCCCCATAACCCTTAATCCCTTCTCTTATCAAAAACCCATCAACCCGTTTCTTAAAAATATTTAGCGAGGCAGCCTCCACCACTTCAACGGGCAGAGAATTCCAGAGATTCACCACCCTTTGAGTGAAGAAGTTCCTCCTCAACTCTGTTCTAAACCCCCTCCCCTTTATCTTGAGGCTGTGCCCCCTAGTCCTACTGTCTTTTTTGAGCGGGAAGAGTCTCTCCACCTCTATCCTATCCATCCCATTCATCATCTTATACGTCTCAATGAGATCTCCCCTCATTCTTCTAAACTCTAACGAGTACAAGCCTAGTTTATTCAGCCTCTCCTCATAGCTCAACCCCCTCAACTCCGGTATCTGCCTGTTCGGGGAGGTTCTCTCCGGCGAGGAGAACACCCGCTCCCCTATAACGGGGCCAGTCGTGATAGCCTCGCCCTGGGGAGGGGGGCAGGCAGAATAGATTGAAGGACAGGGAATTGGAAATTGGTCTTCATGAGCGTGAGAAAGGATCAGAGAGAATCTGAACAAGCAAAGGAAAGGAATCAGAATGGTCACCGAGTCTGAGCTTGAGGAATAGGAACAGGAGTCGCCAACTGGCCCCTCGAGCCTGTCCACCACCCAGCGGGGTGACTGACCTGACCCGTGGTCCCGCTCGCATCCACCCTCCCGCCTCCCCACCCTCCACAATGCTCGGCACCCTCACAGACAAAATAATCCATCTCACTCAAGCTTAGACTCCCTCAGGGGCCTCCACCCCTCACCGGGATAGAGATCTCACTCGACATTGAGCCTGGGAAAGTTCCAAACTCCCCGCAACTAAAATCCCCCGAGAATTTCCAGCATTTTCAGGTTTTATTTATATTATTGGACTCATGGTCGATATGATTCGAATCTTTTAACGTTGATGCATATTCACCGGTAAGCTGGAAATCTTTATTGCGTAGCTCGAGGATCCTCATTGTAGCTAAACCCCAATATAATCTGTTACACTTTCATGTACATACCACATGAATGTGACTGCATTGCAATGTTGTGATTCTCAAATCGTACGGTGCTGAATTCCCCACTATGTCCAAAATTCACATGTCCCTGATCTCAAAGGACGGCTACCTCAGAGCACCAGGGACCTCGGGTCACTGTCTGTGTGGAGCTTGCGCATTCTTCCCGTGTCTGCGTGGGTTTCCTCCGGGTGCTCCAGTTTCCTCCCACAGTCCAAAGATGTGCAGGTTAGGTGGACTAGCCATGCTAAACTGCCCCTTAGTGTCCCAAGATGTGCATATTAGGGGGATTAGCGGGGTAAAGATGTGCTGATTCGGTGAATTGGCCCTTAGTGTCCCAGGATATGTAAGTAAGATTTTTTTACTTGTTTATTAGTGTCACAAGTAGACTTACATTAACACTACAATGAAGTTACTGTGAAGACCCCCGAGTCACCACACTCCGGTGCCTGTTTGGGTACACTGAGGGGAAACTTAGCACGGCCAATGCACCTAACCAGCCCATCTTTCAGATTGTGGGAGGAAACTGGAGCACCCCGAGGAAACCCACGCAGACACGGGGAGAACGTGCAGGTTCCACACAGACAGTGATCCAAGGCTGGGGGGCAGCAGTGCCAACCACCGTGCCACCATGGACTGGGATGGGATTAACCCTGGTAAATGTCTGGGATCACAGGGATAAGGCGAGGGAGAGGGAGGGCCTGGGTAAGATACTCTTCAGAGAGTTGGTGCAGATGCGATGGGCTGAATGGCCTCTCCTGCACTGTGGGGATCCTGTGGCTCAACGCTGAAAGGTTCAATGGGATGATTCATGAGATTCCTTACGACCACTGGCGACGCCGAAATCATGTCATCCACTTCATCCCCTCCTCCCACCCCTCCCCCACCCCCACAATTCCATTTCAAATCGAGGTTTCCCAGGATTGACACTTCCCAATCGAGAGAGACAGAGAGAGAGAGGTGACCTGAATGTCTCACAGAAAGAAAACATTAGCTCCGCGCCGGCAAACTCATTAAAGGTAAGATCGACGCTTTGAGACATGAGTCTCACTCAACCCGGTGCATAAATTCACCCGAGTCTCACTTGTTCCTCTCTTTGTTTGTCAATTCCTGTTCCTGGGGAGGGGGGGAAGGGGGGGGGAATGAAAGCTAAATTTAATTCAGCCTTTTCTTTCGGCAGAGGAGATCCCGGATTTCTGTCTGTGGAAGCGCTGCAACCTCCAGCCCCACCTGCCCTGCGCTGATTTTCTGCCCGAGCTCACTTCTAGAACCGGAGACCCGGAGAATTGCCTTTGCCGCGGGTTATTTGGGAAGCGCCTCGTTGTACGAATCCCCGCCGGCCCAGTGCGGGGGAGCACAGGGTCCGAGCTGACCGGCTGTTCACGCCCCGCTCCCGGACAAATCTCCGGTCACTGCGGCGGGATGGGAAAATCCGTCCGGTGTGAATGGTGGTCAGATCCCAGCCGCTGTCTTTGACGTCCCCCCCCACCCCCCCCACCCTCCACCCCCCCCCCCCCCCCCCCCCCCCCCCCCCCCACCGGATCTCTCAGTTTCACCACAAGTCGGCGCACTCCAGCTTTGGAAATGAGGGATTTCCACAGGCGGCTTTTATTCTGATTTGTCTTTACTGATCCTGGAGAGAGGCACTTTATTCTTGACCGCAGAACCCACCGTGCTCACACCACCGGCCAGGCTGGAAGCCCCGCCTCTTACCAGCTCAATGCCCAGCGAGGGCACCGCCGTTACCGCCATCTTGGTGGCTCGGTAGCCTTTGGTGCCCAGCCAGACCACTCCGCCCACCGTGGCCCCGACGGCTCCTCTGGTCACTCCCAAGATGCCACTGGTCACCAGCGAGAGCAGCCCGGCCTGTTCCTCCTCGCGGCACTTCTCGTTATCTGAAAATGGCAACAAAAAAAAACCACAATCCTTTACCCTCTCTTCTCAGGACTCCCCACAGTTCGTTCATGGCAGGAAGCAACCTGGGGACCAATATTTATCCTTCACCTTATGCCAGGGGAAAAAAAGTCATCTATCCAACTGTTGTTTGTGGGATCCTGCTGCCCACAAATTGGCAGAACAGGTTTCTGGCACTGTGTGACGATACTGTGCCTTTAAGTTATGTATTTGCGTCACCTTTCTTGTGAAAGGTATGTTTAAAATTCAGCTCTGTTTTACAGTGCCAGTCTGTCTGCTAGGCAGCCCACTGAGAATGCAGAAGCATAACTGCTCCGAAATACTGGGGTGTTATTTAACCTGAGTTAATGTTGTTTGTTTTGGGGTTGTTCCCTGGGGTTTCAGAGTTGGGTTTAATTAGATTGATTGACAAGAATGAGTCATACACTACTGGAAAGAGACAAGCAGGCAGTTTTCTGCTTGGGTCTGCAAGGAGCAAGAACTCTTTTCTCTCTCTCTCTCTCTCTTCCTGAGACTCTAATTTGGGACTTGCAAGGAAGTAGCTATCTCTCTCCAGAAATAATCTGGAAGATGGAGGCCTAGCAGCCCGTGTACCAGCTGAGTTTAAATCTATGAGGAATATTGCTTAATTTGGAACTAATAGAGATAGGCCAGCAGTTAAGTTGCATCTTGTAGTATTTAAATATTTCAATTGGTGAAAGTTAAGTTAATTAATTTGTTATAGTTAAACTGTATTGTTAAACAAAGTTTGTTTTAATAAAAACTTCCTACTGTGAAACACATTCTCACACTAATGCCAAAATCAAAAATAGTTGGGATCTAATCTACCTCCATAACACACCTTGGAGTTTCTAATCTGGTCCCTTACTGCAAAAATCCTTCACTGGTTCTCAGTCACTTTGGGGCATGTTTGAGGTTATGAAAGGGGCTATATAAATGCAATTCTATCTAATCAGCTGTTGGTGGTTTGAAATATGTATTTGTTCCCCATATCATCTGCAGTCAGTACCCATCCTACGCTGCTCTGTGACAGTCAGAAGAAAGATGTGGGGCTGGAGTCACCTTATCCTGAGGTCAGCACGTTTCCTGATTTGAAGAGTGTTGATGATGGAGTTGGTTCTTCCATCAAGACTCCTGCTTTGAGAGACAGTTAACCACCCCCCCCCCCATGCCCACCCCCCCCCCCCCCCCCCCCCCCCACCCCACACAATAACCAGATGACGTGAATTCAATTTCACTATTTGCCCTGGTTAGAACTTGAACTTTGATTCTTTAGAACATTACAGCACAAACAGGCCCTTCGGCCCTCGAGTTGCGCCGATCACATCAACCCCACCAATCTATAGACCTATCTATAACCCCCAATCCCATTAAACCCCATATACTCATCCAGAAGTCTTTTAAAAGACCCCAGCGAGTTCGCCTCCACCACCGATGACGGCAGCCGATTCCATTCACTCACCACCCTCTGAGTGAAAAACTTACCCCTAACATCACCTCTGTACTTCCCTCCCCGCACCTTAAATCTGTGTCCTCTCGTAGCGACCATTTCAACCCGGGGAAATAGCCTCTGAGAGTCCACCCTATCTATTCCTCTCAACATTTTATAAACTTCTATCAGGTCGCCTCTCAACCTTCGCCTCTCTAGGGAAAAGAGTCCCAGCTCCCTCAACCTATCTTCATAAGGCATGCCTCCCAGTCCAGGCAACATCCTTGTAAATCTCCTCTGCACCCTTTCAATAGCTTCTACGTCTTTCCTATAGTGAGGCGACCAGAACTGCGCACAGTACTCCAAATGAGGCCTGACAAGGGTCCTGTAAAGTTGCAGCATTACCTCCCGACTCCTAAACTCAATCCCTCGATTAATGAAGGCCAGTACACCATACGCCTTCTTGACGCCTTTATTTTGCAACTCCAGTGAAATGTCTCACATCTTAGCTTCTGCCGCTACACGTGAACATACAAATGAGGAACAGGAACAGGCCATTCAGTCCCTCGAGCCTGCTCTCCCATTCAACAAGATCATGGCTGATATCATTGTAAACGGTATTGATGACTGTAACCTGTATTGAAGTTATGAAGAAGGGTTGGATAGGCTTGGGTTGTTTTGGTTGGGGCAGAGAAGACTGAGGTGACTTGACCGAGACGTTCGAGATTATGAGGGACATGGACAGGGTGGATAGGGAGCAGCTTGTCCCCCTTCTTTGAAGGGTCAGTCACAAGGGGACAGGTTCAAGGTGAGGGGCAGGAGGCTTTGGGGGGGGGGGGGGGGGGGGGGGGGATGTGAGGAAAACCTTTTTACCCAGAGAGTGGTGAGGGTCTGGAATGCGCTGCCTGGGAGGGTGGTGGAGGTGGGACGCCTCACCTCCTTTAAAAAGTACCTGGATGAGCACTTGGCACATCGTCACATTCAGGGCTACGGGGCCAAGTGCTGGTAACTGAAATTAGACGGTACGTCAGGTATTTCACACAGTCTGTGCAGAATCAATTGGCTGAAAGGCCTCCCCTGCACCGTACGATTCTCAAGCCAAGATTCCTGCCTACCCCCGGCAACGTTTCACATCACCCTGCACCTCCCCCCCCCCCCCCAACCCCACTCCCCTCCCCCCCCCCCCAACCCCACTCCCCTTCCCCCCCACCACCACCGCCCTCCAACCCCACTCCCGTCCCCCAACCCCCCTCCAACCCCACTCCCCCCCCCACCCTCCAACCCCACTCCCCTCCCCCCCCCCCACCCCCCCTCCAACCCCACTCCCCCCTCCCCCACCCCCCCCTCCAACCCCACTCCCCTCCCCCACCCCCCCCCTCCAACCCACTCCCCTTCCCCCCAACCACCACCGCCCTCCAACCCCACTCCCCCCCCCCCACCCCCCTCCAACCCCACTCCCCCCCCTCCACCACCGCCCTCCAACCCCACTCCCCTCCCCACCACCACCGCCCTCCAACCCCACTCCCCTCCCCCACCCCCCCCTCCAACCCCACTCCCCCCTCCCCCACCCCTCCTCCAACCCCACTCCCCTCCCCCACCCCCCCCTCCAACCCCACTCCCCTCCCCCCCCACCCTCCAACCCCACTCCCCTCCCCACCACCACCGCCCTCCAACCCCACTCCCCTCCCCCACCCCCCCCTCCAACCCCACTCCCCTCCCCCACCCCCCCCCCCTCCAACCCCACTCCCCTCCCCCCCCACCCCCCTCCAACCCCTCCCCCCCCCCCCCCCCCCCCCCACCACCACCGCCC
This sequence comes from Prionace glauca, assembly GCA_037974335.1. Classification (NCBI taxonomy): domain Eukaryota; kingdom Metazoa; phylum Chordata; class Chondrichthyes; order Carcharhiniformes; family Carcharhinidae; genus Prionace; species Prionace glauca. The sequence continues at coordinate 6,442,654 of CM075728.1, read as the reverse complement.
TCCAACCCTCCAACCCCCGCTTGCTAATCAAGAATCTTATTTGACTCCTGGCTTGGGTCACTGTCTGTGTGGACTCTGCACATTCTCCCCCGTGTCTGCATGGGTTTCCTCCCACAGTCCAAAGATGTGCGGGTTAGGTGGATTGGCCAGGTTAAGCTGCTCCTTAGTGTCATGGGGACACGAACCGGGTTATGGGGATAGGGCCTGGGTGGGATTATGCTCGGTGCAGACTCGATGGGCCGAATGGCCTCTTTCTGCACTGTCGGGGGTTCTATGATTCCTCCAGCTCTGCCTTAAAAAATATTCAAAGTCTCTGCTTCCCTGGGCTTTTGAAGAAGAGAGTTCCAGGCACTCTCGACCCTGAGAGAAACAATTTCTCCTCATCCAGGTTACTAGTTAGTGATAAGGTAGAGAACAATTTCAATGGAAGTAGCATTGCTCAGACATTCCCTCAGATCCTGCCTGGGAGGTTGCTTGCTGCCATATTCCAGTCAGACGCACCATTCCCCATCCAATTCCGACTCACAAATTGTGATGCTCTGCCTATTCAGAGGCTCAAATAGGGTGAAAGCATCGGCAATATCCTGGACCCCCCCGCCCCCCCCAGGGACAACTGTCGGACAAATCAGACGGCAGATGTGAATCTGGGGATCGGTGCGAGTTGCGACAGCGCAGAGCACGACGTTTGAAAACGAGAGTATCGTTTGGCACGGAGCGAAGTGAAAACATTCAAGTGTGTAGCTCATCCCCAGGAGGTACTAGCATCAGGTTCGCTGGCTGACAATGGGAACTGTCCCATTTACTATCTGCAGAACAACACCCAGGATACAATGTCCCGGTATGATTGGAGAACAAGACCTCATCCGATCAGAACCCAGGGAATGAAGCAGAATATTCCTCTCCTGCTTTGGTTAAATGTTTAACATGAGGATTTACCGACAATATAGTGGGCTCGAGGGGCTAGAAGGCCTACTCCTGCTCCTATTTCTTATGTTCTTATGGCTTGTGTGTGTGATGGAGGCAGGTTCAACTGTGGATCTCCGGATCTAGTCACAGAGCCATAGAGGTTTACAGCATGGAAACAGGCCCTTCGGCCCAAATTATCCATGCCGCCCTTTTTTTTAAACCCCCCTGCTAGTCCCAATCACCCATATCCCTCCATATCCATCTTATCCAAACACTTTTTAAAATACAACATTGTACCCACCTCTACTACTACCTCTGGCAACTTGTTCCAGACACTCACCACCCTCTGTGTGAAAAGATTGCCCCTCTGGACTCTTTTGTATCTCTCCCCCTCTCACCGTAAACCTATGCTCTCTCGTTCTAGACTCCCCTACCTTTGGGAAATGATGTTGTCTATCAAGCTGATCTGTGCCCCTTATTATTTTATAGACCTCTGTAAGATCACCCCTCAGCCTTCTACACTCCAGAGAAAAAAGTCCCAATCTATCCAGCCTCTCCTTCCATCAAGTCCCAGTAGCATCCTAGGAAATCTCTTCCGCACTCTTTCTAGTTTAATAATGTCATTTCTATAATAGGGTGATCAGAACTGTACACAATATTCCAATTCCTGATCAGCTCCTGAAGACAGAAATATTGTGGAGCGACGGGGAAAGGATTGGGGAGTGTGGAACCATCTGAGAAGCCTTTGCAGAGGGCCAACATGGCTGTGATAGACTGAATGGCCTCCACTCTAACTGTTCCCTAATTGTACGTATGTGTAAGGGGAGGTTACAGCACAGGGCAGCAGTGCAGGTGGCAGCCTGGGCTCCATGGGAAGCTCTCTTGCCCCCTGAGTTGGAAAGTCAAGTCCAGAAACTTGAGGGTGCAATCCACTTTGAAAGAGCGAGCCCGCTGAGGGAATGCTGCATTGTCACAGGCACCAACGTTTGAATGAAACATTAAAGTTTAAGTTTATTTATTCGTCAAAAGCTGGCTTACATTAACACTGCAATGAAGTTACTGTGCAAATCCCCTAGTCGCCACACTCTGGTGCCTGTTTGGGTACACTGAGGGAGAATTTAGCACAGTCAATGCATCTAACCAGCACGTCTATGGACTGTGGGGAAAACCAGTGTGCCTGGAGGAAACCCACGCAGACACAAGGAGAAAGTGCAGACTCCGCACAGACAGCTGGCACGGCACGGTGGCACAATGGTTAGCGCTACTGCTTCATAGCTCCAGGCACCCAGATTTGATTCCCAGCCTCGCGTCACTGTCTGTGGGGAGTCTGCATGTTCTCCCCATGTTTACATGGGTTTCCTCCAGGTGCTCCAGTTTCCTCCCGCACTCCAAAGATGTGTGGGGTTAAGGGGATAGGATAGAGGGGAGGGCCTGGATGAGATGCTCTTCTGGAAAGTTGATGGGCCAAATGGCCTCTTTCTGCACTTGTTGGGATTCTATGATTCTACAGAGTTGTGGGGTTGGGGGGGGAGGGTAGGTACAAGTGGTCAGGGCATTGGGAAGCTAGTTGGTGGTGGCAGTGCTGGAGAGAATAGGGTGTGGCAGGGGGGGCATATGGGGGAGAGGGGATGCAGTGGAATTCTGGAGGGGGTGTGTGTTTGGGGTGTTGGGGGGGGGGGGGGGTTGTTGCTGGTGGTGATGTTCCCAAGCTTCCGCTGCCGTTGTCTTTCATCATAGAATCATAGAACACGCCCCTGTCTCCATCAACAGCGACTAAATAGAAAGGGTGGAGAGTTTCAGGTTTTTAGGTGTCCAGATCACCAACAATCTGTTCTGGTCCGCCCACGCCTACATTATAGTTAAGAAAGTCTACCAATGCCTCTGCTTTTTCAGAAGACTAAGGAAATTTGGCACATCAGCTATGACTCTCCAACATTTACAGATGCACCATAGAAAGCATTCTTTCTGGTTGTATCACAGCTTGGTCTGGGTCCAGTTCTGCCTAAGACCGCAAGAACCTATAAAAGGTCATGAATGTAGCCCAGTCCATCACGCAAACCAGCCTCCCACCCATTGACTGTCTAGACTTCCCGCCATCTCGGAAAAGCAGTCAGCATAATTAAGGACCCCTCGCACCCCGGACATTCTCTCTTCCACCTTCTTCTGTCGGAAAAAAGATACAAAAATTGGAGGTCCCGTACCGACCGACTCAAGAACAGCTCCTTCCCCGCTGCTGTCAGACTTTTGAATGGACCTACCTCGCATTAAGTTGATCTTTCTCTACACCCTCGCTGTGACTATAACACTACATTCTGCACCCTCTCCTTTCCTTCTCTATGAACGGTATGCTTTGTCTGCATAGTGTGCAAGAAACAATCCTTTTCACTGTATGTTAATAAATGTGACAATAATAAATCAAATCAAATCCCTACAGTGCAGAAGAAGGCCATTCAGCTCATCAGGTGTACACAAACTCTCTGACATTGAGTTCCTTAAGCCAAACCTTCTGCCAAAATCCCATGCATTTACACCATTAATGTGTAAGGAGGAGTCTTGGCGAGTTACTTTACAACAGCAGTTTGTTACGACAATGTCTCTGTATCTCATAAGAAACATAAGAACATAAGAAATAGGAGCAGGAGTAGGCCATCTGGCCCTTCGAGCCTGCCCCGCCATTCAATAAGATCATGGCTGATCTGTCGTGACTCAGCTCCACCTTCCCGCCCTCTCCCCATAACCCTTAATCCCCTCTCTTATCAAAAACCCATCAACCCGTTTCTTAAAAATATTTAGCGAGGCAGCCTCCACCACTTCAACGGGCAGAGAATTCCAGAGATTCACCACCCTTTGAGTGAAGAAGTTCCTCCTCAACTCTGTTCTAAACCGCCCCCCCTTTATCTTGAGGCTGTGCCCCCTAGTCCTACTGTCTTTTTTGAGCGGGAAGAGTCTCTCCACCTCTATCCTATCCATCCCATTCATCATCTTATATGTCTCAATGAGATCTCCCCTCATTCTTCTAAACTCTAACGAGTACAAGCCTGGTTTATTCAGCCTCTCCTCATAGCTCAATCCCCCTCAACTCCGGTATCAGCCGAGTAAACCTCCTCTGCACTCCCTCCAGGGCCAAAACATCCTTGCGCAGGTGCGGCGCCCAAAACTGCACACAGTACTCCAGCTGCGGCCTCACCAATGCCCTATACAGCTGTAGCAAGACCTCCCTACTTTTATATTCAATCCCCCTCGCTATGAAGGCCAGCATCCCATTCGCCTTCCTGACCACCTGCTGCACCTGCAAGCTGGGTTTTTGCGACTCATGCACAAGGATGGAGAGCACTTTTGGATATCCTAGAGTCGTGCAGGACATGCAAGTTCTTTGCAAGATTGATTTGCAAGCCCTTCCTCAATGGTTTCCTCAAAAGCTAATAGCACCGAGTGTTCTTCTAAATATGGTTCCCATTAGCTGTAAAGTGCAGTGGCAAACCAGAATAGAACTAATGAAAATCTTTGGAGTTATCGTTTCTCCCATTCAAATAGCTTCTCTAGGAGGATAACTCGGTACTGTAGGTGCACTGGGCAAATCAAAACAGAAAATAATTCATAATTTATAACAGCAAGAAGTATGCAGGGGTACCACAGAGACTTAACAAGGCACCTTGACTGTCAGGCAGTTATCTTTCTAAACCATCTGAAATATTTATTGAGAATGAGGGAACGGAGTGTGGTTAATGGGATTCTTCTTTCACTCCGCAGTCTCTCTGCAATATAATTTACGTCTGCATTGCAGGCTGAGTGTCGGACTGAGCGAGCACTCGCGTTTTGAAAGTCAGGCATTTGTTGTGGGACAATTAAAACTGCCTCAGCGTTCCCGCAATTGATTAATCCTGGAATGGGATCCAGCAAGATTCCCCGATCGGCAGAACTTGTTGCGCAAGCTTCCCTTGTCCACATCCTCACAATTACATTGTTACCGTTTGTTAATATCATGGTTAAGGTTAAGAGAAACAGGTGATGGTACTAATCTACTTTGAGCACATATAAAGAGGGAATTACTTCAGGCACTTTTGAAGTTTATTCATTAGTGTTACAAGTAGGCTTACATTAACACTGCAATGATGTTACTGTGAAAATCCTCAGGTTGCCACGCTCCGGCACCTGTTCGGACACACTGAGAGAGAATTTAACATGGCCAATGCACCCTAATCAGCACATCTTTTGGCATTTAACATTTAAGGTGAGAGGGGAGAGATACAAAAGGGTCCAGAGGGGCAGTGTTTTCACACAGAGGGTGGTGAATGTCTGGAACGAGCTGCCAGAGGTAGTAGTAGAGGTGGGTACAATTTTGTCTTTTCAAAAGCATTCAGACAGTTGCATGGGAAAGATGAGTATCGAGGGATATGGGCCAAACATAAGCAATTGGGACGAGCTTATTGGTTGAAAAAAGAGTGGTGTGGACAAGTTGGTGGATATCGTCAGGGGTGGAGAACATTTTGTTTTGATTTGATCTTTTATTGTCATATGTATTGGGATTGTTTTAGGTGCTATACAGGTGCTATACAGAAAAAAAAATATCATTCGCAAAGTACATAGCGGAAAAGGAAAAAGATGGGGTGCAGAATGTAGTGTTACAGTTACAGATAGAGAGAGATCAGCTTAATATATGATAGGACATGGCAGCAGGGAAGAAGCTGTTCTTGAGTAGGTTAAACCAGAGCAGCATCACTCCACTGATATTTTGCTTTAATTTATCAAGTTTCCTTTTCTTGCCACACCAGTGGCACAGCGGTTAGCGCTGCTACCTCACAGCGCCTGGGACCCAGGTTCGATTCCCAGCTTGGGTCACTGTCTGTGCAGAATTTGCACATTCCCCCCGTGTCTGCGTGGGTTTTCTCCGGGTGCTCCGGTTTCCTCCCACAGTCCAAAGATGTGCGGGTTAGGTTCATTGGCTATGCTAAAAAAATTGCCCCTTAGTGTCCTGGGATGTGTAGGTTGGAGGGATTAGCAGGTAAATGTGTAGGGATATGGGGATAGGGTCTGGGTGGGATTGTGTTCGGTGCAGACTCGATGGGCCGAAGGGCCTGTTTCTGCACTGTAGGGTTCTATGTTCTATGTTAAGAGTGTGGCGACTAGGGGATTTTCACAGTAACATCATTGCAGTGTTAATGTAAGCCTACTTGTGACACTAATAAATAAACTTTTACCTTACTTCACCAGGGGCTGTCAACCTGCAATTTTTATTTAATTTTTTGATTATCGTTTGAAAAAAAGAGTATAAATAGGGGGTCGCACTACAGCAGTCCATCGCCCCTTTTTAATTTGTTATCCTGTTGATCATTTATTTTATTCAAAAAGTCTATGAATAAGTGACAAGGTTTTAATTGAATTGATAAAATTTCTCTGAAGTTTTTGTCTTTTTGTCCCTGAGTTAAGGGAGTTTCAACTGGTTAATTAGTTTGTTTGTTTTACTGGTTTCATAAACAGCATTTACATTGGGAATAGTTGTGAAACAATAGCAGTCCTGGGAATGACAATTTAATTTGTTTCTCTAAGTTTCATTTTTTAGTTTAATTTATTGATGTTTGTTGCATCAAAGGAGTTTAACTAGTGAGTATCAGACGGGCTGAAGTTACTTGCCACAGCTGGGAATGAAGCAAGGCAGCACAGTGGCACAGTGGTTAGCACTGCTGCCTCACAGCACCTGGGACCCGGGTTCGATTCCTGGCTCGGGTCACCGTCAGTGCGGAGTTTGCATATCTCCCTGTGTCTGCATGAGTTTCCTCCGGGTGCCCTGGTTCCTACGACAACGGATGAATGAACATCGCTCGACAGTCACCAGGCAAGACTGTTCCCTTCCTGTTGGCGAACACTTCAGTGGTCACGGGCATTCAGCCTCTGACCTTTGGGTAAGCATTCTCCAAGGCGGCCTTCACAACACACGACAGCGCAGAGTCGCTGAACAGAGACTGATAGCCAAGTTCCGCACACATGATGACGGTCTCAACAGGGATCTTGGGTTCATGTCGCACTATCTGTAACCCCCGTGACTTGCCTGGGTTTGCAAAACCTCACTTACTGTACTGTCTGGAGACGATACACATCTCTTTAAACTGTGATCAGTGCTCCTTCCACTCACATTATCAGCCACTTCAGGTCTTGAACAGCAGGTTAGGTGTAAGGATTCGCATTCTAATCAGTAATCTCTAAACAGTCTGTGCTTTATATGCTCTGTCTGAGGCCAGAACTCTCCATTCACCTGACAAAGGGGCTAACCCCGAAAGCTTGTGAGGATATTATCAAATAAATAAGTTGGACTAAAACCTGGTGTTGTCAGACTTTTTACTGTGTTCCTCCCACTGTCCAGAGATGTGCTGGTTAGGTTGATTGCCCATGCTCAATTGCCCCTCAGTGTCCCAGGATGTGTAGGTTAGAGGGATTAGCGGTAAATGTCTGGGGTTATGGGGTGACATGAGTAGGGTTGTTGTCAGTGCATACATGATAGCCTGAATGGCCTCCTTCTGCACTATAGGGTTTCTGTGATATCTTGGTTTAGTTTGTTAAGTTTCCAGACCATCGGGGACTGTCAAATCCTCTGACTATTTCATTTTGTTTGTTCCATTAAAAGAGAATATAAACAGGAGATGCCTGGACACTGGGGTGAGTGGGAAGAGAGCTGTGAGACTCAGTCAATAAACTCTCTCAAATAAAGTGAAGTTTGTGCCCTGGTTTCAGCCTGTTGCTTAGAGCCTGTTAACAGTCCAGACTTGGCAAAATCATGTGGATTTGCGAGGTTCCAGGAGTGGCTTCTATTTGATGGGTTTATTGTCCTGGTTCAAACTGATTGTGACGACAAGAGTACACTAATCAAGCTAAATGTTTGTAAAATTTAAGGGTTCATTAAAGAGGCAGCACAGTGGCATAGGCACAGAGTGGTGGAGCAGTTGTTAGTACTGCTGCCTCATAGCTCCAGGGACCCGGGCTCAATCCCAGCTCGGGTCACTGTCTGCATGGAGTTTGCACATTCTCCCCGTGTCTGCATGGGTTTCCTCTGAATGCTCCGGTTTCCCCCCCACCCTCTAAAGATATGCAGGTTAGGTGGATTGGCCATGCCAAAGTGTCCCTATATGTAAGTTAGATAGAACATAGAGCCCTACAGTGCAGAAAGAGGCCCTCGGCCCATCAGTCTGCACTGACCACAATCCCACCCAGGCTCTATCCCCATATCCCTACACATTAAACGCGCTAATCCCTCTAACCTACGCATCTTAGGACACTAAGGGGCAATTTTATCACGGCAATCAAGCTAACCCACACATCTTTGGACTGTGGGAGGAAACCGAGAGTACCTGGAGGAACCCACACAGACACGGGGAGAATGTGCAAACTCCACACAGACAGTGACCTGAGCCAGGAATCAAACCCAGGACCTTGGAGCTGTGAAAGCAGCAGTGCTAACCCACTGCGCTACCGTGCCACCCTAGATGGATTAGCTGTGGTAAATGTGTGGAGTTGCGGGATAGGACGGGGGGGGGTGAAGGCCTGGATAAATACTGTCAGAGAGTCGGTGCAGATTCCGATGGGCACAATGGCCTTTTACATAGATACATAGATACATAGAACATTACAGCACAAACAGGCCCTTCGGCCCTCGAGTTGCGCCGATCGCATCAACCCCACCAATCTATAGACCTATCTATAACCCCCAATCCCATTAAACCCCATATACTCATCCAGAAGTCTTTTAAAAGACCCCAGCGAGTTCGCCTCCACCACCGACGACGGCAGCCGATTCCAATCACTCACTACCCTCTGAGTGAAAAATTTACCCCTAACATCACCTCTGTACTTCCCTCCCCGCACCTTAAATCTGTGTCCTCTCGTAGCGACCATTTCAACCCGGGGAAATAGCCTCTGAGAGTCCACCCTATCTATTCCTCTCAACATTTTATAAACTTCTATCAGGTCGCCTCTCAACCTTCATCTCTCCAGGGAAAAGAGTCCCAGCTCCCTCAACCTATCTTCATAAGGCATGCCTCCCAGTCCAGGCAACATCCTTGTAACGAGCCTTTTCTGCTCGTTAGGGATTCAATGATCCTATGATTAATCTGGGGTTTGCACAAGTCACTGGAAGTAAAGCTGCGAATCCTTTATTCAGAGGGGTTATTTAATGGGAACACCATTCACTTCCAAGTCACACAACACCCCGAGTTGGAAATCTATCTCTGTTCCTTCACTGTCGCTGGGTCTAGACCCTGGAATTCCCTCCCTAGCAGCCCTGTGGATGTACCTACACCAAATGGACTGCAGCAGTTCAAGGCAGCTCACCAGCACCTTCTCAAGGGCAATTAGGGATGGGCAATAAATACTAGTCTAGACAGCGATGCCCACACTTCCAGAACAAATTTCAAAATGAGCACTTTGTTTAAATTCCTTTCTGGTGAAAAAAATGTGATGTGGAGATGCCGGCATTGGACTGGGGTGGGCGCAGTAAGAATTCTCACAACACCAGGTTAAAATACAATTCCAAATAAACCTGTTGGACTTTAACCTGGTGTTGTGAGACTTCTTATGGTGAAAAAACATAACAAGAAAAGAGGCCCAACCATTGGCTTACAAAATAAATTAAAAATAATATTGGATGGAAAGAGTCATAAAGTTGCGAGAAAAAGTAGTGAGCCTAAGTATTGGGAACAGTTCGGCGTCCTGTAAAGAATGACAATTGGATTGAGTAAGAGGGGGGGAAAAAAGAGTTTGAGGGTAAACTTGTAAATAACATAAAAACAGACATAAAAATCTTCTGTATGTATATGAAAGAAAAAGATTAGTGAAGAGTTCAAACACGTGCGGGTTAGGTTGATTGGCCATGCTAAACCTATAGGTTTAGGCCATCTAACCTATACATCTCAGGATACCAAGGGCAATTTTAAGAACATAAGAACATAAGAACATAAGAAATAGGAGCAGGAGTAGGCCATCTGGCCCTTCGAGCCTGCCCCGCCATTCAATAAGATCACGGACAGATCAGCCATGATCTTATTGAATGGCGGGGCAGGCTCGAAGGGCCAGATGGCCTACTCCTGCTCCTATTTCTTATGTTCTTATGTTCTTAAAATTGCCCTTGGTATCCTGAGATGTATAGGTTAGAGGGATTATTGGGTAGAATTGCAGTTGCTGCAGACTCGATGGGCCGAATGGCCTCTTTCTGTACTGTAGGGATTCTAAGATATTCTAAGATTCTAAGGTCCCTTACGGTCTGAACCAGGAGAAATTCTAATAGAGAACAAGGAAATGACAGAGTGATTAAGCAACTACTTTAGTTCTGTCTTCTTGGAGGAAGACACAAAAAACTTCCCAGAAACGCTAAAGAGTCTAGTGAGAAGGAGGAATTGAAGGAGTTAGAATTACTAAAAAAAAGAGTATGGGAGAAATTAATGGGATGGAATAGTGATAAATCCCGAAGACCTGATAATCGATATCCCAGGATGCTAAAGGAGGTGGCTATAGGAGATGCGTTGATTGTCATTTTCCGAAGATTCTGGATCAGTGCCGGCAGATTGGAGGGTGGCAAATATAACCGCACAATTTTAAAAAGGAGGGAGGGGGAAAACAGGGCATTGCAGACTGGTTAGTACAATGTCAGTAGTAGGGAAAATACTAGACTCTATTGCAAAGGATGCGGTAACAGGACACCTGGAAAATATCAACGGGGTTAGATAAGGCCAGGATGGATTTATGGAAGAGAAATCATGTTTGACTTTATTTAAGTTCTTTGCTTTGGGTAACATTGCTGTGTTTTTTCAGTTAAAAATCTATCAATGCAGTTGTTGCCAAGACAGTCATTTACTTGTTTGTTCTGCCCAAGTGAGTTTTTTTGGATGTTCTTTAGCTGCATAATCTTACATCTTTAAGATTTTCACTTGGTAACAAATCTTCTCACTCTTAAAATCCAAAGGAGTTACTGGAATTCTATGCTTTTGGGGTCAGTAACTCTTCCTCCTCATTTTCAAAGTACAGGTAAAAGGTTCAGTTAGGACAGGTTTCCCCCTGGGATCTTGCTGACTCGGTAAGTAACGTTTGCTGCGGTCGTGACACACTTCAAACGGAGACGAGGAAGGATTTCTTCTCTCAGAGGGTCTAGACCCTTTGGAATCCTCTTCCCCAGAGGGCAGTGGGGGCTGGGTCATTGAGTATATTCAAGGATGAGAATGGGCAAATCCTTAAACATAGAGAAATCAAAGGTTATGGAGTCAAAGGTTATAGAGAAGTCAAAGGTTATGGGGAGGAGGGCCAAAAAGTGCAGTTTTTAAAATAAGTCACAGAATGTGAACATCGCTGGCTAGGCCAGCATTTATTGTCCATCCCAAATTGCCCTTGAGAAGGTGGTGCTGCAGTCCATGTGGTGTAGGTACCCCCATAGGAAGGGGGTTCCAGGATTTTGCCCCAGCGATGGTGAAGGAATGGCTGATACATTTCCAAGTCAAGATGGTGAGTGATTTAGAGGGGAACTTCCAGGTATTTGATGTCTTTGACTTCTAGATGGTAGTGGTCATGGGATTGGAAAGTGCTGCCTGAGGAATCTTGGTTGAGGCCAAGGTTAGGTTCGCCACGATCGTTTTGAATGGTGGAGCCGGCTCAGTGGGTCATGTGGTCTACTCCTGGCTCCGATTCTGTGACGTTCTCGGGGTTAGGTTTGAGGCCTGACTTTGAAGGCTTGAGCATCTGATCCCCATCACAGTGAATGTTTATAACCACAGTAATAGAACAGTTATCATCAACCCCATTAATAGGAACATTGAATGTTATGAGTCGGCGTGTGAACGTGCCCTTGTGGGAGGTGGCATAGTGATATTGTAGCTGGACTAGTCATTCAGAGTCTCGGGCTAATGTTCTGGGGACTCGGGTTTGAATCCCACCACAGCAGATGGTGAAATTTGAATTCAATAAAAATCTGGAATTAAAAGTCTAAAGATGACCATAAAACCATCTGGTTCACTAATGTCCTTTAGAATCATAGAATCCCCTACAGTGCAGAAGGAGGCCATTTGGCCTAGCGAGTCTGCACCGACCACAATCCCACCCAGACCCTCTTCCCACAGCCCCACGCATTTACCCTGGGTAGTGCCCCTGGCACTCTAGGGAGCAATTTAGCACGGCCAATCCACCTAACCCACACATCGTCGGACTGTGGGAGGAAACTGGAGGAAACCCAGACTCCACACAGACAGTGACCCGAGCCGGGAATCGAACCCAGGTCCCTGGCGCTGTGAGGCAGCAGTGCTAACCACCGTGCCACCCTCAAGGGGAGGAAATATGCCGTTATTAGCCTGTCCAGTTTACATGTGACTCCAGACTCACAGCGATGTAGTTGACTCTGAAATACCCTCTGGGATGGGCAAGAAATTCTGGTCTAGTCAACGATTCACACATTCAATGAATAAAGCAGAACTGCTGTCTTGAGAGACAGTTTCAGAGTCTCCCTTCTCCCCTTACACAGGCTAACATTGTTTGGAAAATTCACTCCCATACTTACAGCGCTGTGAGACAACCTTATAAAAACCTACACCTCTGATCCCTCACAGAAAGCTCGAACGTGCCCCATATCCTCACCACAAACATCAACCCATTACCCAACGCCGGTTAAATTATTACACTATCCAACCCGTCACATCCAAGAAAGAAACTAGAATTAAACAGAAGGAATGCAGGTTACTCTGGGTCGATTCTGCACCCCTGGACCCGAGGAGCTGGGAATCTGCGGAATATCGGAATTCTCCAGTAGTTCGCATTCCCACAAATTGTGATCCAATGGCTCCCCCCAGTGGAAGTGCCCAGCACCGTGACCCAAACAATGAAATGTCCAATCCCAAGGAAATAGTTTCTCCATATCCCAAATCCTTTTGTATCGCTGAAAGAAGAGACGAGCTGTAGAAGCTTTTCACCTTGCACTCATCAGGAAAATTTGCAAGAATACCAATTGTAAAGGGGACAACAGAAGAGAGTGCAATTGGACTTGAATTGGTGGAGTCAGTGGCACAGAGAAGGCACCAGGGAACAGTTAACTGCCAAACCTCTGTTCAAATTCAAACCTGACAACCTCAAGGGTGCACTAGGGCACCGCTGCTGACTTGTCACTCGGTTGTTTTATTGGTTCCCACGTTGACTACCGAGGGAGCAGACGCAGCTCTTTGCTAATGTTCAGGTGTGACCCTCAGTCATGGTACTCACCCTCTGATGGAAACTCCCTCAGGTACAAGGGAATGTCTTTCTGATCTCCACTTGCTCGTTCCATTGGCTTCAATCAAGAAAAAAATGGAGTGTATCAGGAAACATTCAGATGGAGTGCATTTTCTAAAGTCTAGTGGCTTTCCTGTAAGGGCCTACTCCCCAGGTTGAGTGTTGTGTGGGTGCAGGGTGGTTAGAGAACTGGGGAAGGGATATCAGACCCAATTCAGTCATGTATCGGGGTAAATCCTGACTCACGGCGATGGGGTAAAATGGGGAACAAGGAATTGACAGTCAAACATCTTCATTCTGTTAGCCACTGACCTCTGCAGGCGGGGGAGAGGGAACAGCAGCAGATGGGAGGATGGAGAGTGGATGGGGAGGGGGATGGGAAGTAGGCGTGAAAGGGGTGGGCAGCAGGTGGTGAAGGGGTGGACAGTGGATGGAAGGGAGTGGGCAGTGAATGGAGGGGCTGGGCAGCAGATGGGGAGTAGCATGGGCAGCAGGTGGAGGGGGCAGGCAGTGGATGGAGGGAAGTGGACAATGGATGGAGGGAAGTGGACAATGGATGGAGGGAAGTGGACAATGGATGGAGGGAAGTGGACAATGGATGGAGGGGGATGGGCAGCAGATGGAGAGGGGCATGGGTAATGGACGAAGGGGAGTGGACAGTAGATGGGGGGGTGGGCAGTGGATGGACGGGGTGGACAGCAGGTAGAGCAGATTGACAATGGAGGGAATGCAGGGGTGGGCAGTATTTGGGGAAGGGCAGCAGATGGGGGGTGGACAATGGATGGAGGGTGGACAGTGGATGGAGAGGTTGGACATTGGGTGAGGAGGGGGGTGGACAGTGGTCAACAGGCAGGACAGTGGAGTTGAGACCACAGTCAGAACAGCTATGATCTCCTTGGATGGTGGAGCAGGCTAGAGGGGCTGAATGGCTTACTGCTCCATTCCTTATCTTATGCTGTTTCATTTCACGATTCTTTGATTCCTCCTCTATTGATTAGGGACCTGGCCGAAGCCCAGGGGAGGAGAACATTGCTTTTGAAATGTGCGGTGGGGAAGGTGGGAGGGGAGCCCCAAGGGCAGGAAAGGGAAGGAATTTCCCGCGGGATTTCAGGGCAAGTTCACCTCAATACACTTGTGTTGTCTCTGAGGGACATTCTTTGTTCTTTCATCGATGTTATACAAGCCAGCTGGGAGGTCCTGTGCGACAAATCAACAAGAGCAAAGGTTTTTACAGAAGTCTTTCCCAACTTTGGAACTCAGTTCACCTGGAAAATGTGGCTCCCACAGCATGTACCTGCCTCAGATCTCTGGTGAAAGCCTGGGCTTAGAGTTGACACGCTTCCCAGAGCTGGAGACAATTCCCGAGGGCACCCAGTGCCTGGAATCACAGGGTTACATAAGAACATAAGAAATAGCAGCAGGAGTAGGCCATCTAGCCCTTCGAGCCTGCCCCGCCATTCAATAAGATCATGGCTGATCTGTCGCGGCTCAGTTCCACCTTCCTGTCCTCTCCCCATAACCCTTAATCCCTTCTCTTATCAAAAACCCATCAACCCGCATCTTAAAAATATTTAGTGAGGCAGCCTCCACCACTTCAACAGGTAGAGAATTCCAGAGATTCACCACCCTTTGAGTGAAGAAATTCCTCCTCAACTCCGTTCTAAACCGCCTCCCCTTTATCTTGAGGCTGTGCCCCCTAGTCCTACTGTCTTTTTTGAGTGGGAAGAGTCTCTCCATCTCTATCCTATCCATCCCATTCATCATCTTATACGTCTCAATGAGCTCTCCCCTCATTCTTCTAAACTCTAATGAGTACAAGCCTAGTTTATTCAGCCTCTCCTCATAGCTCAACCCCCTCAACTCCGGTATCAGCCTAGTAAACCTCCTCTGCACTCCCTCCAAGGCCAAAATATCTTTGCACAGGTGAGAAGGATCTAGATAGGCTGGGCGAATGGGCCAGGAAATGGCAAATGGAATTTAATGTTGGCAAGTGTGAGGTGGTCCACTTTGGTAGGAAGAATGGTAGGAAGGACTATTACTTACGGGGCGAAAAACTGCAGCGGGCGACGGTGCAGAGGGACCTCGGGGTCCTTGTGCATGAGTCGCAAAAACCCAGCTTGCAGGTGCAGCAGGTGGTCAGGAAGGCGAATGGGATGCTGGCCTTCATAGCGAAGGGGATTGAATATAAAAGTAGGGAGGTTTTGCTGCGGCTGTATAGGGCATTGGTGAGGTTGCTGCAGTCCGGGGAGCTGGAGGGTGGGGAATTCTCCAGTCTTCATCAGCAAGGAACCTTCAGCATCCCACTGGCAACCAGGAGTGTCCGGGAACTGTTTATTCCCAATTATTTCTGCAGGCTTTGTGAGCTTCACAGAATCCTTACAATGCAGAAAGAGGCCATTCGGCCCACCTAGTCTACATCGACCACAATCCCAGCCTGCTAATCCCCTGACACCAGGTTCAATTTAGCACGGCCCAATCACCCTAACCAGCACGTCTTTTGGGCTGTGGGAGGAAACCGGAGCGTCCGGAGGAAACCCACGCAGACACGGGGAGAATGTGCAGACTCTGCACAGACCCAAGGTGGGAATCGCTGGTGCTGTGAGGCCGTACTGCTAACCACTGTACCACCATGCTGCCCCAACTCTGCCATTTTAGCTAACAATCATAGAATCCCTACACTGCAGAAGAAGGCCATTTGGCCCATCGATTCTGCACCAATCACAATCCCACACTGGACCTATCCCCATAACCCCATGCATTTTACCCTAGCTAAATCCCTCTGACACCAAGGGGCAACTTAGCACGGCCAATCAAGCTAACCCACACATCTTTGGAGTGTGGGAGGAAACTGGGAAGCACCCGGAGGAAACCCACGCAGACATGGGGAGAATGTGCAAACTCCACACAGACAGTGACCCAAGCAGGGAAGTGAACCTGTAACAGTGGTGCTTCACTGCTGACCTCATAGCATCAGAGACCAGGGTTCGATTCTGTTTTTGGGTGACTGTCTGTGTGGAGTTTGCACGTTCTCCCCATGTCTGCGTGGGTTTCCTCCGGGTGCTCCCCAGTTTCCTCCCACACTCCAAAGATATGCAGGTTGGGTGGGTTGGCCATAATAAATTGTCCCTTAGTGTCCCAAGATGTGTTGGTTAGGTGGTTAGGTGGAATGACCGTGTGAAATGTGTGGGGTTATGGGGATAGTGTATTGGATTACCATTGGGTAAGAAGCTCTACCGGAGAGTCGGTGCAGATCTGATGGGCAGAATGGCCTCTCCAATATGGCCGGGATTCTATGAGCAATGGCTGTTTCCCAAACAGTTAAGAATCATCCAATCAGATAATAAGGAGCATGTTCGCTGCTTTCCCATTGGCTGTGGTAAGGCAGAGAGTCACAAGGATGGATGTCAGCGGACCAATTAGGAGCGAGTTGGGGGCGGGACAATTGGAGGGTAAAGGTCATGTGATGAAACCTCCAGAACACATCCTGGCAGATAGGCAGCCCCGAGGCAGAGACGCATGATTGCTCTTTAGTTTGCTATGCCAAGCATTTTAAAACAATTGCTAATGATATAAACCTTTATTTAATTTCCTTATGCTATAAACAAATAGTTTCTTTCCTCTGAACTCCCACCGGGGTGACTCAGGACCAATGGAGTATCTGCTGTGCAGTTCAAAACTTGGGATTAAGTAACTGCACTTTCTCTTCACCCTATAATAAAATCCCCACCGTGCAGAAAGAGGCCATTCAGCCCATCGAGTTTGCACTGATTCTCGAAAGACCATCTTACCCAGATCCACCTCCGTCCTAGCCCTGTAACCCTCCACATTTCCCACTGCCAATCCACCTAATCAGCACATCTTTTGGACTGTGGGAGGAAACCAGAGCATCTGGAGGAAACCCAAGCAGAGACAGGGAGAACGTGCAGGCTCCACACAGACAGTGACCCAAGCGGGAATCGAACTTGGTTCACTGTGAGGCACTGTGGGAGCCAGCACAGACACAATGGGCCAAATAACCTCCTCTGTGCTGTAACAATTCTGTGATTCCGTGAACTTGCCAGGTTTCTTTGGCAGAAGCTTGGTTCAATTCCTGTTCTGACTTGGGGAGACTTGGAGCCCACCTCCTTGGGTCCGCCTCCTTGGAGCCCACCTCCTTGGGTCCCGCCTCCTTGGAGCCCACCTCCTTGGGTCCCGCCTCCTTGGAGCCACCTCCTTGGGTCCCGCCTCCTTGGAGCCCACCTCCTTGGGTCCCGCCTCCTTGGGTCCCGCCTCCTTGGGGCCCACCTCCTTGGGTCCCGCCTCCTTGGGTCCCGCCTCCTGGGGTCCCGCCTCCTTGGGTCCCGCCTCCTTGGGGCCCACCTCCTTGGAGCCCACCTCCTTGGGTCCCGCCTCCTTGGGTCCCGCCTCCTTGGAGCCCACCTCCTTGGGTCCCACTTCCTTAGAGCCCACCTTCTTGGAGCCCACCTCCTTGGAGCCCACCTCCTTGGGGCCCCACCTCCTTGGGTCCCGCCTCCTTGGGGCCCACCTCCTTGGGCCCACCTCCTTGGGTCCCGCCTCCTTGGAGCCCACCTCCTTGGAGCCCACCTCCTTGGGGCCCACCTCCTTGGGTCCCGCCTCCTTGGGGCCCACCTCCTTGGGTCCCGCCTCCTTGGAGCCCACCTCCTTGGTCCCGCCTCCTTGGGTCCCGCCTCCTTGGGTCCTGCCTCCTTGGGGCCCGCCTCCTTGGGTCCTGCCTCCTTGGGGCCCGCCTCCTTGGGTCCTGCCTCCTTGGGTCCTGCCTCCTTGGAGCCCACCTCCTTGGGTCCCGCCTCCTTGGAGCCCACCTCCTTGGGGCCCGCCTCCTTGGGTCCCGCCTCCTTGGAGCCCGCCTCCTTGGGGCCCACCTCCTTGGGGCCCACCTCCTTGGGTCCCGCCTCCTTGGGGCCCACCTCCTTGGGTCCCGCCTCCTTGGGTCCCGCCTCCTTGGAGCCCACCTCCTTGGGGCCCGCCTCCTTGGGTCCTGCCTCCTTGGAGCTCACCTCCTTGGGTTCCGCCTCCTTGGAGCCTGCCTCCTTGGGGCTCACCTTGGGTCCCGCCTCCTTGGGTCCCACCTCCTTGGGTCCCACCTCCTTGGGTCCCGCCTCCTTGGGTCCTGCACTCCTTGGGTCCCGCCTCCTTGGGTCCCGCCTCCTTGGGTCCTGCCTCCTTGGGGCCCACTTCCTTAGAGCCCACCTCCTTGGGTTCCGCCTCCTTGGGTCCTGGTTCCTTGGGGCCCACTTCCTTAGAGCCCACCTCCTTGGAGCCCGCCTCCTTGGGTCCCGCCTCCTTGGAGCCCGCCTCTTGGGTCCCGCCTCCTTGGAGCCCACCTCCTTGGAGCCCACCTCCTTGGAGCCCACCTCCTTGGCGCCCACCTCCTTGGAGCCCACCTCCTTGGGTCCCGCCTCCTTTGGAGCCCACCTCCTTGGGTCCCGCCTCCTTGGAGCCCGCCTCCTTGGGTCCCGCCTCCTTGGAGCCCACCTCCTTGGAGCCCACCTCCTTGGAGCCCACCTACTTGGGTCCCGCCTCCTTGGGTCCCCGCCTCCTTGGGTCCCGCCTCCTTGGGTCCCGCCTCCTTGGAGCCCGCCTCCTTGGGGCCCACTTCCTTGGAGCCCGCCTCCTTGGGGCCCACTTCCTTGGGGCCCACCTCCTTAGAGCCCACCTCCTTGGGTCCTGCCTCCTTGGAGCCCGCCTCCTTGGAGCCACCTCCTTGGAGCCCACCTCCTTGGAGCCCACCTCCTTGGCGCATGCTACCTCGCCCTGCCTCCTTGCCCTGCTCCTGGCACAGGAAGGCAATGGCAAACTATCACAGCCAAAAACCCAGCTCAGATTGAAGCCTCGGGAGACAGTGAGGCAGAGAAGGTAGGAAAATGGCCTGGCCCCATGTTTTATCTCTAAATCAACATCTCAAACATCTTGTTGGCAGATTGTTGTTTTGGGGATCTTGCTGTGTAAAAAAAAAATTGCTGCTGAGCTTCCTACACTACAACAGTGAGCACCCGGTGAGAATATTTCATGGGCTGTAAAACCATCATACAGCAAACGGTGAGGATGATACAGATGGACGATGAGAGGACACAGAGAGGCTAACAGGAAGGGCAGGTAAAGTGACAGATGGAATTTCATACACAGGAGTGTGAGGCGATGCATTTTGGCAGAAAGCATAAATAAATCTTACCATTCCCTTTGTGTAGCCTCAAAATCCTTCTGATAGTGTGAAGCCTAAACCTGCCGATGGGGGGAATCAGGATATTGAATTTGATGATCAGCTGTGAATCAAAATGAATGGGGGAGCAGGCTTGAAGGGCCAAATGGCCTCCTCCTGCTTCTCCTTTCTATGTTCCTGTACACACTATTTCCTACTGTGACTTTACTAACGTTCTACAGATTCACCATTAGATCTTAACTATTATCCCTTAATTATTCCCAACAACATTGTTTTTTTACAATCAGTTAGATCCAGTTAATCTGAAACTGGAACCCCCAGATCTCTCCCCCACATCACCCAATCTTATTCCCAGTCGATGTATAATTGTTATGGGGGTGTGGAGCTGGACTGTTGTTGCTCTGTGTTTCCCAGGGAGAAGCCCAGAAACATTTTAAGTTTCTTGGAGAAAATGGCTGCCTGTATGTGAAACTTTTACGATAATTTTTGAAGGTTGTAGCGGTTTAGTTCTGCAAAGTAGATTAATCACAGGAGTAAACAAGGCTCGGCCCACTGTCTTTCATCTGAAGCTCTGCTACAGTCAGACTGGGAGGCTGCAGTGAACTATCCAGGGAATCCCAGTGAACTATCCAGGGAATTCCCAGTGAACCATCCAGGGAATTCCCCAGTGAACCATCCAGGGAATCCCCCAGTGAATCATCCAGGGAATTCCCCAGTGAACCATCCAGGAATCCCCCAGTGAACCATCCAGGAATTCCCCAGTGAACTATCCAGGGAATCCCCCAGTGAACTATCCAGGGAATCCCCCAGTGAACTATCCAGTGAATCCCCAGTGAACTATCCAGTGAATCCCCAGTGACTATCCAGGGAATTCCCCAGTGAACCATCCAGGGAATTCCCCAGTGAACCATCCAGGAATTCCCCAGTGAACTATCCAGGGAATTCCCCAGTGAACCATCCAGGGAATTCCCCAGTGAACCATCCAGGGAATTCCCCAGTGAACTATCCAGGGAATTCCCCAGTGAACCATCCAGGGAATTCCCCAGTGAACCATCCAGGGAATCCCCAGTGAACTATCCAGGGAATTCCCAGTGAACTATCCAGGGAATTGTGCATGAGTCGCAAAAACCCAGCTTGCAGGTGCAGCAGGTGGTCAGGAAGGCGAATGGGATGCTGGCCTTCATAGCGAGGGGGATTGAATATAAAAGTAGGGAGGTCTTGCTGCAGCTGTATAAGGCATTGGTGAGGCCGCAGCTGGAGTACAGTGTGCAGTTTTGGGCGCCGCACCTGCGCAAGGATGTTTTGGCCCTGGAGGGAGTGCAGAGGAGGTTTACTCGGCTGATACCGGAGTTGAGGGGATTGAGCTATGAGGAGAGGCTGAATAAACTAGGCTTGTACTTGTTAGAGTTTAGAAGAATGAGGGGAGATCTCATTGAGACGTATAAGATGATGAATGGGATGGATATGATAGAGGTGGAGAGACTCTTCCCGCTCAAAAAGACAGTAGGACTAGGGGGCACAGCCTCAAGATAAAGGGGGGGGCGGTTTAGAACAGAGTTGAGGAGGAACTTCTTCACTCAAAGGGTGGTGAATCTCTGGAATTCTCTGCCGTTGAAGTGGTGGAGGCTGCCTCGCTAACTATTTTTAAGAAACGGGTTGATGGGTTTTTGATAAGAGAGGGGATTAAGGGTTATGGGGAGAGGGCGGGAAGGTGGAACTGAGCCACGACAGATCAGCCATGATCTTATTGAATGGCGGGGCAGGCTCGAAGGGCCAGATGGCCTACTCCTGCTCCTATTTCTTATGTACTTATGAATTCCCCAGTGAACCATCCAGGGAATTCCCAGTGAACTATGCAGGGAATCCCAAGTGAACCATCAGGGAATTCCCAGTGAACCATCCAGGGAATTCCCCAGTGAACCATCCAGGGAATTCCCAGTGAACTATCCAGGGAATCCCCAGTGAACTATCCAGGGAATCCCAAGTGAACTATCCAGGGAATCCCCAGTGAACCATCCAGTGAATCCCCAGTGAACCATCCAGGGAATCCCCCAGTGAACCATCCAGTGAATCCCCAGTGAACCATCCAGTGAATCCCCAGTGAACCATCCAGTGAATCCCCAGTGAACCATCCAGGGAATCCCCCAGTGAACTATCCAGGGAATCCCCCAGTGAACCATCCAGTGAATCCCCAGTGAACCATCCAGGGAATCCCCCAGTGAACTATCAAGGGAATCCCCCAGTGAACCATCCAGTGAATCCCCAGTGAACATCCAGGGAATCCCCCAGTGAACTATCCAGGGAATCCCCCAGTGAACCATCCAGTGAATCCCCAGTGAACCATCCAGTGAATCCCCAGTGAACCATCCAGGGAATCCCCCAGTGAACTATCCAGGGAATCCCCCAGTGAACCATCCAGTGAATTCCCAGTGAACTATCCAGGGAATCCCAGTGAACTATCCAGGGAATCCCCAGTGAAACTATCCAGTGAATCCCCAGTGAACCATCCAGGGAATCCCCCAGTGAACCATCCAGTGAATCCCCGGTGAACTATCCAGGGAATTCCCCAGTGAACCATCCAGGGAATCCCCAGTGAACTATCCAGGGAATCCCCGGTGTATCCCGGGCAGTCTCAGTAACTCACACAGGGCAGCTCCATGGTCCCGGGACAGGCTCCGCATCCCCGCTCCGACTGCCGAGCCGCTGCCCGGGGGCAGGAGCCGCTACAGCGTCACCATGGCAACCCACTCGTTACCTTCATGTGTCAACATTTCAGCACGGTCACTTCCGGTCAGTGCGGGGCGGAGCCTGAACAAAGTCAGAGCTGGGAGCAGGTAAGAGAGAGAGAGATAGTGACAGAGGGAGGGATACAGAGAGTGACAGAGATAGAGGGGAGGGGGGAATGGCAGTGAGGGGGGGGGGGGAATGGCAGTGAGGGGGGGGGGGAATGGCAGTGAGGGGGGGGGGGATGGCAGTGAGGGGGGGGGGAGAGTGACAGAGATAGGGGGGGGGGAGAGTGACAGAGATGGGGGGGGGGGGAGAGTGACAGAGATAGGGGGGGGGGGGGGAGAGTGACAGAGATAGGGGGGGGGGAGAGTGACAGAGATGGGGGGGGGAGAGTGACAGAGATGGGGGGGGAGAGTGACAGACACAGTGAGCACGTGA